>CP139505.1:333715600-334315600 GCA_021014915.2 Artemisia tridentata subsp. tridentata | reverse complement strand
CGTCGCTTATCCTATTACCGACACTAAGCTAGATGTCGAGTGCTAATCTTAGCTAGCACCAATCTACCAAGGTCCAGGTGACCAAACACTCAATCCCAATGGCTTCAAGAGATCACCAAGATCTCAAAACGATCACAATGATCAACACTCACTTCACTCTACTCGACTAACACTATCCTAATGACCCTTGATCTTCTTGATCAATCACACAAGCCCAATGGCTTCAAGAGATGTTCACTATCTCTATAGATCACACTTGATCTTCACTCTCACTCACAAAAAGAAAATAAACTTGATGTATGCTAAGACACAACAAGGTTGTAACAAGTGTTACAAAAACCTATCAACTATAACTCTAGTATCTTCTTGATTACTTGAGTTCTTCTCTTGCTAATGAAGAGGGATGACAACACCTTGTATCAACTTGGATACTTGTGTTCTTTTCTTCCTAGTGAAGAGGTATGAAGAGGATCACTTGAAGGATGATTGGATCACTCTTGAAACAAAGAAAAACTAATCTAATTGACCCTAAGAAGTAAAAGGTGTGAGAGGATTTTACTAAGGGATTTTTCTGTGTGTGAAGGGTGCCTAAAACTGTGAAAAAGGTGGGTATTTATAGGCAAAGAAAATCTGAACGTTACAATTCAAAATGGTACGGACGGCTCCATTAAATGACCCACGGCTCCGTTAAATTTAACGGTACCGTGGAGCCGTGGTAGACTAGGACGCTCCAAATTTTGTCTTTTCTGATGAAAACTTATTTGGGGAAGGTTGGAGCTGATTTTGGGGGGAAAAATAGCTGTTGTGATTTTCAAACTAATTTTTCCATTAAAACATTTCTTAATATTTCAAAAATAATTTGTCATGTGTATTTTTGAAAAAATGTTTTGTCCCATTTAAGATGTGAATTTTCAAAACATAAATTCACTTCTTTGATCACTAGTTCAAGTTGTAACTTTGTTCAAGAGTGATTTGCGTAGAAACGAGATCTTCCGATTTAAAACTTGTTAACGTTAATTTTAACGTAACGTGAGTTCACATTTTGTCATCCTCAAAACGTGAAGTAATCGGAAGATATAAATAACGTTTTTAGAACATTATTTGCATCAACAAAGGTCTCGGAAGATTATTCCTCCGATGTCAATTTTTGTACCCTCAAGGAGACTGAACGTCATCAATTGTTGTGATGAGTTCAATTGTTCCGTAGAGGATTTATTTCCACCCAGGACCTGAATGACAAATGTCATCAGTATCCTCCAGATAGGATGGAACCATGTTTTGACTACTGGAGCTTTCTTCAATAAGCCTCCAGCAGACGTTGTAGGACGTCTGGGGTCATGGGGTGCTAAAAAGATCAGTTCATTCTTTATGTCCTGATCAGTAGGGTTGGGTGCAAACGATTCAGTAAAGTCAAGGCCTGTGGCTTTGATGAAGGTTGAGTAGTCAAAGGAGAGGGTTCTGCTCCCATTCATCACCGTGAAGGTGTTGATTGACTCTTTGGTGTCTTTGAGGCTGGTAGCCACAGCCATGCACCAGAATTCCTTCAAATAGTCATGGTAGATGACTGAGGGGGTGTGGGTGAAAGCCTTTGCAAGAAAACAATTACGAAGAAATTTCATAACGTTCTTGTAGGCTGGGTAGTTTTGTGGATAAGAGAAATTCCCTACCACATTGTTCTTTGTTAGGTCAACGTCCCCAGTGAGGAATTCCACATTGGGGGCGTATGCTATAGCTTTAGAAGAAGCCATTTGTGGGTAAGTCTGGGTTTGACTAAGATTTCTGGGTTTCTAAAGCTTAAGAATACACACACAATTTGTTTTTGAGAATTAAAAATGGCAGAGTTTTGCTTAAGATTCTATAAAAACGTGTGTGTGTTTCTTTTGGTTGGGTTATTTATAGGGAAGAGGAGATGGGGGTGTTTTAGGCATTTGAGCGGTTTTAATTTATTCAAAAAGAATTATTGGAAACTGTTTTGAATAAAATTTTTGGGATCCGCATTTAATGCCAACACTCCACTTTTCCCTGGTTTGGCGCAACAGTCAAGGTGAACAGTTGAGCAGTTCTGCAAAAGTGTAATTTGCAGAGATGAGTCATCACATATCTGTAATGTGATTGGAGAGGCATTTAATGCCAAGTGGGAATGTGGTGGCCCAGAGGTAGAAGCCAGAAAGGCAAAAAGAATAAATATTCTTAAATTAAATATGAGTTCAATTACCAACCTCGGACATTTACTAACTAGATACTTAGAGCATTTAAGTCAGTATTTAATGTCACTTTTCAGGGCCCTGAATGACTTTTCATTCAGTGATGGTTTTCAGGGACTTGGGATTAGTCACTGATGATTCAGGAATAAGGAATGATTCCTGAGCAACAAGGTTTCAGGAACTTGGGTTTAGTTCCTGAACCATAAAGATTTCAGGAACTAAGGTTTAGTTCCTGAGGTTGAGGATTCTGTGATATTTATTCACTGATGTACACATTGAGTCAGGGACCTGAGATTTTAAGAATTTACACTTCAGTTGGTAGGATTCAATCAGTGGACTGATTCTCCATATCCAACATTCCTAATTCAGCTTTCAGTCTTGTGAACGTTGGTTCATCCAAAGGTTTGGTGAAGATATCAGCTAACTGATATTCAGTAGGGATGAAGTGCAATTCAATGTCACCATTCATGACATGGTCCCTGATGAAATGATATCTAATATCAATGTGTTTTGTTCTCTGATGAAGAACAGGGTTGTTTGAGATTGCAATTGCACTCGTGTTATCACAAAAGATGGGTACCATCTTATACTGAATTCCATAGTCACTGAGTTGACTTTTCTTCCAGAGTACATTTGCACAACAACTAGCTGCTGCAACATATTCAGCTTCAGCTGAGGACAAGGCAACTGATTGTTGCTTCTTAGCACTCCAATAGACTAGTTTCCCACCAAGAATTTGGCAAGAGCCTGAGGTGCTTTTTCTGTCCATGTTGCATCCAGCATAGTCAGAGTCTGAGTATCCTTTAAGATCAAGGCCTGAGCATTTTGGATAATATAATCCAAGGTTTGGAGTACCTTTCAGGTACCTGAATATCCTTTTCACAGCAGTGATGTGTGATTCTCTTGGGTCAGATTGATATCTGGCACATAGGCATACTGAGAATTGGATATCAGGCCTTGATGCAAGTAGATACATCAGTGATCCTATCATTCCTCTAAAGAGAGTTTGATTTACTGGTTTACCAGTGAGATCAGGACCAAGGTTGTTTGGGGGAACCATGGGAGTCTTGACTGAGGCACAGTCACTGAGTTCATACTTTTTCAGTAGGTTCTTAACATAATTCTCTTGACTGATAGTGGTTCCTCTATCAGTTTGCTTGATTTGTAGACCAAGGAAGTATGTCAGTTCACCCATCATGCTCATTTCAAACTTCTTTGCCATTAGTTTTTCAAATTGTTTGCAAAGTTTGAAACTTGTTGAGCCAAAGATGATGTCATCAACATACACTTGTACTAGTATGACATCATTATTTGTCTTATAGATAAACAATGTGTTGTCTATCTTGCCTCTGACAAATTTGTTTTGGATTAAGAAGGCTGAGAGAGTCTCATACCATGCCCTGGGAGCTTGCTTCAGTCCATAAAGGGCTTTGTTAAGCTTACAGACATGATCAGGAGACTCGTGGCTTTCAAATCTAGGAGGTTGCTGAACATAAACTTCTTCTTTCAGTGAACCATTTAAGAATGCACTTTTAACATCCATTTGGTACACCTTGAAGTTCATGTATGTAGCAAAAACAAGGAAGATCCTGATGGCTTCCATCCTTGCTACTGGTGCAAATGTTTCTTCATAGTCAATGCCTTCTTGTTGATTATAGCCTTTGGCTACAAGTCTGGCTTTGTTTTTAATGACTATGCCATTTTCATCAGTTTTGTTTTTGAATACCCATTTCATGCCAATGACTGAGACATTCTCAGGACATTTGACCAAGGTCATTACCTTGTTTCTGTCAAATTGTTCTAGTTCATCATGCATGGCCTGAACCCAACTTGGATGTGTAAGTGCTTCTTTAACACTTTTGGGTTTAATTGTGGAAATGAAGTCCACAAATAGGCATTCATTGGCTGAGGCTGCTCTTAGACTAGCAGCCATGCTCCTGGTGAGCATGCCTTCAGTAGGCTCTCTAATAATATTGACAAGTTCAATGTCCTGAGACCTAGTCCAACTTTCCTGAGGTCCTGGATACTGATTTGAACTTGTGGAGGCCTGATTGGGTAGAGGGGTTGGTTCAGGAGTAGACACATGATCATTGATTGGATCTTGAGTGTCTACCAGATCACTGAGATTGTTTGGTTCTTGAGCATTTTGAACAGACTGATTAATTTCATCAGTGTTTGCATGTGCCTCAACAAGCTCAGTGATGGTTGGGTTAGGTAGGTTGTGAGAGATTATGTAATAGGATAGGTTAGCATCATCTTGATACTGAGTAGAAGGATTGTTTTCAGGAAGATATTCATCAGGAGGATATCTTGAAGAATTATCAATTCCTATCTCTTCTACTGAGGCAGTTGAGAACCTGATTACATCAGTGCTCTCATCAAAGGTAACATGAAATGTTTCCTCAGTCTGCTGTCTCCTTGTGTTGAACACTCTGAAGGCTTTTGAGACAAGTGAGTATCCCAGGAAGTATCCATCATCAGCTTTTGCATCAAATTTCCCTAAGTGATCCTTGTGATTATGAATAAACACATGACACCCAAAGACATGAAAGTAGCTGATGTCAGGGATTCTTCCTTTGAATAACTCATATGGGGTTTTCCCATGTCTCTTGACAATGATGGATCTGTTTTGTGTATAACAGGCAGTTTTGACTGCATCAGTCCAAAAATGGTTGGAAAGGACTGATCCACATAGCATTGTCCTAGCAGCTTCAATGAGTGTTCTATTTTTCCTTTCAGCAACACCATTTTGTTCAGGTGTGTATGGAGAGGAAAAGTTTTGGGAAATATCTTTCTCATCACAGAAACATTCAAGTTCATAATTTTTAAACTCAGTCCCATTGTCAGTTCTAATCTGTTTAACCTTAATGTCATTTTGATTTTCAATGTTCCTGACAAAGGACATGATTGTTTCAGCTGCCTGACTCTTTTTGATCAGGAAGAATACCCAAGTGTATCTAGAGTATTCATCCAATATGACCAGAGTATACTTTTCATGGTTAATAGACCTTGGACTGACAGGTCCAAATAGATCCATATGGAGAAGATGTAGGCAGTTCCTGATGGAAAAGTTGGTTTTGGTTTTAAAGGATGCTCTGTGATGTTTACCTTTTTCACAAGCTGAGCATGGTTTATCCTTTGAAAACACAAGAGATGGTAAGCCAAGGACCTTGTTTTGTTTTACAAGATTGTTTATGTTTTTAAAGTTCAGGTGGGTGAGTCTCTTATGCCAAAGCCAGTTGAGTGTATCAGTGGCCTTAGCAAAGAGACAAGTTCCATCCTGAGTTAGACTGGACATGTCTAGTACATAAACATCTTGTCTTCTTGGTGCAATGAGGACAATTTCCTTATTTGCATTGAAGATGGTTCCTTGCTTATCATCAAACTGAACTATGTATTTTGCATCACATAGTTGACTGACACTGATCAGATTGTACTTAAGACCATTTACATAAGCTATCCTAGTAAAGACAATAGCATTGCAGTTTACTAAACCATAACCTTCAGTGAGACATGATGAATTATCAGCAAATATCACTTTGGGTCCTGGTTCTTCCACATATTTGTGCAGACACTCCTTAACACCAGTCATGCTCCTTGAACATCCACTGTCTAGATGCCAAATAGGATCCCTGGCATACTTCTGCACAAATAGTAAACTGGGTCAGTTCTTTCTAGGACTCCATTTCATGGAGGGTTTTGTTTTGTAGGTCTTTATGAAAGTATTAATCGATTCATGGTCAGTGGTTGAGTGGACTGAGCTACCACATGTTTTGCATTTAGTCGTAGGGGTGGCCTCAGTAGTCTGGGAGGATTGTTTATTCATTCCTCTTCTTGACTGAATGACCTTCTCTTTTCCTGAGGATTTCTGAGTGGAACTTCCACTAGATTCACAGTGTTTGTCAATTTGACAATCCTCAGGAAGATGGTCATTGAATCCACATAATGGGCAAGGTGGAAAAGGCTTGGCCTTTTGCTTCTGTTTCTGCTTAGAATCAGAAGGGTAGTTCAGGCACTGAGCCTTAAGTCCTGAAAAGTTTGAAATGACTGAGCATTGTTTATGATCCGAGGTCCTGTGATCTTCCGTTTTGCAAATCATGCAATAAAGGACTCTATAGCAATCATCAGTGAGATGATTTGTGTAGTTGCATAGTTCACATCTTTTCAGGGGTTTTGTGGGTTTGGGTTTTGTCTTTGAGGAAGCTGGTTTTTGTTCCTTCTTGGATTGAGAAGGTTTCTCAGAAGATGCAATCTTCTCTCCCAGCCTCCTGACCATTTCAGCCAACTGATCAAATTTTGAATCAGGGCTTTGAGTTGTTACTTCAGAAGGGACTGAAGTTGATGAGTCATCAGTAATTACTGAGACATCAAGGGTTGGTCTCTTCAGGATGGTTGTTCCCTTTCTTGATCTCTCCTTTGGAGAGTGTGGTGAGAAGACCATTGGTGGGAGGCCTAAGTTAGGTGCCGCACCCTGAAGGGTATTCAGTGGAGGAAGTGGAGGGTATGATTCTGATTCAGACTCATTCACAGACTCAGTGATACTGAGTTGTTCAGTGAGTTCAAGCTTACTGTGTTGTTCAGTAAGTCCAAGCATATTTTTCAAAGCCTGACTTTCAGGAAGCAAGATCTTTCCAGTCTCAAAGTTTGGTAACTTACTGACTGGGTTGTCCCTGACAATCCAGTCATTAGACTTGGGAAGCAATTCTTGCTCATAAGATATGCCAGCTGGAACAAAGTTTAGTTCATTATGACACACATTTGGATCAACCATATGAGGGTCAATTCCAATGGTTTTCTGAGAGATTAATCCCACAGTGTCAAAAACCTTGGGGTTCTTCTTGGTCCAGCTTTGGATGACAGCCTTTTCTTTGTTAAGTTCAGTTTGAAGGGCTTGGTTTTGTTTCAAAATCTCAGTGTTCTGAATTTGTAGAGTTATTGTTTCTAGTTTGGCTTGCTTTAGTACAAGCAGTTCATCTCTACATTTATTCAATTCTGACACAATATTGTTATATTTTGAAAACAGGTTAAGCCTCTGTTCCTCAACAAACTTTAGATCAATACAAATATAATTCATGTAAGACTGCCAATCAGAATCATCATCCATAGAAAGTAAAGTATTTACCTTCTTCATGGTGATGTTGACCCACTCTCCATTCCTAGCATGGCTTTTTCCCACAGCCACCTGATCCTCTTCAGAAAGTGCCATCAGTGCACTAACTCTTATTTCCTCATCTGAGGAAACCTCTTCTTCATCCCAATCATATGCTTCAGCTACTAATACCTTGTTCTTTGTCTGAATAGGTTTAGATGTTTGAGCAGCCTGAGGCAATATGGGGTTAGTTTCAAGAAGTGAAAGTTTAGCTTTGATTTTCCTATATTTTGTTTCAAAATCCTTTTGACCCTTGTTTTGAAATTGTTGGGTGGACTGAAACATTTTAGGTTGAAACTTGCTAGTTCCTGAGGAACTGTTTCCTGAGAATTTGTAAGAGGGTTCTGAGATAGTTTTAGAATAACAGTCCCTAGCAAAATGACCCTTTTTACCACATTTAAAGCATTCAGTGGTCTCATTTGCTTTAGGTTTTGCAAATTTGGACTGATTTCTTTTGATGAAACGTCTTGAACTAGCAAGGAGTCCCCTTTCTTGGAATTCCAAGTTCAAGTCGTTCAGGTACTCCTCACTAGTCCTTTCATCAATTTCTTCTTCAGAATCCTCTTGTGAGTCCTGCACAACACCATTAGAATAGAAAGCAGTTGATATGGGTGTGGAGGTTAAGGCCTTTTTGGACTCAAGAGATTTTGAGTCAGGGTATCTCCTTGAGATCAAGTTGTCTTCATAGACAAATTTGGAGAACACAAAGGAATCGAGCAATGGATCGTGCTACAAAACAAAGTTAGACGACAAATATACAATATCTAACAAGTAGCACATTAGACAAATATCCAACCACAAGAAAAATTATGGCTAAGAAGCCAAAATGAAAAGCCCATTACATAAATATGAAATAAATGTCATACATAAGTATGACTACAATAGGGAAGCAAATTAAACTAACAAGAAGACACATAAACATCTAAAGTAACATGAGGCTTCTAGATTTGCTTCCAACTTCAAAAGGTTCCTAGTCCTTTATTGGAGGGACTAAACATAACCATGTTTAGTTTGGGCTATTGTGTGGTGGAGGTGGTGGAAGGATGATGGGTCCTATGGGTGGTGTGAGTAGGTGTTCTAGGTATGAAAACCTAAAGCTAAGCTCATCTCTAAGGTTCATGATGAGTTCAAGGTTGTAGTTGCAACAAGGGCAACTCAAGGTGTGTGAGTGAAGGGGATACATGATTGGATAACCCATTAAGGGTTGAGGTGATGGTGATAGTGAAGGTGATGATATGTTGCTCCCAAATTCAAAGGGAGTGTTTGGTGAAAGGGTGAGGGTGAGAGTTAGAGGTTGTGGTGATGTTGAAAGTGATGAGGGTGTTGTGTGAGTTCCCAATTCAAGGGAAGTTGATGGTGATAAGTTGAGTGTTAAGGTTAAAGGGTGAATGGGACTAGGTGGAGATGAGTGTGTGTTGATTCTTGTTGTGGAGGATGAGGATGTAGGTTGAATAGAGGTTGCCTTGGATGGAGCTTGGGGTGTAGTGAAAGAAGATGATGATTTGGTAGAGGTTATGGGTGTATGGGTTTCATCTTCATCATCCAAGGTGAGATCAATGAGGGGAATGTCATTGGTGATAGGTTTAGTTGATGATTGGGGTGTGTTGACATTCTTGATCCATTGATCAACTAGAGAGGTTTGGTTGGTTGGTTTGATGTTGAATCTAGGTTTCTTGAATACTCTTGATCCCATGATGATGGTATGGTGAATGTGAAGGTGTAAGGATGGGTGTAAGAATGGCAATGCATAATGTTAGCTTAAATAGCCAAAACATAAGCATGCAAGTTTGAAATGTTGGATTTGGGGATTTGGGTGCATAGGAGTCAGGTTTTGGTTGCAGATTTTCTGGAAAAGATAGTCAAAAAGTGGAAGAGAATAGCAGTTTTCGTCTTCCAGAGGCACGACACCATTAAAGGTGATACGGCACCACTAAATTTAGTGGAGCCATGGCCTATTTAATGGAGCCGTGGGCTCTTTTGACCTTCTTTCCAGGTCTGCAGGTTTTAGGCAGCCTAAATGGGGAAATTTCTGGGGAATCCATTGGCTGCAAATCTCAAAGCCTCAAATTACTAAACACATAGAATTCCTAAAGCTAGTTTCAACTAGCAACTAACATGATCATGTGATCATCTATGTATTTAGGCAACTATTAAGCATGCATGAATTCAAGCATTTTTAACATCTAGTGCATGTAATAAAATAAACTAACATGCATGATTTAGGCAAGATAAACTAACATGAGGATTAATTAACAAGAGAATTAATCATGTTAAAAGGAAACACATCAAGCAAGTTAATGTATTAGGCAACAATGCCACAAACTATTAGTAGTATTTTAAGCATAATACTTATATTAATAATACTACTTAAGTTATTTCCATCTAATCCTTTCTTTTCCCCAACTTCTTAATTTTGTTCCCAAGCCCTTTGATCGCCTTGCCGAAGGACTTGAATCCCCCGATAGTTTGCTCATGCATCTCCACTTGTCTATTGTACATTGTGGTTTGCCTTCTCATCATGTGGGATAGATTTACCATCCCATTTTTGAGGTCGGTTGTACGTCGAAATGATGAGGTATCAAGGTTACGAAAGTAGGTGTCGGGAGAAGGGATTTGAGAGCTAGAAGTTCCTTCTTCGTTCACCTCATCATCGTCCTCATCCATGGGTTCAGATGATGATTCGTGACTGAAGGAGGAGGATGAATGGGGAATATCGGAAGTGGATTTACGACTACGTTTGGACCCTTTGTCCTTACGTTGCTTTGTGCGACGTTGTGGTCCACCAAGTGGGTGCATAACCGGATTGACTAGGACATAGTCGACACTTTGAAGATGTGGGAAATGTTCTATGACCCACCTGAATAAACGAGTAAGCAACATGCCGTATGACATGAGCTCATCGGACCGAAAATGAATGTTGGCCATCCGTTTGACCATGTAGTATGCGAGGTTGAATGGTTCCTCAATACTAAGACAGTAGAGCATAAGGGCAAGACTTGTCGATACGTGATCACGGTTGCCCGCAAGGCTTAACACATTTTCACGTAGAAGAAGTTCCCAACTTCTAAGGTCGGGACGGAGTTCCCTGAGGTAGATTTTGGATGGGTCGAGAAAGACAACGGATCCATCACGTTTTTGGTACGTGTTGGCGACTCGAGGAATTTGGATAATTTTTTTGATTACTTCAATGTCGGGAATTTAGGTACTATAGGCACCTTCTATCTCAACATTGTAGTAAAGAGACTCTAGAGAATGGTCGTTGGTGTATGCACACTGACCATATGAGGGAACACCAAGAATTTCACCAAACTGAGTGACAGACAGGGTGATATTTTGGTGTCGAATCCAAAAGTCAAGAAAGACGTTTCCGTCAGAGTCAGTGTAGGTACGAACACGACTGTAAAATTCGAGAACGAAAAGGGGACATATTTGATCGTTTATTGTGTATAAACAATCGAACCGAATAGAAGGAAAACAAGCACTGACTCTGTCTGACATGACATAAAGTGCATCGACTACACGCCCTTCGTGTATGTATCGTGTTAGCACTTTGGAAAAATAAGCCTTTTGTTCATCAGTGATGTTTGGGTTTTCAAGTGTTTCAATGATTATACTTCTAGTGTGTGTGCCTAAATGCAAACAATGTGGAGGTGCGGCAATCTCGACTCTAAAATTATCCTAAAGAGATTACCCAAACGCTCCTAACTTCACTTTTGCTCAATCAAATATGTCGAACAATACATATCAATTATGTACTTCGAGCCATATTTGAGAGTTCATGTATGCATGCAAAAACGTTTTTAATTTGCATCAACAATGCATGAAAAAGGTTTCATGATCCTAGACTTGTGAAGTTTTTCGAAAAATGATCGAATTGGGGTGTTTGGCAAATGCCTCAACATGGTGCCAACAAGCTTTAAGATTGAAAAGCTTTAATGCAGAACGTTCCTAATCCAATTTTAATCATCCTAAACATGATTCCATTACAAATAATCAATCATAATCCGAATTTAGTGATTAATTTCGGATTAGGTTTTGCAACATAAATGGGTTTTTGGAAATCCTAGGTTTAGGGAATCATGTGAATACTACATTGTCTAATCCTAGTCTTAATTTCTCAAGGGCTTAACTAACTTTGAAAATCCCTAATTCGGAGTTATACTCAAGAACAAACCCTAGACTCAAATTAAAAGAAAATAAAAGTGAATTACTTACAATTGATGATGTTATGGTTAAGATTTGTTAATTCTAATGCCTCAATCTTGATTTGCAAGAGTTTAGTTGAATTATGGTGTTATGGTTCGATTTTGACAGCAAGTGGAAGTGGTTTTGTGTGTTTGGAAAATTTGTGCAGAAGAAAAGAGTAACTGGGCGCGTTTTTCAGATGCACGGCTCCACGGTTCCACTAAACATTAGTGGAGCCGTGGCTCTTTAGTGGAGCCGTATGTCTGATGGTCCAGTTTTTCTTCTGTTTTGACTTTTGGCTGATTAATCTTACTTATTTAGTAAGACTTTTTGACACGAGGAAAAAGTTTATACCTAATAAACTTTTTGACGAAAGATGATTAAATGGGATGACCGGAAATGACCTTAGTGTTTCCGAGGAAATTGACTAAGATGTCATTGGATGAGGATTTACTTCTAGTATTTCCCGTGAAATATTTATGAGTCATGTGACGAGTGAAAGATATGACTTAAAAAGTCATGAGCGATTTGTAGAGAATGACTTCAATGTTTCCCGCGAAACTTTCGAGAGGTCATAGAAGGGATGAAAGGTTATGAGGTATGACGTGACGGATGACTTTAATATTTCCGAAGGAATATTCAAATAGTCATGAGCGGGATGAGAAGAATGACTTGAAAAGTCATATGACGAGATGCGAGGAATGACGTTAATATTTCCAGTGAAATATTACGAAGTCATGGGATGAGGCTTAGGGAATGACTTGAAATTTCCAATGAAATATTCAAGAGTCATGAGTCGAGAATAAGATGGATGTGTGAGATGACTTCAATATTTCCATAGAAATATTGAAATAGTCATGAGCGGGATATGAGGAATGACTTGAAAAGTCATATGATGAGACGTGAGAGATGACATTAATAATTCCAATGGAGTATTAAGAGGTCATTTGACGAGAATGTAAAGGTTAAGGTGAGAAGAAATACTTTTCAAAGAAAAGATTTCTCTTTCGACGTTATCATGACGGAGGAGATGTCTTTCTGCGGGGAGATGACGTACTTCGACGAGCTTCGTTCATGAGCAAACTATAGGGTTCCCGGACAAGTCTAATGGCATCTTGACTGCTACTCTTCACAGGGAGTTGTCTCATCTATAGTGTTTGTTGTCATGCCTTTCCGGCGCTTGCGTACTCGGTTTCGGTCGTGGTGACAATAAGAGTAGTTTGTTTCTTGGGGAACCAAGATGTTTGTTAATCAACCTATGAAGGTACAAACATTACTCATTATGTTTCAACCCACATTAACTCTCTCATTATCAGAGTTGGTATAGAAACATTTTCTACATCAATCTCCTCAAGATATCGTAATCTCAAGTGTATAGTATCTTTAATGTATGGTATGATACATTAAACACTTTGATGTAAGAAGTTTTGGGATACTTCTTACAAGTGGGCACAAAGCCAACACTATTCATGATAATGGACCTACTTGCCGTTAGGTAAACTACTTTACCTATTATGCCCCTAACCTAGTTATATCCGCGCACTCACCTTCTTCATCTCTTGTGAGTTTCGCATTTGCGGATATGGGCGTTATTGTCAATAAAGACTATTACTTAAACTATGTATCTCATACATATAGTATACATAAGTTTAAAGGGATACTTCATTTAGGCAAGATTAAATATGTGCAAGGAAGGGAACTTGATTCACTCATCAATGCTTAATTCAAACTTGTCACGCATGATCTTCAAGCGATCATCGAACATTTCTGGACAAGATGAATTTGGCATGATGAGATGTGAATAGAGTTTCTGTGTTATAGTGCCTACCATGTTAGATTCTAACTACACTATTTCATGCCAAACATTACTACTAACAAAGGGTGTTTTAAGAAAGCGTACCTGTGCCTGAGGTGTTTGCTCTTAAAACTAGAAGACTAGGGTACCTTTGTTGAATGTTAAGCATGAAAGACACGACTTGACTATTGCGTCACTGGGTATGCTTGATAACGCATCATACTCCTTTTGTTATTCTCCAAAGTTTATTTACACTCATGTTTTCCTAGCAAAACAAATGTTCAAACATCTGGTCCCCAATATCTCATGGGTCCAAAGTTGTTAGAGTTAAACATCCTACGCATTTGTTGCGTTAGTTTAGGATGTGAGAATGGAGGACACATTACCCATGGTAAGTAACTTTGTGGTGGACGATCATTCCAAGTTACGGGAAAGTTACTTGGATGATTTTGTCTTCTAAAGTTACCTCTCGGTAGAGGAGTTCTAGACCGAGGTTTGGGAGAGTTTACCTTTCTAGGTGGAGGAGTAGTTGACCTAGTGTCACGCTTTACAAATCCATGTTCGGGAGATGACAATGGTTTGTTAAAGCCTTTGGTTTCCTCTCTACTTGGATTAGACACTCTAGTTCTATTTACAACTACTTGACTTGGTTTAGGACTTAAGTTACTTTTCAGAATTGACCCAGTTTTGTCCTCAGCACCACACGGTACCACGGTACCACTAAATTTAGTGGTGCCGTCTGTATCTTTAATGGTGTCGTCACCTTCAGACATGGACTTTTCAGGCATTACAAATTTTACTTGTTTAGTACCACTTGTAGAAGCCTGATTTGGGTCAAATCCTAAACCCGAGCGGTCATGTTCACTATATCTAATATTTTAAAGTATATCATTAAGCTTTTTAGTTCCTTCATCAAACTTAATGATTCTTAAAGCATTTTCTTTAAGCTTTTCATTTTCTACTTGAAGACTAATACATGACCCGCATCCTAAATCTACTTCCTTGTTTTTCTCAAGTCTCTTGACATGATCATTTAGTTCTAAGACTTGTAGTTCTAGCTCTTTTAATTTTAATTTTAGCTTTGTGTTTCTACCTAAGATCTTAGTACTAACTACGCATAGTTTGTTGTATTCGTCATGTAATTCACTGTCATCTACTGACGAATTATTATCACTATAATAAGAAGAGTCGGAGTGTACCTCGTTAGAAGCTTGAGCCATTAAGCACGTTTCATCGTTAGGCTTCTTCTATTCTTCTTCACCGCTATCACTCCAAGAACCTCCTACAAAGGCTCTTTGGTTGTTGGATTTTGGTGGCTTAGGACATTCTCCTCTGAAGTGATTAGGATCTCCGCATCTAAAGCATCTCCTATCACTTGTCCCTTTTCTTTCATCATGATTTCTTTGGGATGACTTTTTCTCATCTCGAGATTGTCTAGGAAATCTACCTTTCCTCCTAAAGAACTTTCTAAAGTTCCTAACGGCTAGTGCGTACTCTTCATCTTCACTACCGGAACTCGAACATTCCTCATCACTAGACTCCTTCTTGGCTTTTAATGCTAGAGATCTAACTCTCTCGCTTTTGCCTTTGACAATATCGGAATCCTTCTTGATGATCATCTCGTGAACTTTCAAGTTTCCTATAAGTTCATCGAGTGACAATGCCGCCAAGTCCTTTGACTCTTCTATGGCGGTGACCTTTGCTCTCCATTTAGGATGTAGAGCTCTAAGAAACTTCATAACATAGTTCTTACTAGAATAACCTTCATCAAGAGCTTTAAGACTAGTGATAATAGTATTAAATCTAGCAAAAGCATTATCTATTGACTCATCCTCCGAAATGGAGAATTGTTCATATTGTTGAACAAGAAGATCTATCTTGTTCTCTTTGACTTGGTTATTACCTTGGTGAGTGACTAACAAGGTTTTCCAAATATCTTTTGCCGTATTACACATGAAAATTCTTTCAAACTCCTTTTTAGGCAAAGCATTATAAATCATCATTTTAGCCTCATTATTTTTGGCTAATTTCCTTTTTAGTTCATCACTTTGTTTATCATAAGAAACTATTTCATCATTTTTAGTTTCCGGATTCTTTTGAATAGGTTGAAAGTCACCCTCGGTAATAACATGCCAAAGATCAATGTCTTTTGATTTCACATACGTTTCGAATCTTGTTTTCCAATAAATAAAACAATCGGTTTCGAAAAGTGGTGGTCTTTGCATAGATTGCCCTTCTAGATATTTGTCGGAATCCATTGATCGGTTCAAGCTTTAAAATACAATATACTTTAAAAACTTGACTGACGTGGCTCCTGATACCAATTGTGGGAAACTAGAAGGGGGGGGGGGTTGAATAGTTTACCGGTTTAAAAACTTCTTTTAAAAATCTTGATTTAAAAGTATGCTATTGGAAACTTTGATTCGAACTCTATGTGTAATCAATCAACACCAATATGAACTACAAACTAAGCTACGTAATAATAACAAATAAAAGTAAAGAGTAGAGTTGGAAAGATCAAACCGAGATAGAGGATTTATAGTGGTTCGGCTACGAAGCTCTTCTTCGCCCTACTCCACTCCCCGAGTACCACACTCGAGAGTTTCAAACACTATATCAACAACCTCCCTTCAGGCGGAGAAAACCGTACACGTCGCTTATCCTATTACCGACACTAAGCTAGATGTCGAGTGCTAATCTTAGCTAGCACCAATCTACCAAGGTCCACGTGACCAAACACTCAAGCCCAATGGCTTCAAGAGATCACCAAGATCTCAACACGATCACAATGATCAACACTCACTTCACTCTACTCGACTAACACTATCCTAAGGACCCTTGATCTTCTTGATCAATCACACAAGCCCAATGGCTTCAAGAGATGTTCACTATCTCTATAGATCACACTTGATCTTCACTCTCACTCACAAAAAGAAAATAAACTTGATGTATGCTAAGACACAACAAGGTTGTAACAAGTGTTACAAAAACCTATCAACTATAACTCTAGTATCTTCTTGATTACTTGAGTTCTTCTCTTGCTAATGAAGAGGGATGACAACACCTTGTATCAACTTGGATACTTGTGTTCTTCTCTTGCTAGTGAAGAGGTATGAAGAGGATCACTTGAAGGATGATTGGATCACTCTTGAAACAAAGAAAAACTAATCTAAATGACCCTAAGAAGTGAAAGGTGTGAGAGGATTTAGCTAAGGGATTTTTCTGTGTGTGAAGGGTGCCTAAAACTGTGAAAGAGGTGGGTATTTATAGCCCACGACTCCGTTAAATTTACGGACGGCTCCACTAAATGACCCACGGCTCCGTTAAATTTAACGGTACCGTGGAGCCGTGGTAGACTAGGACGCTCCAAATTTTGTCTTTTCTGGTGAAAACTTATTTGGGGAAGGTTGGAGCTGATTTTGGGGGGAAAAATAGCTGTTGTGATTTTCAAACTTATTTTTCCATTAAAACATTTCTTAATATTTCAAAAATAATTTGTCATGTGTATTTTTGAAAAAATGTTTTGTCCCATTTAAAATGTGAATTTTCAAAACATGAATTCACTTCTTTGATCACTAGTTCAAGTTGTAACTTTGTTCAAGAGTGATTTGCGTAGAAACGGGATCTTCCGATTAAAAACTTGTTAACGTTAATTTTAACGTAACGTGAGTTCACATTTTGTCATCCTCAAAACGTGAAATAATCGGAAGATATAAATAACGTTTTTAGAACATTATTTGCATCAACAAAGTCTCGGAAGATTATTCCTCCGATGTCAATTTTTGTACCCTCAAGGAGACTGAACAGCATCAATTGTTGTGATGAGTTCAATTGTTCCGTAGAGGATTTATTTCCACCCAGGACCTGAATGACAAATGTCATCAGTATCCTCCAGATAGGATGGAACCATGTTTTGACTACTGGATCTTTCTCCAATAAGCCTCCAGCAGACGTTGTAGGACATCTGGGGTCATGGGGTGCTAAAAAGATCAGTTAATTCTTTATGTCCTGATCAGTAGGGTTGGGTGCAAACACTTCAGTAAAGTCAAGGCCTGTGGCTTTGATGAAGGTTGAGTAGTCAAAGGAGAGGGTTCTGCTCCCATTCATCACCGTGAAGGTGATGATTGACTCTTTGGTGTCTTTGGGGCTGGTAGCCACAGCCGTGCACCAAAATTCCTTCAAATAGTCATGGTAGATGACTGATGGGGTGTGGGTGAAAGCCTTTGCAAGAAAACAATTACGAAGAAATTTCATAACGTTCTTGTAGGCTGGGTAGTTTTGTAGATAAGAGAAATTCCCTACAACATTGTTCTTTGTTAGGTCAACGTCCCAAGTGAGGAATTCCACATTGGGGGCGTATGCTATAGCTTTAGAAGAAGCCATTTGTGGGTAAGTCTGGGTTTGACTAAGATTTCTGGGTTTCTAAAGCTTAAGAATACACACACAATTTGTTTTTGAGAATTAAAAATGGCAGAGTTTTGCTTAAGATTCTATAAAAACATGTGTGTGTTTCTTTTGGTTGGGTTATTTATAGGGAAGAGGAGATGGGGGTGTTTTAGGCATTTGAGCGGTTTTAATTTATTCAAAAAGAATTATTGGAAACTGTTTTGAATAAAATTTTTGGGATCCGCATTTAATGCCAACACTCCACTTTTCCCTGGTTTGGCGCAACAGTCAAGGTGAACAGTTGAGCAGTTCTGCAAAAGTGTAATTTGCAGAGATGAGTCATCACATATCTGTAATGTGATTGGAGAGGCATTTAATGCCAAGTGGGAATGTGGTGGCCCAGAGGTGGAAGCCAGAAAGGCAAAAAGAACAAATATTCTTAAATTAAATATGAGTTCAATTACCAACCTCGGACATTTACTAACTAGATACTTAGAGCATTTAAGTCAGTATTTAATGTCACTTTTCAGGGCCCTGAATGACTTTTCATTCAGTGATGGTTTTCAGGGACTTGGGATTAGTCACTGATGATTCAGGAATAAGGAATGATTCCTGAGCAACAAGGTTTCAGGAACTTGGGTTTAGTTCCTGAACCCTAAAGATTTCAGGAACTTGGGTTTAGTTCCTGAGGTTGAGGATTCAGTGATATTTATTCACTGATGTACACATTGAGTCAGGGACCTGAGATTTTAAGAATTTACACTTCAGTTGGTAGGATTCAATCAGTGGACTGATTCTCTATATCCAACATTCCTAATTCAGCTTTCAGTCTTGTGAAAGTTGGTTCATCCAAAGGTTTGGTGAAGATATCAGCTAACTGATATTCAGTAGGGATGAAGTGTAATTCAATGTCACCATTCATGACATGGTCCCTGATGAAATGATATCTAATATCAATGTGTTTTGTTCTCTGATGAAGAACAGGGTTGTTTGAGATTGCAATTGCACTTGTGTTATCACAAAAGATGGGTACCATCTTATACTGAATTCCATAGTCACTGAGTTGACTTTTCTACCAGAGTACATTTGCACAACAACTAGCTGCTGCAACATATTCAGCTTCAGCTGAGGACAAGGCAACTGATTGTTGCTTCTTAGCACTCCAACAGACTAGTTTCCCACCATGAATTTGGCAAGAGCCTGAGGTGCTTTTTCTGTCCATGTTGATTCCAGCATAGTCAGAGTCTGAGTATCCTTTAAGATCAAGGCCTGAGCATTTTGGATAATATAATCCAAGGTTTGGAGTACCTTTCAGGTACCTGAATATCCTTTTCACAGCAATGATGTGTGATTCTCTTGGGTCAGATTGATATCTGGCACATAGGCATACTGAGAATTGGATATCAGACCTTGATGCAAGTAGATACATCAGTGATCCTATCATTCCTCTAAAGAGAGTTTGATTTACTGGTTTACCAGTGAGATCAGGACCAAGGTTGTTTGGGGGAACCATGGGAGTCTTGACTGAGGCACAGTCACTGAGTTCATACTTTTTCAGTAGGTTCTTAACATACTTCTCTTGACTGATAGTGGTTCCTCTATCAGTTTGCTTGATTTGTAGACCAAGGAAGTATGTCAGTTCACCCATCATGCTCATTTCAAAATTCTTTGCCATTAGTTTTTCAAATTGTTTGCAAAGTTTGAAACTTGTTGAGCCAAAGATGATGTCATCAACATACACTTGTACTAGTATGACATCATTATTTGTCTTATAGATAAACAATGTGTTGTCTATCTTGCCTCTAACAAATTTGTTTTGGATTAAGAAGGCTAAGAGAGTCTCATACCATGCCCTGGGAGCTTGCTTCAGTATATAAAGGGCTTTGTTAAGCTTACAGACATGATCAGGAGACTCGTGGCTTTCAAATCTAGGAGGTTGCTGAACATAAACTTCTTCTTTCAGTGAACCATTTAAGAATGCACTTTTAACATCCATTTTGTACACCTTGAAGTTCATGCATGTAACAAAAACAAGGAAGATCCTGATGGCTTCCATCCTTGCTACTGGTGCAAATGTTTCTTCATAGTCAATGCCTTCTTGTTGATTATAGCCTTTGGCTACAAGTCTGGCTTTGTTTTTAATGACTATGCCATTTTCATCAGTTTTGTTTTTGAATACCCATTTCATGCCAATGACTGAGATATTCTTAGGACATTTGACCAAGGTCATTACCTTGTTTCTGTCAAATTCTTCTAGTTCATCATGCATGGCCTGAACCCAACTTGGATGTGTAAGTGCTTCTTTAACACTTTTGGGTTCAATTGTGGAAATGAAGTCCACAAATAGGCATTCATTGGCTGAGGCTGCTCTTAGACTAGCAGCCATGCTCCTGGTGAGCATGCCTTCAGTAGGCTCTCTAATAATATTGACAAGTTCAATGTCCTGAGACCTAGTCCAACTTTTCTGAGGTCCTGGATACTGATTTGAACTTGTGGAGGCCTGATTGGGTAGAGGGGTTGGTTCAGGAGTAGACACATGATCATTGATTGGATCTTGAGTGTCTACCAGATCACTGAGATTGTTTGGTTCTTGAGCATTTTGAACAGACTGATTAATTTCATCAGTGTTTGCATGTGCCTCAACAAGCTCAGTGATGGTTGGGTTAGGTAGGTTGTGAGGGATTATGTAATAGGATAGGTTAGCATCATCTTGATACTGAGTAGAAGGATTGTTTTTAGGAAGATATTCATCAGGAGGATATCTTGAAGAATTATCAATTCCTATCTCTTCTACTGAGGCAGTTGAGAACCTGATTACATCAGTGCTCTCATCAAAGGTAACATGAAATGTTTCCTCAGTCTGCTGTCTCCTTGTGTTGAACACTCTGAAGGCTTTTGAGACAAGTGAGTATCCCAGGAAGTATCCATCATCAGCTTTTGCATCAAATTTCCCTAAGTGATCCTTGTGATTATGAATAAACACAGGACACCCAAAGACATGAAAGTAGCTGATGTCAGGGATTCTTCCTTTGAATAACTCATATGGGGTTTTCCCATGTCTCTTGACAATGATGGATCTGTTTTGTGTATAACAGGCAGTTTTGACTGCATCAGTCCAAAAATGGTTGGAAAGGACTGATCCACATAGCATTGTCCTAGCAGCTTCAATGAGTGTTCTATTTTTCCTTTCAGCAACACCATTTTGTTCAGGTGTGTATGGAGAGGAAAAGTTTTGGGAAATACCTTTCTCATCACAGAGACATTCAAGTTCATAATTTTTAAACTCAGTCCCATTGTCAGTTCTAATCTGTTTGACCTTAATGTCATTTTGATTTTCAATGTTCCTGACAAAGGACATGATTGTTTCAGCTGCCTGACTCTTTTTGATCAGGAAGAATACCCAAGTGTATCTAGAGTATTCATCCAATATGACCAGAGTATACTTTTCATGGTTAATAGACCTTGGACTGACAGGTCCAAATAGATCCATATGGAGAAGATGTAGGCAGTTCCTGATGGAAAAGTTGGTTTTGGTTTTAAAGGATGCTCTGTGATGTTTACCTTTTTCACAAGCTGAGCATGGTTTATCCTTTGAAAACACAAGAGATGGTAAGCCAAGGACCTTGTTTTGTTTTACAAGATTGTTTATGTTTTTAAAGTTCAGGTGGGTGAGTCTCTTATGCCAAAGCCAGTTGAGTGTATCAGTGGCCTTAGCAAAGAGACAAGTTCCATCCTGAGTTAGACTGGACATGTCTAGTACATAAACATCTTGTCTTCTTGGTGCAATGAGGACAATTTCCTTATTTGCATTGAAGATGGTTCCTTGCTTATCATCAAACTGAACTATGTATTTTGCATCACATAGTTGACTGACACTGATCAGATTGTACTTAAGACCATTTACATAAGCTATCCTAGTAAAGACAATAGCATTGCAGTTTACTAAACCATAACCTTCAGTGAGACATGATGAATTATCAGCAAATATCACTTTGGGTCCTGGTTCTTCCACATATTTGTGCAGACACTCCTTAACACCAGTCATGCTCCTTGAACATCCACTGTCTAGATGCCAAACAGGATCCCTGGCATGTCTCTGCACAAATAGTAAACTGGGTCAGTTCTTTCTAGGACTCCATTTCATGGAGGGTTTGGTATTGTAGGTCTTTATGAAAGTATTAATTGATTCATGGTCAGTGGTTGAGTGGACTGAGCTACCACATGTTTTGCATTTAGTCGCAGGGGTAGCCTCAGTTGTCAGAGAGGATTGTTTATTCATTCCTCTTCTTGACTGAATGACCTTCTCTTTTCCTGAGGATTTCTGAGTGGAACTTCCACTAGATTCACAGTGTTTGTCAATTTGACAATCCTCAGGAAGATGGTCATTGAATCCACATAATGGGCAAGGTGGAAAAGGCTTGGCCTTTTGCTTCTGTTTCTGCTTAGAATCAGAAGGGTAGTTCAGGCACTGAGCCTTAAGTCCTGAAAAGTTTGAAATAACTGAGCATTGTTTATGATCCGAGGTCCTGTGATCTTCCTTTTTGCAAATCATGCAATAAAGGACTCTATAGCAATCATCAGTGAGATGATTTGTGTAGTTGCATAGTTCACATCTTTTCAGGGGTTTTGTAGGTTTGGGTTTGGTCTTTGAGGAAGCTGGTTTTTGTTCCTTCTTGGATTGAGAAGGTTTCTCAGAAGATGCAATCTTCTCTCCCAGCCTCCTGACCATTTCAGCCAACTGATCAAATTTTGAATCAGGGCTTTGAGTTGTTACTTCAGAAGGGACTGAAGTTGATGAGTCATCAGTAATTACTGAGACATCAAGGGTTGGTCTCTTCAGGATGGTTGTTCCCTTTCTTGATCTCTCCTTTGGAGAGTGTGGTGAGAAGACCATTGGTGGGAGGCCTAAGTTAGGTGCCGCACCCTGAAGGGTATTCAGTGGAGGAAGTGGAGGGTATGATTCTGATTCAGACTCATTCACAGACTCAGTGATACTGAGTTGTTCAGTGAGTTCAAGCTTACTGTGTTGTTCAGTAAGTCCAAGCATATTTTTCAAAGCCTGACTTTCAGAAAGCAAGATCTTTCCAGTCTCAAAGTTTGGTAACTTACTGACTGGGTTGTCCCTGACAATCCAGTCATTAGACTTGGGAAGCAATTCTTGCTCAAAAGATATGCCAGCTGGAACAAAGTTTAGTTCATTATGACACACATTTGGATCAACCATATGAGGGTCAATTCCAATGATTTTCTGAGAGATTAATCCCACAGTGTCAAAAACCTTGGGGTTCTTCTTGGTCCAGCTTTGGATGACAGCCTTTTCTTTGTTAAGTTCAGTTTGAAGGGCTTGGTTTTGTTTCAAAATCTTAGTGTTCTGAATTTGTAGAGTTATTGTTTCTAGTTTGGCTTGCTTTAGTACAAGCAGTTCATCTCTACATTTATTCAATTCTGACACAATATTGTTATATTTTGAAAACAGGTTAAGCCTCTGTTCCTCAACAAACTTTAGATCAATACAAATATAATTCATGTAAGACTGCCAATCAGAATCATCATCCATAGAAAGTAAAGTATTTACCTTCTTCATGGTGATGTTGACCCACTCTCCATTCCTAGCATGGCTTTTTCCCACAGCCACCTGATCCTCTTCAGAAAGTGCCATCAGTGCACTAACTCTTATTTCCTCATCTGAGGAAACCTCTTCTTCATCCCAATCATATGCTTCAGCTACTAATACCTTGTTCTTTGTCTGAATAGGTTTAGATGTTTGAGCAGCCTGAGGCAATATGGGGTTAGTTTCAAGAAGTGAAAGTTTAGCTTTGATTTTCCTATATTTTGTTTCAAAATCCTTTTGACCCTTGTTTTGAAATTGTTGGGTGGACTGAAACATTTTAGGTTGAAACTTGCTAGTTCCTGAGGAACTGTTTCCTGAGAATTTGTAAGAGGGTTCTGAGATAGTTTTAGAATAACAGTCCCTAGCAAAATGACCCTTTTTACCACATTTAAAGCATTCAGTGGTCTCATTTGCTTTAGGTTTTGTAAATTTGGACTGATTTCTTTTGATGAAACGTCTTGAACTAGCAAGGAGTGCCCTTTCTTGGAATTCCAAGTTCAAGTCGTTCAGGTACTCCTCACTAGTCCTTTCATCAATTTCTTCTTCAGAATCCTCTTGTGAATCCTGCACAACACCATTAGAATAGAAAGCAGTTGATATGGGTGTGGAGGTTAAGGCCTTTTTGGACTCAAGAGCTTTTGAGTCAGGGTATCTCCTTGAGATCAAGTTGTCTTCATAGACAAATTTCCATAAAATTTCAGGGAGCTCAAGTGTCTGAATGTGGTTAGCATTCCTCAGGCCTTGTGAGAAGTTGAGCCACTTCTCAGGGAGACTGTTGACAAAGCCAACATTAGTCTCATGCTTAGATAAAGTTACACCATCATTTAATAGCTCATTTATCAAAGTCTTGTATCTGGTGTAGGTCTGAGAGAGACTTTCAGAGTCCTTTGCCCTGAAAGTATTGTACTCAAGTTTAAGGTCCATGACCCTATTTTCCTTGGTATCTGAGGGACCCTCAAAGCTATTTACCAAGTCATCCCAAGTTTGCTTGGCTGTTAAACAGTTGATGACTGATTCCATTATATCGTCAGGGAGACATGATATAAGGATGCTTTTCAGGCGTTGGTCTTGATTGACCACCCTCCTCTCATCAATGGTCCATTGGGCCTCAGGCTTATTTAGCCCTGCGGCTGTCTTAGGGACAAATGGGCCATCCCTGATACAGGTGATGTAGTAGGGTTCCATACCGGTAAGATAGCAAATCATACGCTTCTTCCATTTGCTAAATTTCCCAGCTTCAAGTCTGGGTGCAACAGCAGAGTAGCTGCCACCATTTTTGTCGACTAGCTGGGGTACATTGATATCAGCCATAGTAGGATCTTGGTTTTAAAAACCTAGAGCACTCTTGGTTAGTTTAAAAGATTTTATAAACCAGAGGCTCTGATACCACTTGTTGGTCCCTTTAACACTTTAGAGTTAACTAGAAAGTTAATCTATTTGTGTTTATGACTAATACAATGTTGAGATTAATTCTAACAGTTATAAAACGTGAATATAAAAACACAATATTTTTCAACGTTTAAATTCTTATTAGAAATAATTCCAAGAATCTATTACCCAAGTGTTTTGCGGAACAAACACTTGGGATTGAATAGACAAGGGTTTATGGTGTCTCCTATCGAAACTCAAGTTTTGCTTGAGTGGTAACAATATACCCACTGAGCTATCTCAGTGAGTTGTATACTCTTTGTAGGAGAGAAGTTACTTTGTAAAAGTTCTAAGCTTTCAATATACAAAGCACACTTTAACTTCTCTCCATCTGATCTATTTATACACAAGTAATCTAAGTATAAGTGATTAAAATATTACAAGTTGTTAAGGTTGCGTGTCTGACAATTACAAATAGTAATTGTCATTTCCAAGAACCAATAGGAAAGGGCTAATAAGACTTTGGGAGTTGTTGGCTGACACTCCATGACTTTTAGCCGCAATAGGGAAGGTTGGTATCTGACAAGAGAAGAGTGTTTGGTCTGACACTTTTATCTTCTCAGATCTTTTCCCTTTTGTTCCCGCCTTTTCTTCAGGCATTGGTTCCTCAGTCTTCAATCACTTTGTTGTTTAGGAGACTGGGGTTCAGTGAGTTCTTGTCCAACACTTACTGAACCATCATCTTCTTCTTTGGCTTAAGTCCTACTCAGGGAGTACCGCCTTCCTGAGTAGTGAATCCTTCTACTTGAATTCGCCTTAAGCATCCTGAAGATGACTCACTGAGAGGCTGTTCTCTCAGTGACTTGAATTGTTCTCGGTTTGAGTTAACACTTAGTTAATTTGTGTCCAAATCATGTTTTAAGTATTCTTGGGTTTTTCATGACCCAACAAAACCAACGTGTAGAAAGTTTACTCTCCAGAATGGAAAATTGACAGCTGTTCAAATTGATCCAGTAGGAACTTTCTATGAGTGTGATTCGGATGTTACCCCTAACCCCATGGAACCAAATGTTAAACGGTTTCCAAATACAAACTCTTTTGTTCTTCGCAGGTTATCGAAATATGTCGTTGGATCGTTGACTAGGGTTGCTCCAAGCACATGACCGGGAATCTAAAGCTGCTGATCAATTTCGTCTGGAAATTCATGGGAACTGTATGCTTTGGAAATGATCATGTTGCAGCTATTCTGGGTTATGGAGATCTTCAATTTGAAAATTACTTAATTACTCGAGTTTACTACGTCGAAGGGTTGGGACACAACTTGTTTTCAGTCGGGCAGTTTTGTGATGCATATTTAGAGGTTGCATTTAGGAGAAACACGTGCTTTGTTAGAAATTTGGTTGGCGATGATCTCTTAACTGGGAATCGTGGCACCAACTTATATGCTATCGACATCAACCAAATGGCCTCTTCATCACCAATTTGTCTTATGACAAGAGCATGCGAAACAAAGTCCTGGCTGTGGCATATAAGGTTATCCCATCTCAATTTCGACACCATTAACAAATTAGCCAAAGACAACATCGTCAATGGACTTCCTAAGTTCAAATACACCAAAGATCACTTATGTCCATCATACGAACAAGGTAAAAGCAAAAAGGCATCATATAAACCTAAAACCGTACCAAATTCGGAAGCAAAGTTACATATATTACATATGGACTTATGTGGCCCAATGAAAGTTGAAAGCATAAACAGGAAGAGGTATATTCTTGTTATCGTCGATGATTATTCGAGATATACTTGGGTAAGGTTTCTGAGGTAAGAAGACGAAGCACCAGGCATCATCATCACCTTTCTGAAGCGTATTCAAGTCCTACTTCAAGCTCTAGTAAGGATTGTAAGAACAGACAATGGCACATAATTCACTAATCAGGACTTAAGAACTTATTTTGAAGATGCTGGAATCACACATCAGACATCTGTGGTTATAACTCCACAGCAAAATGCGGTAGTTGAAAGAAGGAATAGAACTCTTGTGGAAGTTGCTCGCACAATGCTGATTTATTCTAGTGCACTGTTATTCTTAGGGGCTAATGCTGTTGCCACTGCTTGTTTCACTCAGAACCATTCCCTAATCCATCCAAGATTCAATAAAACCCCATATGAACTAGTGAACAACAGAAATCCTGATATCTCTTACCTTCATGTGTTTGGCGCTTTGTGCTATATCCAACGAACGATAAAGAAGATCTAGGGAAGTTGAAAGCTAAGGGTGATATTGGAATCTTCATTGGATACTCAGAAAACTCGAGGGCATTCAGGGTGTATAATCGAAGGACAAAAAGGATAATGGAGACGATGAATGTGAAGTTTGACGAGATTTCACTGATGGCTTCTGAGAGACTCGCTCTAGAACCCGCGCTTAACCCAATGGCTTCTAATCAAAACAGATTAGGACCCGCACCAAACCAGCAGACTTCTGGACACATTAGTTCAGGACTCGTACCTCAAGGAACTCAATCAACAAACACTGAAAAACCTTCAGAAAAAGAACTGGAAATTTTCTTCGAGTTAATGTTTGATGAATACTATGGTGGAACTTCGACAAATGCATCACAACAACATTCCGCTGCACCCGCTCAAAACCATCAACCACCACCACCACCACAAGATGCATCCACAACAATCGAAGCTGACGCACCAACTCCCTCACATCATCAACATCTACTCAAGAAACTCCAATTCTTGAAACTGTCCTACCAAGAGTTGATGAGCAGAACCAAAATACACCATTTCAAGAAGAACAAACACAAAACCAAAACGATGCTGCGTTAGTAGAAGAAGTGTTCTAAAACCCGTTTGCAACGGACTCAGCTGAATCTTCTTCAAGGTTACAAGAACCATCTAACATACATACGTTATACCCAAGGTACCCTTCTACACTCCAATGGACAAAAGACCATCCAATAAAATAAGTCATTGGTGAACCTTCAAGACCAGTTCAGACGAGAAGACAACTCGCCACCGACCCCGATATGTGCATCTACATTTGCTCAGTAAGCCTAAAAGAACCAAAGAATATTCGGGAGGCGATGATAGACAATGCATGGATAGAAGCGATGTAGGAAGAAATTCTTTAATACCAGTTACATGATAGTTGGGAATTAGTTCCAAGCCCAATTGACAAACTTGTCATTGATCTCAAATGGTTATGGAAGAACAAAAAGGATGAAGAAATGACTGTGATTCGCAACAAAGCTCGTCTAGTGGCTAAAGGATTCAGATAGGAAGAAGGGATAGATTTCGAAGAATCATTCGCGCCAGTAGCAAGACTTGAAGCAGTCTGGATTTTCTTAGCCTATGCAGCTCACAAAAATATCATTGAATATCAGATGGACATCAAAACTGCGTTCTTAAAAGGAACTCTGAAAGAAGAAGTGTATGTGAGCCAGCCAGAAGGATTCATTGACAAAGAACATCCAGACCATATTTGTCAGGATCCCGATCCTGATATTAAGATCTTATGATTTTACGATACTGCAAAGCAAAAATGATCCGGATCCTACTTAGGATCTTTGCAAGCTTAAGATCTTATAGGATCCCGATCTTGACCATACGATCTTAAGATCTAATCCGATCTGATCTTACTTTTCTCGGATTACAAACTAAAAAACTATAAATGTATGGGTTGTTTTTTTGTAGAATTCAAAAAACTAACATGTTAATCCTTTTAAACATTTCATAATAATAATTTAGGGCAATATTTCTATGAAACATTCATAATATTTTGTGTTTATAATGTATAATAATTTGTAGATTTGTATAATATTACAAAAACTATTAAGAAATAACATTAGAGTAGGATCTTAAGATCCCGATCCGATCTTACGATCACGATCTTGCAAAGACGAAAAGGATCATGGGTAGGATCCCGAGCTTGAAAACCTTGATCCAGACTATGTCTACAAGCTAAAGAAAGCCATCTATGGTTTAAAACAAACTCCAAGAGCGTGGTATGACGAACTATCGTCTTTCCTGATCAAAAATAATTTCACCAAAGGAACTGTTGATTCCACCTTGTTTACAAGAAAATACAAAGATGACATTTTGATTGTTTAGATTTATGTGGACGACATTATTTTTGGGTCCACTAATCCGAAACATTCAAAACATTTTGAAAATCTCATGAAAAGCAAATTTGAAATGTCCATGATTTGGGGAACTAAAATTCCATTTTGGTTTACAAATACACAAATCCCCTCGTGGTATTTTTATTAATCAAGCTAAATATACAATTGAGATTTTGAAAAAACATGGTATGGAAAATTGTGACTCTGTTGGTACACCAATGGTCACTTCACCAAAAATCGGTGCTGATTTATTTGGGAAACCCATCGATCCGAAGAAATATCAGAGCATGATTGGTTCTCTCATGTACCTTACTGCTAGTCGACCCGATATTCATTTTGTTGTTTGCTTATTAGCACGGTTTTAGGCAAGGCCTACCGAACTTCATCTCCAAGAGGTCAAACTGTAACACCCCCTAATTTATAAGATAACAACGGAAGACTAATTGGGGTATTACGGGGAGGATCGAAGTCATAATCATAGAAAATGGCTCAAATGAGACGTTTTGAAAGTTGTTTGTCATTCAAGTAATAATTCCGTTACAAAAGGTGAAATATCGAATTTGTAAAATCCCATGAAAGGGTATAGTAGTTTGAAAAGAATGACATATTTTACTTTTACACCACGTAATTTATCAGAGTTATCATGCCCACTCCGTGCCTTGTCTTGCTCTGCTAATTACCTGAGATAAACATGCTTAAAAGTGTCAACACAAACGTTGGTGAGTTCATAGAGTTTAATAATAAACAATTTATTTCAATAATTTCAAGGGTGTGTGCGGTGGTGGTTGAAATAAATACCAGTATCTACTGAAATAATTAGTAATTTGCGTTGGGTAAAAACCATAAGTAAATCATATATAGAATCAGTTAAACATAGGTGTAGGATTCTAGGGGAATAATAATCCTAATATGGGGTGGTTGTGGTGTCGATTGCATGAGATTTACAATCGTAGTCTAAAGTAGTACTAATACAGCTATATATATATATATATATATATATATATATATATATATATATATATATATATATATATATATAGATGGGTGATCTCTCCCTTTCTAGTCGTAAATAATACGGTCAACCACTTGTGAATGGCCAACAGCACTAGTCAAACCAGGCAGGGAGAAAATGCAATTTAAATCCATGGGAGTATAGAAGTACATCCCCGGGTCGTTAAGTCCCAACGAGGTGTGAACGTGATAGTACAACGAATGTGGGTGCTGAAATGATGTGGAATATACAAAAACAGGAATCTGATTGACTAACACTAGGAATGTGAATAGTCATAGCTCTGTCACAGCTGTATCGTTAAAAACGTACAATCAGAAACCTAAAAACGTGAAAGATTTACAAACGTACGTTTAAATTAAATTAAACGTAAACGTACAAAACGAATAAAAACAAACATTCCCAAAGAGGGAATTTGCATGCCTTAACGGCTTAAATGCAAATTAAAAGAAAATAAAATAAATAACTATATTTACAAATCTATTGTTATAATAATTAGAAAATCTAAAAACCTAAAATGTAAGTTCTATCTATAAAATGTGAAAGATAATTAAAAACGACTAAAAACGTAATAAAAATGATTATCTAAGACTTACGTATACAAAAACTACAAAGAAAACTAAAAACGCGCGGTTTTATTAAAAACTATGTACGTGCGCGAGTAAAAACGTAAAATTATTGAAATATAAACATTACGGGTGCAAATATAATTTTTACATGTTCTATATGATAAAAGAAAATTTTAGAAAAAAGAATTATATTTTTTTTGACTTTTATATTTTTTATTATGATTTAATTACTATTATACAAATAAAAATACGAAATAAATACTAAAATTATTCAAAAAAATCTGAAATTTTTATCTAAAATACTTTATGATATAACAAAGCTAAGAAAAATACAAAGGACAAAACAGCTTATACGGATAAGCTAATATAAGCTGAAATAGGAAAATAAGCTTAAGCGAAAACAAATAGGTTAAAAGGAATTAATGTGGGAAGACTAGCAGAACTGGTGCTCCAGAGCATGTGGGAAGGGGGTGTGGGTTGTATGCATGTTATACTAGCGAGAGGTCCAGGGTTCGAATCCCACACCCCACGCTTTTTTGCAATTATTTTATTTTTGGATTTTTATTTTACAAATTAACTTTTTAACTAAATATAACAAACTTTTACAAAGGAACTTAATTTTTTACAAGCTAAATAAGCTAGAAATTAGTAGCTATTTCACACAGTAGGCTATTTACAAGGTTTTTAAAGTTAAGAAATTTTCTATTTAAACTATATACTTTAAAATGGTTTACAAGCTAAAAGGAAAAGCTAATATGGACTGACATATATGTAAAGAAGCTATAGGAATCACTAAAAGCTCAAGCCAAGAGCTTAAAAGCTCTCAACAAGCTAGAGCTTGTTTGAGGTCTGCTGCACAGGCATGAGCAGGGCAAAATTGCCCGTTTAGCAAGGGCAATTTAGTCCTTTAAAAGGGTTCTAAAAATTATACAAAAAATTACATATGTACACAAGCTAGGTGAGTTTCTAAGTGAAAAAGAATTAGCTTATATGGACTTAATATGAGGAAGTTAAAAATTAAGGAAAAACTGAGAAAACCACAAAAACTAGAATATATGCAGTCAGTTTTGGTTATTTTAATGTGCATCCTTGTGTAGACTAAACAAGGCTAACTTAGGCTATTTGGTATAAACTTATATGATATAAAAGCTATAGGTTATGTACAGAAATAAGCCATTAAGCTTAAGCTTCTAAATAGAGGCTATCACTTAGTGGCAAAGTGGTTCTTTTCGTTTTCTTCTGTTTTCTGGACTATATATGTACTGATATGAACAAGTTTGATTAAAACAAAAAGTTACAAATCTAAGAATAAACAAATTGTGAGCTCATGGTTTAGACAGTCAAGCTACAAGCTTGACTTGGATGGAATGGAGGCTTCAAAGAGCCTGTAATAAGCTCCACATTGAAAGAGAAAGATAAAATATGATTTGTACAAGTGATATGGACAAGTATAGACAAGATAGTGTACTGGGATTGACCTAAAAGCTCAAATAAGCTAATAAGCAAATCCCAAGTACTGCTAGTAGTACTAAGGTACTGCTAGTTCATACTCAGAATCAAACATAGGCCTGCAACCTTTTAGTTGGACAAATTAAGCTCAGTAAACAAGCTTGAAAAGCCAAATTGTGAATTGAGGTAGCAAGATATGTTGGTTGGCTTTCCAAAAAGCCCAAGCTCACCTAGTGGGGTCCACTAGTGAGCTTGTGGGAAGCTTATGAAAAAGCCTCCATGTGACTGAGTATGCAAGGTTATGCAGAGAAAGAGTTTTGACTTTTTAAGTTAATGATCAAAGTTGACTGTTGTGAACTTTGATCTGAATTTAAAGACTAAAAATGATATATTACACAACAAGAACATGAAATAGAGCAATATAAACAACAATTAAACAGGTATGCAGAATTATTAGTTCTAACAATCTCACAGTGCTCATTTAGAGTACATCAAGTGTCAATTTGACTTTTCTACATGCTACACCATTTGATTAAGGTTTCTCTGAGTCAAATAGATCATATATAATGTATATCAAACAAGAACAACATCACACACAACCATTAACACAGATTAGCTATTAGATCCAAACAACCCTTAAATTGTATCAAACTGAGATTTTCAAAGCAAAAGTCTGTATAAACCAATTTTATCAAGTCCAGAGATTTTAGTGTGTCAAACCAAACCTTTTTCAGCCAAAACAAGTAGTCACACATGTTCAAACCTAGGATTCTCAAAAACTAACATATTGACAGTCAAGTTACTAAATCAAACCACAATCAAATCCAAAACATTATTACATAATATTAAGTTATATTATCACTAATTAACAGCAAAGAAACATAAAAACATGATAATTAGAGCACAAGAACACATGAAGAGTAAAATAGCAAAAATTTAGAAAGATAGCTAAAAATGAGACCAAACTGAGTTTGAATAACACCCAACTGTATAGACCTAATCCATCCATTCCAAGGATTATACTAAGCCAAGTAAACCCTTTTTCAGTTAAAAATTGTTGTTTAAACAAGTTTAACCTAGGAATCTCAAAAATTAGGAGAATGGACAATTAAATGGAATTCAAAGCACAATTGAATTCCAAAACATATACACCTATTATTAAGCTATAATATCATTAACAAACAGCAAATAAACATATAAAACATGAAAATTAAAGCATATTAAAGACTAGGCTATGAAATGCAAAAATATGGATAAAAAGCTTACAATTGATCAAGACTGAGAACCATAGGACCAAGGACCAAAAACCACTCCTAACTTGTTGTCAACAAGCTAGAAACCAGAAAAGCCATCCAGATTAGCTTCTACCCCTCAGAACTCCTTATTGGGCCACAGGTTGACTTTCATTGACTTTTTCTTGATTTTTTATAGAACTGATTTAATCTAATGATAAACTCACAAAAAGCTATGAGAAGCTTAAATGAGCTTATATAAACAGAAAATAAGCTACTAGATTAACTAATAGCTTAATACGAATTGAACAAGAAATTTGGAAAATTGATATTTTATTACTACTTAATATTGTTACAATACAAAAGTAATAAATTACTTAAAATAAACTAGAATTACTACTGATAACATTAAATAAGACTGAAATAACATTACACTAATTTTCTACACTACTATGGTCATAAACTACTTGACAGTTTCTTCTTTGTGGCTTCTTCTCCTTTTATAGCACTCCCAATTGCATTCTTGATGAATTCCGAGCACATCCCCACCATTTAATTGAATTGAAATCATCTCAGCCATCCATTGTATTTTTGGCGGGAAAATAGAACAAGTGGGTTTTTGGCTTATTTGAGCACATGGGAAGGTGGGTAGCTAAGGAGGTGGGGGGTGGTGGATGTGTCAGGGGATAAGGGTGTTGATTGGTGGTTTTGTCAGGTGAAACCATGGGTGAGTGTGGTTTTGTGGTTTTGGCGGTTTAATGAAGAAGAAGAGACGGGTCAAACATAGTTTGACCCTGAGATATTATCTTAGGGTGTGGGCCGGGTTTTGTAACTGGGTTTAGTGTTGGGTATTTGGATTTTGGGTTTAATTTAGATAGGATCCGGATTTAGGTTTTAGTTAATCATAGGGACCAAACTTGTAATTCTTGAAAATTGGAGGGCTGATCTTGTAAATTCCCAAAAGTAATCACAAGTACCAAAATTGCCATGTTAAATAAACCAAAGGACCTATTTTGTATTTATTACAATTTTAAAACACCCGAGGACCATTTATGTAATTTTCCAAAAGTTTAGGGGTGAAATTGTAATTTTCCCAAAAGTTATCAAAAGGTTCCAAATTGTCATTCATGAATAGTTCAAGGGTTTAATTTGATAAATTTCCATTTTATAAAACCCAGGGACTAATTTTGCCAATTTTGTAACTTGAGGGGTAAAAGTTGCCAATTTGTGTAAACTTTTATCCAGGGACTATTTTGAACAAGTTTGATTATCCAAGGACTAAAGTTAACTCTTCATTCATTTTAAACCTTCAGGGACTAGTTTTGCCATTTTGTGAAACTTCAGGGACTGAAAACGACAATTGTTGTGAAATTGATCATTTTTCACTTGTTTTTCAATCTTTTGTACCTGAATCACATAAAAACACATTTTGATGATATTTGTACCATTTTGTGAGTCATTTGTGTGTTTTTGGTCGTTTTGTGGGTTTAATTAATACTAAATATATGTGTATTTAGACACATATCTATGGGATATTATGAGAAGGGTGGGAAGGATTGTGGGAGTGACATGTGTCACTTTGCCACATCATCATTCCGCCAAAATTTTTACTGCATCGTGATGCAGTAAAAATTTTGGCGGGAAATTTTTTTTTCCCGCCAAAAAAAAATTTTTTTTTTGGGCAAAAATTTTTTTTTCCCGCCAAAATTTTTACTGCATCGTGATGCAGTAAAAAATTATACTGCATCGTGATGCAGTAACCGTAATGAAGTAAAAAAATATACTGCATCGTGATGCAGTAAAAATTTTGGCGGGAAAAAAAAATTTTCCCGCCAAAATTTTTACTGCATCACGATGCAGTAACCGTGATGCGGCATGATGATGTGGCATGGGGATGACACATGTCACTCCCACAATCCTTCCTACCCTTCTCATTTTAAGCCCCTTCTCATTGTATCCCTACCCTATATATATATATATATATATATATATATATATATATATATATATATATATATATATATATATATATATATATATATACATTATATATAACAGGAGGCTTACACGTAGATAATGCCACCTCAATGCCACCTCAATGCCACATAATCATAAACTATGCCACCTAAGCATACTTTGAATGAGCTAAAATCCAGTTTTAATTAAATTCGGATTTAATTAGTTTAAAAATTAAGTGTAGCAGATTCGAACCTAGGATCTCTTGATACATTAATAACAATTTTTACCACTAGAACAACTTAATTTTTTATTTATATCCTGCAAAGCCATAAATATAATGATCAAACAAGATAAGTAGAGAATCCCTACAACTTAGCCAACCCTTATCAAACATATACGGGAAAAAAATCTTCAGTTAATTCATAATATATTTTTCTCAAAAACCTTAATATCCTTTTTTTCCTCACAATTTCCTCTATTGATCGGTTTACTGTGTTTTCTTCATCACAGGTATGCAACCATGAATGCTTGACATGCTGTGTAATGTTTGTTTGATCAGTTAGTCTCGAGCAGCAACACAAAAGTGATTAAGGAGAAGAATCATCCATGCGTTAATCAATCCCACTGCCCAAACTAATTATAAGGATAAGTTCTTGATGGTGACATGTTCAAAAAATTTATATCATGTAATCTTTTATATAAAAATTTATGTGTTTATATAATCTTCTCGTGTTTGGACTGTACATCAGGAACATATGACTAGATGAGAGTCATGAACTTGAGGCGTACCCCTCTCTAATTTCTCAATACAAGGGCAACAGGTATCTACCACTTTCTTTATTATTATTATCTTTAATTTAGGAACTACTTACTCACATGCTTCATCACTTTCTTTAATTTAGGAACTATTATTATTGTTTTCTTTAATTTATGAACTGTTCTGCTGTTTATTTGTAGCAGTTCATCCACAACAGTTGAAGATACTTCATCACTTTCTTTTTCCTATATAAGTTCTTATAGTGTTAGTAATTATATCTAAATTGATGGTTAATATGGAGTACATTATTTGTTGATATTTTTATTTGGCAAAGGAGGGGGAAGACAAGGAGGAATGGGGATTTGGGTTACTTTAGAACCTGACTTTCACATTAATCCAGCCGTAAGATTTTGATTTTTAGGTTTTTTTTTTAAACATTTTGATTTTTGATTTTAAGTATGTGTTTGTTGTGGATTTGCAGTAAGAATGTTGTGGGTTTGTTTATACAGATGAGACAATTTTTTTTTGTTATTTTTTGAATTAGTTGATTTTTCTAGATTTTAGCTAACCTTAATCAAACATGTAAACCCACATAACTTTTTTCATCTTTAACATCAATTGAGATTGCATGCTGCAATCTCAGTTTTCTTCGTTTGAGGATTTTGAGGATACAACTACACTATAATTTTAGGTACTAATTATGTTGTTTAATATCTTAGTTACTAATCATTTAATTTATTCTCCTTTTCAGATTCATAATATTACATCTTTTGCTCTCTCATTGAATCATGAATGCTCTTTGTTGCACTAGGGATATGCTTAGGCTAAGTATGCTCACATATTTGCTCATTCATAATTAGGATTTGCACTAGAAATATACTTAGGCTCAGTATGCTCACATATTTGCTCATCCATAATTATCAGGGATTATTTATTCATCATGGGTGTATTGGTACATTACATTTCTTTGAACAATATGTATCTTTGTTGGAGTTGTAATGTTTTATGTCCTAATTCTTAACTTGATTTATATAGCTTGATCTGTTGTGTTCATATTTTTCAGGATGAGTTGTTTATTGCTGCATATTGGTAAGCCTTTAGCGGGTAAGTAACATACCGTATCAGGTACTTCTTATGTTTTCATCTAAATGTGTATGTTAATAGTTTTTCTTTTATCGTTATAGGATGTAGCTCCGGCCCCAAAGTCCTCGATTTTGATGCTGCCATTGTTTATGAGACACCTTCTGCTTCTTTAGATGCTGGTGTGTCTTCTACACAACATGTTTTTTTCTGCAAACAATGTTTCTGATAATCGAATGGCAGCAGACCTTTTAATGCATCAGGGACCAATGATTCATACCAACAAGAAGCGAAAGGCTAGCTGTAGGTAATATATGAATGATGTATTTTAACGTAAGTGTAAATAACTTATAATATCGCGAAACTAAAACTAATGTCACCTGTTTCTCTTCCCTATATTCCACTTGTCAAATCTGAGGATGCAGATTCTACTGTTGCTGCTCTTTGAACGGACAGCTTGGTTGGCTGATTCTGTCTCAATTACAAATCTGACCTTGGATTGGTTTCTTCTAATTGAAAATATATACTGCATATACATATCTTCCTCTATCCATATTGAATAAAAGAGCCTGCACATATTGCCTCTGCAGGGCTGTTGGAACATTGTCATGTCCACTTATAGTTTTCAGATATCATTGAATACCAATAAACGTGATTTTGTTATATTAGGTTCTAACACCATATTATCTTTTTCTTGGTTATTAAATGGATAGTATGTGATATAATGAGGGCTGTGAGGTACCAGTAATGGCATAGAGTGCATATAAGGCATGAAAGTTAAGCGATGAAGCGAAAAGTGTACCGCTTTTAGGGGGTCATTTAAGCCCTAAATCGTATTTATTTGATCAAATATTGCCCTAAATCGTTCCTTTTGTCATTTTAGGTACTTTGGAGAAGAAATCTGGAAAAGGAAGTATTTTGGTATTAAAGAATACACCCGTCATCCACGCAATTAATACACACTAATCAACCGGTAAAAGATAGTTAGGGAGTAAGGAAATCTAAGTAAACACATTTATCTCCATATAAGTTTCACGACCTTTTCATTTTCAGTTATTTTATTTTATTTGCATTTGTAGTTATTTGGGTTAGTTGACTAGCAACTAATTCCGCCCACTCCTTCAAACCCGAGATTTTACTTGCTTTCATAAAAAATATAAAAAATACAAAAAGAATCTTCCCTCACCCTTAGACCTATTAGAGTAGTTTTTCAATCCTAACGACACTATTCCCTGTGGAGAACGATCAATCCCCGTACTTACCACTACACTATACTACATCGGTCAGGTACACTGCCTGGTGGGGTTGTAAGCCTCTTGAGATCCCTCGAGAGGTAAAACCTGTTGTAAGGTCGCAAAACCACGCATCAAGTTTTTGGCGCCGTTGCCGGGGAATAGTTATTGTTTAGGTTGAATTTTTATTTTATTAGGTCTACTCACTAGATTCCTTTCTAGTGAGATTTTTATTTTCTTTTTCTAGGTTTTCTTTAGTCTATTTTTTTTTCTTTGTTTCTTTGTTCGTGACCATTACCATCCGACATCATGGAAGGTGGTAATATCCTTGATCCCAACAACCCACCACCACAACAACACCCACCTCCTAGAGCCCGTACCTTAGGAGACTACTCCCGTCCTAGCCACCATGGCTATCGAAACACCATTGAGCTCACTCAAGGAGCCAATGTCACTCCCTTGCGATCCGACACCATCCGGTTGGTGCAAAGCGGATGCGTATTTCATGGACTTCGTTCTGAAGATCCTAATCAACATCTTAAGGACTTTCTCAAAATCGTTGATTCCATAGACCTTGATGTTGCCACTCGAGAGACGACCCGACTGCGTCTCTTTCAATTCTCTCTGCGGGACCAAGCTAGTCAATGGCTAGAGCGTCTACCCGCAGGATCCATTACCTCTTGGGATGATCTCACCACTCGCTTCCTTGCTCAGTTTTTCCCACCAGGAAGAACTACCAAGTTAAGGAAGGATATCTTGATGTTCTAACAACGTCGAGGCGAAACCCTCTACGGGGCATGGATTCGATTCAAGGACTTACTCCAAAAAGTCCCTCATCATGGCATAAATCTATGGCTTCAAATTCAAATCTTCTATGACCATGTTGATTACCACACCAAGCGGGCCATCGATCGAGCCGCCGGGGGCAGATTGCGTGACAAAAGCGCCGAGGAATCATGGGAAATCATTGATGAGCTTGCATCCGACGATGATGAATTATGGCAAGTTTCCCACGACGTACCCTCAGCGGTCAAGACATATTCATCACCCGATAAAGCCAATCAAATCACCGAGGAAAGCGTTAGTGAACTTGAGAAGAGGGTTGCATATCTTATGGAAAAGCAAAAGAGACCCTTAAGTCCACAAAAAGCAACAGTTAACTCGGTATCAAGCATTAAGCAAATACCATTGTCCGAATCACCCCTTAGGGAAAATACTAAACCCTTCCATAAGCACGCTCAACCCAACTCACCACCTCAGGAACTTAGTCCAACATTCGAAGCTCGAATGAGAGAATACATGTCAAAACACTCCGAACGGTTGGCAAGATTTGAGGAAGCTATCTACAAACAAAAGGAGGAGATGGAAGAAAAGATGGCTGAGATGATGGGCCTTTTGAAAGAATACACAAAAACAAAAGCTCCTGAAAATGTGTTAGTGCGAAAAGACGTTGAAGTTCCCAACACTAAATGTGTTAATGCCATCTCCGTCGTCCAAGAGGGCGAAAATGATGGAAGAGGGAAGTTGATAACTATGGAAGTTAACAAAATTGACCTCGTCCCACTTAATGATGGAAACACCAATGCCTACAAATGCGATTCCGACAAGGGAAAGGAGGCGCCCTCTGAGGAGCGCCAATTGGTAGAACCTCCTAAGTCACAACAAGTGAGGCATTACTTGAAGCACGAGATAAACAAGGAGACCATAAATGATTGGGTGAGAAACTATCGACGTACTCATCTACCCAACAAAGAGTCCAAGAGGACGGAACCGGATGATGAATCTGACACATTACCCGGAGGGCAATTGTATGAGAGCCTCATAAGACAAAAGTTAGTGGAAAAGCAGGAATTCCACGGGGTCTTCGAAATACCATGCAGCATTGGAAAACTCAAGTATCTGGATGCGGTAGCTGACCAAGGTTCCGACGTAAATTTGATGCCTTTATCCGTTTATGTCCAGTTAACCGACGAACTGCCATCCATCACCCGTACTAAACTCTCCTTTGCAAAACATTCTTATGAGTACCCGTTAGGAATTGCAGAAGATGTGTTGGTCAACGTTGCCGGATTCCTGTATCCGGTCGACTTCATGATCATTGAAAGAAATGATATGAATATGCCAATAATCCTTGGGGCACCCTTTCTAGTTACCACTAGGGCACAAATCGATTACGAAAATAGTACCATCCAAATGAAGAAGGGGAAGAAAACAATAAACTTCCCAACGATCCCACGACATATACGAGATGTTGCTCTACAAAAGAAGATGGAGGCGAACCCCGATATAATCCGTGGTAATGTTCGAGAGAAAATCCTTGCATGGGAGGCAAGGATTAAGAATTACAATGAATATGAGATTAGAGAATGTAAGGGTGGAAATAACGATTATATTGAGGCTGATGAGCAGACCAATAACCCCGTTGAATTTACAAAAGGAGACTCAGTGCTCCTAAGGCATTCAGAAACAAAAGCACCTACCGATGAACCAAGTCCCTGGTGGTACGGACCATTCACAATTAAAAGTCTACACCAAGATGGGGTAGTAAGCTTGACCAGCAAGGGAGGAGGTGAAGTGACTGCGAATGTCGAGCGATTGAGACACCACCACCCTGATAACAAGGATTATATCTATCAGGGATACGTCATTATGAATGATGGAATCACGTAATGTACGTGACTTTGAGTCTAGCTACAAGACTCGTTAATAAAGAAAAGCGCTTCTTGGGTTTGTGTGTTTATTTATTTGTTTGTTTGATTTTATTTGCTTCCGTATGTATGTTTAATTTTTATTATTATTGATTCATGTTCAAAACTAAATTGTGAAAATGCTTTATCTTGTTTTTAACTTCGTCTTAACTACATATAAAGGTATTTTGCAAAAGTTAAGTGTAAGGGAAATCCAAATCGGTTTATTAGAACAAATGAACATGAATCGTAATAATATTAAATTAACATACATATTAGTATTTGTTTGAGTCAAATGCTTGTATCGAGTCATAATGATGTTTTGCAGGAATTCCAGGAAGTAAGGTATAGGTTTTTCCAGAAATTTTCCGGAAACTTAACATGAGAATTCTGTCAGATTAATTCTGACGGCGTCAGGCCTTACAACCTGACGGTGTCAGGTTTTAATTTTCTGAAATTTTTGAAAGTTTTGTTTTCATAAAAAGTTTTTATTAAATCTCTAACTTATAATCTCCAGGAATCTGCAAAATAACCATTCCACAAGCATTATATCCTTATATATAGATTTATCCCGCCGATGTTATGCAGGTTTTCGTATTTGTTTTCTCAGGTTTAACAGGTTATTTTGGACAAGGAAATGTATGTGGAATCAAGCTTTTGGCGATGCATTAGTCTTGGAGCTTCTACATTCTCTTGGAAGAAGATCTAACCATGTTACCACATTATCCACCGAGCGAATCAGGGGAGTATTTGATTTCATTCTTTTACCTTATTTACTTTTACATCTTGTTATTTGAACATTGGGGACAATGTTCATCTTAAGTGTAAGGGGGGGGGGGGTAAAAATACGATACTTTAGAGAATACAATTACGCTTGATTTTTGTTTGTTTAATGGTAGATGTGTAATAAAACTGAGATAAATACCTGTTAGGGCAATTTTAGTGCCAAATTTAAATTTTTTTACAACATTTAGGAGTAAAACTTTGATCTTAATGAGCGTCTCACGGATAGGAGTTATATAACTAGCACAAAAAACCGTACCACTAAAAAATTTTCCACCCCCAAATATGTGAGGTTCGCCCCTAGAATTGGTAGGAAAAGCATTTATGCTATGATCTGTGTACCGGTAGCACTTAGATTCTAGAACTTGTGTTAGGACCATTCCGAGGCCGCAAGTGAGACTACATTCGTGTAGTTAGATTTATTACATGATAAGAGGCATTAGGATTAACCCATTGTTTTACACCTGTGTTTTTGTTATAATTACATTGGCTACATTGGTCAAGTAATTCTCCCACACCCTTTGCGTTGTACCCATTTTTGGTACACGATACCCCTAGTACACCCCTCAGAGCCTATCTTTTCGTTTCGACCTTTAAGCATTTTACTTAAAGGAAGAATTTGTTTACACCCCACTTAAATGTACACCCAAATCGCCTTAGCCTACCTTGTATGCACTCATTTTTTGTGCATTATTGTGACAACATTTGTTTAAACCCTAAGTTAATTATCTAATTGATTACATGGTTGCTAAGTCGAGTCATATCCTTGTACATATTGTTTTGGGACGATTGGGACTCATGGGTAAAGTACTAGTGTAATGGAGTAACGGGGAAGAACAACATTATTACCCCCATATGTGCTAAATATTTTAAAAGTACTCCAAGTGTTTCGATTATCTTAATTCGAGTCATTAGAATAGTTATTTGTAAAGTTATGTAAAAGTTCAAGTGTAAGGGGAATGCAACGCCCCTATGATGTATTATTTTGGATGGTAGGGCAAGATTGTATGAAAAAAAAAATCTAAAAAATCAAGAAAAATACAAAAAAATGAGAAAAAGAAAAGTAGAAAAAACATACGGACTACCATCCCGTTTCATTTTATGTTTATTTTATCTTTTTGTTATATTCTTTCATTAGCTTAAGTCGAGTCTAGTCTTGGCTTAGCAACGCCATATTGTTCATGTAATTAATCAAGATCTTTAACTCGCCACCAGTAAAATATCCCTTATCCAACAAATCCGTGTTTATCATATCCCTACACCTCACGTTATAACCCATTTAAAAGCCCTCTTTGATAGTTTATCTTAGGTGCTTACGCCTAGTGGAGAATGTTTTCGATCCTTTCCCAAGCCTATGGTAATCTATTTGCTATGACAGGTAGTGAGAGATATTATCCGTTTTCATTTATGAGATATACTTTTATGACACCTGAGAGATGTGAGTATCTAAACACTACTTGTGAGGTGCTAGTTTGTAATCTCCGTGCTTATTATGATTAAAGTGGAACGACTATTTGTTGTAATTACTTTTATATTAGCATTAAATGACCCCTAACTTGTATTTTGATTAGAATAAAAGCGCATTTGCTTGAGGACAAGCAAATCTCAAGTGTAAGGGTATTTGATGAAGCGAAAAGTGTACCGCTTTTAGGGGGTCATTTAAGCCCTAAATCGTATTTATTTGATCAAATATTGCCCTAAATCGTTCCTTTTGTCATTTTATGTACTTTGGAGAAGAAATCTGGAAAAGGAAGCATTTTGGACATTTTTGGAGCATAAAAGTGAAGAAAACGACAAAGTCCCAAAATCGGCTGGAAAAGTACCTTTGACGGCGTCAAGGATTGCTCCTGACGGCGTCACGGCTTGGCAAAAGAGGTGGATATGAAAAATACACATGATAAGCCAGGGAGTTTTGCAATGGAAAGTCTGACGGCGTCACCCTTTAAGGTGATCAAGGCCATCACGATTTAAGTTAAAGAGAGACGGCGTCAAGCTTTATTCTGACGGCGTCAACCTTTGATAAGCCAGAGCGGATTTTGGAGCACTAAAGAGGGATGGCGTCAAGAAGGCCATCCGGGAACCCTAGACACGGCGAGGTGACGGCGTCAAGATCTATAACGTGACGCCGTCAGCCACTAAGTTCTATATATAGTTTTGCAATTTTTTGTCATTAGTGTGCAACTTTGTGAGGAGAAACCCTAAGACGAATTTCTGCCATTTTTAAGGGTTTTTATACCCTTGGATCTCCCATGTTTAATTGAAGATAAGTATTCATTTAATCAATCAATATGTCTATGTGTTGTTTGATTATATCTTGTTCTTGTCTTTTGATTAACATGCTAGGCTAGATTTATCTTGTGTTTGCTTAGATCTAATGAAACCTAACTATTGATTATTGGTTATTAGTGTGTTATTAATTGTATTGGATGATTGTTTATCGATGTTAGGCTTAAGAAAACTGGCTAACCTCCTATTCGGTAACTTGCTTGAACGTCTTAAGAAACATGAACCAATGCGTACTATGGTTTTTATGGTTGTATTTAATGCATGAGCGAATTCTAGTGATCCCATGTTAGGAGCTTCTTAGCCGGCTCGACATAGGTGTGAAGTAGGAGCTTGTAGAGTTGGGGAAGTACGTACGCCACCCCACGATTGGTATTAAGGAATACACCCGTCATCCACGCAATTAATACACACTAATCAACCGGTAAAAGATAGTTAGGGAGTAAGGAAATCTAAGTATACACATTTCTCTCCATATAAGTTTCACGACCTTTTCATTTTCAGTTATTTTATTTTATTTGCATTTGTAGTTATTTGGGTTAGTTGACTAGCAACTAATTCCGCCCACTCCTTCAAACCCGAGATTTTACTTGCTTTCATAAAAAATATAAAAATACAAAAAGAATCTTCCCTCACCCTTAGACCTATTAGAGTAGTTTTTCAATCCTAACGACACTATTCCCTGTGGAGAACGATCAATCCCCCGTACTTACCACTACACTATACTACATTGGTCAGGTACACTGCCTGGTGGGGTTGTAAGCCTCTTGAGATCCCTCGAGAGGTAAAACCTGTTGTAAGGTCGCAAAACCACGCATCAAAAGTCAAGCGATCGATCCTGTAGAATGCCATAAGAAAGTTAGGCTTTTTAAACAAAATCTTCAAAAAGGAAGATTTATACTTAGATCTGTAATCAGTTGAATCAAAGCAAGTACCGGATGATGAATTATAAAAGCTGTAAAGGATAAAGTACCAGTGTATCTGTTCATTTATCATGTTATAACCATTGCACTCTTTATGTTCATCTTAGTCTTTAAAAAAATATGGTTCTGTGTCTTATCTAGGGCATTTTGTAACCTATAATGTTAGAACTTAAAAATGAAATGCCGCATATTATGCATGAATTTTAAACCTTAAAAATGATAAAAAGGATTATGATATACTCGTACTAAAAGTTAAATACATAATTTTGTAAATTTTGAATATGTCAAAGAATATTTAAAAGAGCCTATGACAATCATGATGTTGTGTGTGGTCTTGTGATGATCATAGTATCGTACTCTTATACAGTACCATAACTAAAATTAGATTATCCAATGCTCTATATTCTTTAATATCAATAACATTAATACATTATTCATATAGTTATCACTAATGAATATAAATGCATGTTAATCCAAGTTATGATAAAAATGGATCTAATTTCAATACACATAAGTGGACATATTTATCTTTTGGTCATCTGATATTATTTTGGTCAATAATTTGGGTTGAAAAAATGACCAATGCATATATATATTAAGTACAGTAAATAACCAAGGACTTTATACTATGTTGCAAGTGCTTTATTTGATTATTTCCCACAATATTTGATGAACTCATTTAATAGTTAACAAGAAAGCAAGAAAGAAATATTTCCTAAGACAATATTGGATAGTTACGCCATCCAAATCTTGTGAAATTGATTAGCTATTGCTTTGATGATGATCATATGCTTTTTACATATGAGTTTATGCCAAACGTAAGTTAACAATGTTTTCATACAGTTTCATTGTGCTCGACATTTAGGTCTCTTTAGGGTGGTTTTCATCTTTATTGGCTCAAGGTCAAGTTGCTAATTCTTAGCCACCAAACATTAAAGGTAGCAGTTGCAGTTCAGCTGCTTATCATTGGGTTCATCAACTTATTCTAAATCTCTAACAAGTAATAATGAATATATGAGCTTAAAATGAGAAGGGTTCAATGGACCAAATGGGTTAAAAGTTGCCTTAGTGTATTTTAATGCATAGAACCTTTTATATTTTTTATCCTAAAAGCTATACTAGAATTGAAATTATATGATTCTGTGATGAGAGTGGACACACTAATTATCTTCAGGAAAAGTTTTTATGATAGATTGTATTGGTTCAAGCTAACATCTTTTGATGCTCATCTTTTTTAACCCAACCCACTAATATATCCACCTCTACCAAACATAAACTGATTCTCCATTTTTATTTGAGGAAATGTAACTTTACTAATAATTGGATGCAATACTTATACGTGCCTGATAAGGATTGTGATACTAGGTTTTTAAGATGACACCTGAGTTTAAGACAATAGAATTAAGCTGCTGATCCAATACCAAAATTGCCTAAATAACATTCTTAGTCTTCATTTCTATTAATGTACGTAAGCCTGATATACACATGTGTCATTGTAGTCGAAACCAAAAGTTTGCATATCCTCAACTCGGTTTTGTGTATATTACACGCATAGACAAAATTTAAACTAAAAGCCTTAAGGGTGAAATTAATGTTCAAAAAATACCATTCTCTTATGTATCATCACTGCTGTACCAGATTACATAGGAATCATCCAGCACGTCAGTGATACAAAAACATATGGAAGTGGAACTACAAATAAGGTGACAGTAAGAAACATCGGCGTCCAAAATATTAGGTTAGTACTCACCCTTTTAGTTGGATAACTATTTGTGAGTTGTAAATGGGTGTTTGGTTGTCTTATAAAGTCAGCCAGTGTTGTTGTAAATACAATGCGAGGGTGTTTGGATGAGATCTTATTTAGACTAATTTGTTGACTTCAATAGTCATTATGATGCTTCAGTTCTCTATAGAAATATATAATATGTACATGTCGATTATAATGGCATGTTTCTGGATCCACTAAAAAAATACTGTGTTCACCCCCCCGGATCCATTTTGACCCGTACAAGAAAATCGGCCATCAGAAAACCAATCCATTTTGACCCGTTACTCGATCTGCCCATCTTGCCACCACTAACAACTGCATTGACTGAAAACCATGCTTCAAGATTTGAAAACCAATCAATTTAAATTATGTTTATTATCAGTTTTGCTACTAATATAAGTATAGTTCTTTCTACAAGAACGTCATGGTTTATTAATGAATTTGAGCTTTTTGTATTGTGCAGGAGAAAATAACATTCGAGTGATTTTGACCAAGCATTTCTCTTCCTATCAGATGTCCCAGCACTTCAGTTGATCCCTCTGCATCCTTCGTCTGTAATCATCAAAAGATGTGAGCCTTCAAATATCATTTCTCGTACGCTAAAGGGTTTTGTTTCTATATATCTTGTGACACATACTATTCAGATTACATGTTAAATTGAATTTGTGTTGACCAGATATATATTTGATAATCTAAAATGTTAAAGGGGTTCATGTTTGGTCACCATAAATTGCTCGAATAATCGGATCCAGATGTGAAACAACCCACTATTTAATCTCTTTATATGTTTTCTTTTTACATACGCGTCTACACAGATAAAAAATATTAATGATAACGTGATTCAAAGACCAACTAAACAGTTTAATATGTTGATCACTTTCTATGTTTGTTTCATCCTAAACAAGTAGACTTTAATCCAAAATGTCAATTTATAACATGACATTCGTATTGTTGTAATATAGACCATTTGACATCAAATAATGCTTTTGTTTATATTTTTATGAACAGGTGCCAAAGGTAAATCCATACGACAACCTCCGAGTGGAGCTTGGTGGAGAGCCCTAGGATAGTGGTTGCTACCGAATGCCTATAATCTGGTACATCATGCATACCTTCTTTGTACGTCACCTGTTAATGTATCATCTTGACCTTTGAGCAAGCAGATCGTGCATCATACAGTAATGAATAATGTTCAGGGTTTATATAGTTTTGGGCTGAATTAGAAACTTACTAAATAAACTGCATGTATGTAGTGCAATCTGAATCGATATAATACTGTATGGAACAATTTGCTTACTGTGGGTGATGTTATCCAAAAATAGTGGAGCATCTCAGTTAATGTCTTTACAGATATCTTTACAGATAAGCTTAACAGCTGGAACAAGCATCTCAATTGATGCCTTTACAAATAAGTTTAGTTAGTTACTTTAATGATGCAGAACTCCTGTTGCAGCAGCGGTTAGAGTAAGTACATAACTTAGTACGAGGGCTTCATGTATGGAGGCACTTATCTCAGCATGCACCCATGTTGAACTATAGGCAAATTATCATCTGCTGAACATAGTAAAATTCAAATACTATAGATGTAACACCCTGATCCGACAAGGGTAGAGATGTCACAATAATGGTGACATATCAGAAACATACACAAGCATACATCTTCAATAATACAAAGGAAATACAAAGGTTACAAGAAATTACAAGGAAATACAAAATTACACAGGAATAAATACTAAGTCTGAAATATAACTTCTTCTAGTCATCTCTATAACAAAATATCTATCACAGTGTAGTCTTCTAAGTCCAATAGTACTCTCCACTCATACCCAGCTTCCTACTAAAACCTGCCGCAGGAAAAGAAATGCGGCTGAGCTACGAGAGCTCAGTGAACAGATATAACGGTAACAAAGCAGTAATAAAGAATAGTACAGAGTGTCAGAAATATATGTCATGCAGATATAATCAGAATCAAAGGATAAATAAAGGAGTAAGGATAAAGGATAGGGAATAATAAGTAGGTAAAGGTAAAAGGAAATAGTGCAAGGTATAATAATGGTCAAAGGTAAGTAATGTATATGGTAAAGGTAAACAGTAATCCACAACGAGCCCAGAAACAGAGATATAATATATATAACCATGCCATCATCATCAATCAGAGGGGTGTCCTCTCAGTAACCAGATAATATGAGGGGTGTCCTCATGTATCAAATGGAGTAGCTAGCTCCCAGAGGTTGTGAAAGACGTGTATCGCACACACCATCAGTCACCAGAGATATAACAGATAATATAAACAGATAACAGAAATCAGATCAGATCTAGGATGCATCCATACGCCCCAGGTGGCCAGAGTCTACCAATACACACCAGATAAAATAAAGTCAGGGACGGGACAGGTCATCACTCTCCTGCCCTAGAGTCATGCCATCGGTGCATCAATGACATGGACATGAAACCCTCATGCCTAGTGAGGTGGCTCGGGTATCAAACCGTGGGTCAAAGGTCAAGTATCAGGTCAGAAATCAGAGTATTATATCAGAAGGTTCATAGCATAATGGTCCATGTCAAATGTTTCAGAAGTGTATATCAGAGGTTCAGAAATTCAGATAGGTTTATATCAGAGTTTATAACAATGTTCAAGTCCAGGTTCAGAAAAAGTATATCAGATTAATGCTTATATCAAAGTTCAAATTAAGTTTCAAAACAAGAGTTTATAACCGGTTAAGGTTCAAATCAAGGTTCAATAGGTCATATCAAAGGTTCATAATCAAAAAGGTTTATAGGTTCATAGAAAAGATTTTAATTCAAAGGTTTCATATTAAACTTGTATTTAAAATAATCTTTCAGTGACTTTCATGAAATGATGTTTAGTAAAACCTTTTTATAAAGATAGTCTTTAAAAGAGATTTTCATAAAACCCTTAGTGCAGTTTCAATTCAAAGTTGGTATAGCATCGTATTCAAAAGCTTTTCTCAAAAACATTTACATATCATCAAGGAAGTTTCCAATTTCAGTTATAATGTCAAAATAAATCTTCAGGGTGTTCAGAGGTTTGCATATTCAGGTCACAAGGTGAGGAACGAATCATGTCAAGTATCAAAGGAATAAAACAGGGTTCAGTTTATCAAGGGAACTCAGAATCAGATACCATATCAGAAAGGTTCATAATCAAATTCTTATAACAAGGTTCTAATCAGGGATTTATAAACAAGAGAATCATATGAAAGGTTCAAGTAAAGGGAATCATAGCAATGGCATCAGTTCAGAAACTAACGGATCAGTAAAAATGAAAGAGATCATGAGAAACCTTATAAGAAAGGTCAGAATATCTGTACCTTATACCGCAAGCGAAATCACACTACAGAATAATAAAGACCGGAAGCGAATTCCATCTTCAGCGAATCTACATGAATTCATGATTTGTTTTATTAATAGCTTGTTCAATTCAAATTACTTATTTTAGTCCGCTTTCTATTTTTAGCAGGTTTCCATTTTTAGAAAGTTTTCTTATTTAGCAAGTTTCCAAAAATAGCAATTTTCCATAATTAGACAAATTCCATTAAGTAATTAGGTTAAGTCATTTATTAAATATTATTATGGGAATAGGGTTCATTCTAGCAAGTCTTGATAGTTTAGGGTTCATTATGACAGTTTTCTATATTTTAGGGTTTATACTATCATTTTATCAAAGTTCAAGGACTAAAGTGTAAATTACATAATTTATGAAATTTTCTCCTACTTCTACATTTTACACCTCATTAATGATTCCTTGTAGTAAAACTCTAGTTTCAAACACAAAAAATCTAATAAGATGTTCTCACAATTAGTTTCGAATGGTCCAATATTTGACTATAAATAACGACATAACCTCATAATATTTCATGTCCCAAAATCCAGTTTCACGAGCCTTCTTATTATTAATACCTTATGGCTCGATATCTCATGTACTATTTTCCAATATTTCATGCAGAAACTTGACCTATATTTCATGTAGAGTAACTGATTTAAAAACCGATCTAAGCCATGTATAACGTCTTGAATAAAGACCCATTTTGTTATTTTATGTTCAGGACACCCTTTCCTTCGTTCTTATTATAGATCCATCAGAAGTTCCTTTTTCTTTTTTTTTCTTTTTTTTTTTTGTTATACAGATTCATATTACATGTGACCATGTCGAGTGAGAAAACAAGACTAAGGGATGATACCTTTTTGTGTCAAATTGACAGAGGAAAACTAGATCAGGAAGAACCAGAGATCGACTCCAAAATCACTTTATACGAACCAAACCAAGACCTATCGATACAGAATAAAATCATGATCAAACCACAGACTACGAATCAACCAAAACTCTTGTTGAACCAGAACCAAAACCATGCACGATCACCCTAGCGATCACACCAAGCTACACGATCACCCTCGCGATCACACCAAGCTGCCCCAAATGTATGAACACCCACGAACAGAATTCCAAGTTGCTACACACAACTGCTACTCCCTTCTTCTTTTCTTTTGGCAACCGGGAACCCTAGCTATAACCTCCCTTCGTACAGCCTTCTATACTCACGAACAAGAACACCACTTGAACCGGCTGTAGTACCTTGACAAAACCACCACGAAGGAGCACCAAATCGCCTCCTTGCTGCTTTGTTTTGGATCGACTGGAAGATAAAGAACAAGTGGTAGCCGCACTTTTGGTATAGGTGTTATTAGGGTTTGTTATTCAAAGATTCGAATAGATCAAGGGAGTGTATATGATTACCTTGCTGTGACGAGAGTGAAACAAGAACAATGATCAAGAACAAAGCCTCCTTTTGTTTTCTTTGGATCGAACAGTAGCAATAGAGCTTTAGGTTTTATATATATATTTTATATGCCGTATAAGTGAGGTAGAGAGAGAGTTATGGTTTATTTTGTTTTTGTTTTGGAAGTGTAGTCAATACACACGGTTTTGTGAGAGAAATAAGGAAGAGATGGGCCAAAAATTAGGAGAGTATAATGGGAGGATTATCACATTCCAAGCTTAGCCAAATTTCAAGTATCTTTCAATTAAATGTGTGCTTATTCTTTCTTTGAAGCATGGACCGAGAATTTTGAAGTATACGACAACATGATGTCGCCTAGCATAGTTAGGATTTGGTAACATTTATTTTGTGACATTTAATTGATAATGTAAGGTTTCATTTAATTAATTTTTATTAGATAACATAAGGTCTTAATTACTTAGGTTAAATTCAAATAAGGTTAATTATATGAACTTCATAAATTCTTAAAAATTCAAAATTAAAGGGCATTTTAGTCATTTCGGATTATATTAGTTTTGGGGTTTTACAATAGTTCCCGCTAGCCTTCTCTGTTTATATATTCATTGACAGCCGCCAAAAATGACATCAGCAGCCGAAGATTTTGGTTAAATTCTTTCGTTGCCCAGTTGGGCCCATAGGCCGTTGTTAATTGGAAGCCAGGGCTGACATTCGTTCCAGTATCCATAGTTAAGCAACTAGCACAATTAAGTTTTATTTCCTCTCATCCTATTACCATTCATTTTTTTTTTGTTCTTTATTCACTGTATAAATATTCTACGATATTCGTACGCATTAACAAACAAGTCCTACTTAACTAATACCTTACAAGGAATTTCATGCCCGCCCACCTATGTCAATTACTTATGAGGCAACTGAATATGAGAATACTATTCATGATGTATCCAATATAGAGTTGCTCGATTCAGGAGTAGAAAATTTTGATGATAAAGATAGTCCTAATAATGCACCTGTTAAAGAATGTGGTTGTAGTTCTAATGCAGGTTTAGATGATCTTTTAGTATATCCGTTGTTCTAATGCAAGTTTAGAAGATGCACCTGTCAAAAATAACTTAATTCAATATAAAAATTGGTATGTTTTCCTCTTATTTTTCGGTAACTTATCGGATTAACATTCACATCTTTTTTGTTTTATATTCACTGTCTAAATATTTTACTATGTTCGTAATTTATTAACCGTTACTTAATTTATCTCTAGAATACTCACAAGGCTCACCAAATTAACAGTTTATATGTGCATGCAACTCATGCATTTGTAACCGAAATATATCAAAGGCACAAAAACTTCTGATTGTCTTAAATGATAAACACTAATGTATCATTCACTTACAAAGACCAATAAAAACACAAAATTAAAAATTAAAATCAATGAATACTAAATTACAACAAAATTTGAAGATATAAGAAAATATGGTTACAATCATCAATCAATAACAACTTTATAAAACTTCAGTCCTTATTTTAAGCTTACAACGCTTTCTCTCAACATATCCACTTTTCCAGACATTTTTTACCCGACTTCTTCCACTATAGTAAAATATGCCAACAATATTTATAAGTCATGCCCGCCCATCGGGCGGGAACATAAACTAATACATTTTAAACAATAATAAAAAACACCGTACTTAAAAAACAAATTTTCGTTAAGTAACACCATCACAAGTAAAATTATAACACATGCCCGCCCATCGGGCGGGCTTTGAAAACTAGTATATATATATATATATATATATATATATGTGTGTGTATATATATATATATATATATATATATATATATATATATATATATATATATATATATATTCTTATAAATATTGCCCTAAGCCTCATGACACGTAAACGTTAAAGAGTACCGTAAAACGGTGGTGTTAACAATCCAAATTAATGGCATGAGTTTTGGCCCTCGGTGTTATAGGAGATATGCCATTTCCTATTCCTCAAATGTTGTGCATTGCGACTAATGCGACTAGAAACTAAGGCTTTTTGTCCAGCATTAGTGGAATAGGCAGTCAGCCTCCAACAGGTTTCGAATCTGTTCACTATATTCGCGTTCACCGCAGTGATTAATGGTTCATGATTTGAGGGGCTTTTTGGCAGTATAGTAACTCAGGCAATATTAACTAGGTGTGGTATACATAGGATACGTGTGTTCTATTTCTAGCATGTATTTCCATTGGAGTTTGGAAATAGCATATAAAAGTGGTGTGTACATTCGTGGTATTACGTGAAGGTGTATATTACTTTTGTGAGTGAGAACAAATATTATGTTTCAATAAGCCAATTTGAGAGTGTTATCATTTGAGTTCAATGTTTGAGCTAAACAAGTAAGTTTGTAAGTAAAACAAGCATGTATCATTTGAGTTCAATGGGTGTGAATGTAAGAAATCGGATAATGATTTGATCGGTGCTGTGAGTGTGATATGCTTAAAATGCTTAAAGTTCAAAAATAATATTATATACAATATTATCTTGTTTTTATGTCATTTAAATCCAATAATATCGTTTACTCGAAAATGTAAAACGAATGTTAAGTTAAATCGTTGAAAAACTCGTTATATATATATATATATATATATATATATATATATATATATATATATATATAACGTAACGTTATAAATTAAATGAACGAAACGTAGAAAAATGCACGTGACGTGACGGGAAATCGTAAGATATAAAATAGAAATAAAAATGTCAAAAAGATTCTGTTGGTCTTTGATCTTTTACTGTTTTTATATTTTATACCCTAACGGAGTTAGCGTTGCACCGTTAGTCCTTAGTTATATATTTCTAACATTTTTAGTCCATACTTAGCCAAAATGACATTCTAAGCTTGGAGTTTAATATATTAACAGTTTCTACCCTAAAGTTACAATTTTTGGCAGTTTTAATCCCTGTTTTTCACAGTTGACAGTTTTAGTCCCTCTAAGTGAAACTATTTGTAAATTTAGTCCAAAATTACAAAAAAAAAGAGGAAAGATAATCCGAAAGTTTCTATGGCTTATTAAGGCTTATCTAAGCTTAATTCAACTACTTATTAGCCAAAATGGCTTATTTTTCTATTAATGGGCCTTAACGAGTCAAATTAAAGGCACAAAAACGTTTTAAAATCTGTGGGTTTTAAGACAAGTTGGGCTTATCCTTGGGCTCCTTTTTAATGTTATAAAATCATATCAAAAGGCCTTATATGTCCAGCTTATTTGGTTTGCTTATTTCTGGCTTAATGGGCTTTTCAGCCCACTCGAATTAATTTCTAAGTTTTACACAGTTGCGAGTAGCGTGAGCTTTTGTGATTTTTTAAAGGTTTTTAAGGGCTTAATATGGTAAACTCTAAACATGAATTTAATAGCTTGGTGTAAGTAGAATCGAGTTGAGCAAAAATATTTACATGTTACTAGTACGAATTCAATTTCACAAGTCCATTTATAGGGTCGAATGGAACATTTTTCTAACTTAAAAGACTTAGAATATTTTTGATGATATAAGTTTGTACGTGTGATCAAAGCTTAAAATAGAGTTCGAAAATGCATGTAACAAACAAATAAACGTGATGTGAGTGTAATCCTTGGTTCCTAGGCCTTCCATAAAGGAGGCAACCAAGTTTTCTAGAAAGAAATAAATAATACATTGCGTAAAAATAAGGAAGAACATGGTACGTTCGAAATACGTATATACAAAGTGCATGGTGCATTAAAACGCAGTGAAATGAACTAGAATCGAGTTGTGAGGACTTACAACACCTCAAGGGTGGAGAGTTAACGTGTAGGAATGGTTAGAACAAAAGAAAAACTCCCACAACCTTGCTAGAACAATAAACACGCCACGAATAAATCCTTAATACTTGGAATACAACTTGAATGAGAATAGAAACACCTCCTGGTCTCTTGTGGCTCGTATAATGAATGGGAAAGGACTAGAGAATGTGTAAAGAGTGCTAAGTGTGAAAGGTAAAGAGTATACGTGTATATATACACGTATGGAGTTTTAGTTGGACTTTTGAGACTCACAAGTGGTATGTACAGTACATGGCAGGAATGTTGGTGATTTTGAGGGTGATTTTCTGACATATAAGGACTTTAAGAATGTTTGTGAGAGTAGGGAAGATTGTGTGTTTCGATTTTGTATATATATCTATGTCGACATAGTAGTTAATGGGTCCAAAACGTAAACTAGCGTGTGATATTAGGCTAGGAGGTGAGAAACACTCTTGTTAACTCATATATGAACTAGGAAAAACATTAGAACTAGGTACAATTGAGTTTGGGTCGAATTGGAGCACTTGGTGAAAATTAATGATTCGAATGGGTGTGTTTGAAGGCGTTTTACTTTGATCAAATTTCACGTAACAAGAGTTAGTATTAAGGGCTAGAATTCGACACCCTAAATCTTTGGTGGGAGGAGAATTAAATGGTACAAAAATTCGAATGGGGTGTGTTTCGAATTTGGAAGAAATCAATACAAAGTTGGAGTGTGTTGGGTCGAATAAGAAAATGAAATATTAACGCAAATGGGCTCAAGTTGGGCTGAAATGAATAGTAACCGGATTTAAGGTTGGGCTGAAATAATTAAGGGCCCATTTGGCAGTTTTTGTGTATATTTGGTTTTCGTGGTTCGCGTGTGAGCTCGTTCCGATATTTTGTAAATCACGTAATAACGTTTTCATGTTATAATAATATAGTAAACAAAAGTTCAAAATTTTCCCATAAAAATGGTTAACAGAACCGTAACGGTAATTAATATTTGATTATCAGTTACAAATTACAGTGGAAATTTACAGGATGCTACAGTACCCACCAGTCATTCTGAATTCCGTCCCAGAATTAAGTTTAAAGTGGTTGTTAGGGGTGAGAGGTTATGGGAAAAAGGGTCATCTAAGAATTTCCACTCGGTATTCAAGAGAACGTAATTTCGTTAGATTTACTAACACTAGATGAAATAATTTGAATGTCTCGCCACCTAATGGGTCCAACGGCTGTGAATAGTGATTTCCAATGGTCAGGAATAGTAAAAATCAACGGCTATGAACAATGAAATCCAACGGTTGTGAATAGTAAAACCCAACGACTAGTAATAGTGTCTAACGACTAGTTTTTCCCTTATATATACCCCATTTTAATTTCGATTCTTCCACCAACCATATTTCTCTCATTTAATTCTTCCAAAATGCCGCACCTTATTACTATTCTCGCAATCGTGTATGTTGTTGTCACGGTCATCTACTTGGCCTATGTTCCGGACGAAGACTACCAATTTTTGGTCGGGATCTTAGTGTTTGTCGTACCACTTGTGGTTCTAGCCATTGTCGTGGATAAGATATGGGGGTAATAGTCTTGCGTTAGGATGGTTAAAATAAGTCTTTGTTGTATTTCTATGTAATCTTAATAAATGTGAAATAAAACTTGTTTGTTTTTATGTATAAGACCTAGTCTTGCTATCGTGTTAATGATTTGTTTGTATTTATCATACAGAATAATCAGGGTGATACATCCCGTAGTGGCTCTCGCTCTCGTAGGTGTGGTGGTGTTTTTCGTTGCCTTGGCGGGTCAACCTATTGGCGATTCTATACCTTACTCAGTAATCTTTGTAACATTAGCACTTCCGATGCTAATTATATCGCTATGTATTAATTTTCGTGGATTATAATAAAATTTACGTTATTTATGTTTTCCATATATCTTTGTGAATTGTTGTGATCCTCGAATTCGTACTTATGTCGGGTTTCTTTCATTGGGATGATGGGTACTAGGTGTAGTTATCTATAGTGGGTTGGCAATAGGAGCATTTTATTTTGTCATAAAACTCGCTTTTGAATGAAGATTGTTATTAGAAATTTTGAAAAGATGACTGTGTTTCTTCATGACATGATTTTTCATGAATTAGACATAGTTGATTAGGCTATATATAATTGAGGACCAATGATGTGATGCTTGGCTCAGTCACAGTGGTATTTATGTTTCTCAAAAAGTTTTAGATGGTGTTCAACGTGTTGTTTTTTTAAAATAAAAACATAAATATTTTTCAAAGGAATAAGAAAATTTTGGTTCGCACTACGGTGATGAGTTAGGAATTTCTAGAGTGATAATAGGATGTCCTTAAAATGAATCCTAGGGTTTGTGTGAGGATCTTATAGAATGGTAACAGTCTATTGTTCAGTCAGAAATGATAATAACCAGAATTCTAATGGGATGGCAGTGTATTGTTACGTAATGATTATGAATAGGGTAAATGGAATAGAAACTGAAAATAGACGTAGGTTGTAATTATTACGGAAATAATACAAGATAGGGATTTCGTAAGATAGAAAGGTAGTTGTTACACTTAGGTTACTCCATCGCACCTATGGTAAAGTACAAAAGGAAATACAACTTTAGAGAGTTTGAACTATGGTTTATTTATTACAACAGGAATTTCTTCTTCCTTTTAAACATTGGTGTCATCCTTTGACGTTGTTGAGGTCCTAACGAGCTTCCATTCTCTTGCACTGGCCTTGACTTTCCAATTGGTATTATGGGTTGGGCACTGATTCCTGTAGTGTCCTTTTCCACCACATCTGTGGCATACTACGGCTGATGGCTGCTCCTTTTTGTCCGTGGCTTTGCAGTCTCCTATTTTGTGGCCTGTTCTCTGGCATTTCCCGCACTTAGCAGTGCAAAATCCAGTGTGATGCAGCTTGCATTGATTGCATAGAGGTTGTTTCCCATGATAACCATTTCTGTTAGCAGATGTGGCGATGCAGTCTCTGCCAACTTTCTGCCTGTAATCTTGTTGGTGGTGGTAGTTGTTGCGATCTTGCAGATGTTTGCGGTTATGGTTGTTGTTGTTGTGGCACCTACAGTTGTTGAGAGTAGTGGTTTCTCTCCCATCGAATTTTCGCTTATGGTCATATCTCTTGGATGTAGTACTCCTTTTAACTTCTTGGTTCAGAAATCCCTGGGTAAGGGTGATGGTAGGCTCAATCACTTCTTCTGTATTTTTAAGGTGAGTTGGTTTGTGACTTGTGAAATTCTCATAGGTACACTTACATAGCGCAGCCGCCTTCCTTTCTCTTGTTGCTCTATAGTTGCTACTCGGATGAGCTACTGTAGTCGCTTCGAGTACTACTGCAACGATGTTGGTTACCAATTTCTGGATAGCTTCAGGAGTCATAGTTGTGGTTGGTGCTGGTGTGATATTTGCATTTCTCATGCTGGCCATCTTCTATTAATATCACAAGAAACATGGATTTAGAATTCACATAACGACCGTGTTAGAATAAACTGAGTAATAGGGTGATTGTATACAAGTCCTAACAATCTTTTCACAATGTGAAATTACAACCAACTGAGAAATCATAAAACTACGATATGTTTGGGTACTATCGTAAATAAATGATCAACTCTTGGTATAGGATTGATAAGGAATAAAGTGATTCATCTTCTACAAAAGCTGAAGTTCAGCAACTTTCTCTTCATTCATCAAGTTTTCTTCCGAAATTTGTCTTTAAAATCTATAGTTATAGCCCAGTTATGGCAGGTATAAGGAATCATAACAATCGTAGGTAATATCATGGCAGGTCTGGATATAATCACTACACCCATGAATGTAAGGAAACATTCATAACTTTGTATCAATATATAGCAAAACCATAACAAACAACATAATACTAATAACTTGATCGATTGTTTTACAAAACAAACGATACAAGGTCTTTTATTAATGCCCCATGTGGTAGGTTAATATGTCTCTGTCTTTCTCATTGTAAAACTGTCATGTGGGGGTGTGTCTCGAATATCTCTGACTGAAACCTCGTCAGTCCATCCTGAAGGTCCATCTTGTTGGATATGAGACCATGTAGGGTGTTGTCGACCATGAGTGGCGTTCTATCAACGATGTTCAGGTGTGTATCGATCTGTTCCTTATGACGATCCAGTTGCGTCATGATGGTGGGAGGAGTAGGTTGTGTGGGCAACCGTTGTCCTGAAACTCTCTCCAGTCTCGAAGATTCGGGTTGAAGGAGTGAAACCAGGTGGGAAATAGTAATGATGAGGGAGACCTGAGAGGGTAAATCCTCTCTAGGAGTCGGCTCCTGTTGGTGGGATGTAAATGGTTAAGTCTGGGTGAGTTGGTTGAACAGGTGGTCGGGTCGTAGGGGTGGTGATGCATACTGATACTCGGGAGATGCTGGGGGTGTCATCCCTATCATCTCTAGGGGTGAAGTAGAGGAGTAAGGTGGAAATGGTGGTATAATCGGCACTAAGCGTGGGTGTACCTTCCTGGTAATTCCATTGGGGTGGCTCCGAAATGGTGTTATAAATGGTTTGGGCTCATAAGGTGCTAAAATCCTGATTTTTCTGCGTCGGGCTACCGGGGCAGGTGGGGGTGGTGGTATAGGTAGTGGAGTCTCCGAATCAGCTACACGCAGTCACTGCTGAGTCTGCATATACTGATTATCTGTAAGTAGGAGAACTGGACGGTTCTTCGGGTGAGGTGATGAAAGATATGCCCGTCTAGCTAGTATGTACGGATCTTCCGATATGGGTGAGTCTGGTTTACTTAGTGTAACAGGTGTCATAGGTGGGGTGTTCGACACTGTTAGCAGTCAATGTGCTAGGAACTATGGGTGAGGTGATATATGGTAAGGTATCATCGGATTTCATGTCCGATGGTGAGGTGTTAAGGTGTGAGTCTGTAGGCATGGTACTGTAGTAACCCGAAAATAGTAATTATAAGTAATCAATAACATTAAGGGTGTGAAAATAAATGTGAAATAATCAAGTGTGTGAGAGTAAATATCTAATGTGTGAAGATTAGTGTAAAATAATCCTAATAGGTAATGTAATGAGCACGGTGATATGCAGACACGGAGGGCGTAAAATGGTATGGTGTAAAATCATTCATTTTAAAAGTGTAGTTATAGTCCAATGTTTGAAAATATTTGGTTCTCTATAACCATGGCTCTGATGCCAATCTGTAACACCCCCTAATTTATAAGATAACAGCGGAAGACTAATTGGGGTATTACGGGGAGGATCGAAGTCATAATCATAGAAAACAGCTCAAATGAGACGTTTTGAAAGTTGTTTGTCATTCAAGTAATAATTCCGTTACAAAAGGTGAAATATCGAATTTGTAAAATCCCATGAAAGGGTATAGTAGTTTGAAAAGAATGACATATTTTACTTTTACACCACGTAATTTATCAGAGTTATAATGCCCGCTTCGGGCCTTGTCCTGCTCTGCTAATTACCTGAGATAAACATGCTTAAAAGTGTCAACACAAAGGTTGGTGAGTTCATAGAGTTTAATAATAAACAATTTATTTCAATAATTTCAAGGGTGTGTACAGTGGTGGTTGAAATAAATACCAGTATCTACTGAAATAAGTAGTAATTTGCGTTGGGTAAAAACCATAAGTAAATCATATATAGAATCAGTTAAACATAGGTGTAGGATTCTAGGGGAATAATAATCCTAATCTGGGGTGGTTGTGGTGGCGATTGCATGCGATTTACAATCGTAGTCTAAAGTAGTACTAATACAGATGTATATATATATATATATATATATATATATATATATATATATATATATATATATATATATATATATATATATATATATATATATATATATATACTAGCATGGTACCCGCGCGTTGCAGCGGATACCATTGACAGGGCGTCTCATGTCGTGATTGCCGAAAAAAGCATAAGTAGGAAATCAATTAAGCAAGATATTACAATGGATAACGTTACTGCAATAGCGGCTAATGTTAAAATAAAATACCAAGATATCCAACAAATATGTAATAAACAAGGTGGAATTGCCCCGCGGCGGGACTTTTTGGCACAGAATGTCATCTTATGTTGTACGCAAATTTGCAACCTTTATACATAAGCTACTGTGGACACATAGTGATCCTTTGGACGAAAGATGCGGACGCTTCCGCCTCAGTAGGTGCAGATGTTGTGTGTACAACAACTATTGTCGGTTAACCTTGGTCTTGCAGCAGGACAGGAACAGATGATGTGTCTGAAACAGGCGTGACAATGATGGCACAGAGTCGATATAATTCCTTTCTTTCTTGCTAAATTACCTGCAAATTGAATGCGCAGATATAAGACAGTAATATGAATATAAAGACTTTTCGCTAAATTACCTGCATTTATTTTCCTCATATTGCGTGCAAGTAGGTTCCGGGATAAATGTAAAAAAAAAAAAGGCCCATCCATCTTACCACCTCTAATATGAATATAGATGATGGTAAGAAAACTCACCAAGGATATGATTATTTGCGGGAGATCCTGTGGAATTCAACTCCCAGTAAGGGTCAGTCACTATGACAATAAAAAGAAAAAAAAAATAATAAATAGAACGACGGAACAAAACACATGAGTATATGTTTAGAAAAAAACACCACTTAAATGTAGATAATAAGAGACTTTTTCATGCTGCTCTTAGATATTTTTTTACTATATAATTTTTCAGACTATATAATTTTTTCCAGCTATAATTCTAAAGCTGCTCTTAAGCTGCCAGCAGCTTTGTTTCAGACTATATAATTTTTTCCAGTTATATAGTCTCAATCCTCTAAAAGATATACTACTAATCAGGAACCAAAACTACAATTGTCAGAGAAAATGAAGAAATTTGATGAGACAGAAACCTGAGGAACTTCACAGGAACTTCACAGAAGAAAAGTTGGCATGACCCGAAACCCTAAACCTAAAATTAGATGACCCAGACCATCTAAGCACTCATTTCCTTATCCTTCATAAGGATCTTTTCCCTTAACCTCAGCTACAACCCATGTTGAAACAGTAGTAGCACCAAAGTCTAAAACATTGGCATCCTCCGTAGAAACAGTACTGCTGGTGAAGTTCAACCCAAATGGCGAACCGCGTTGAAATGTGGGACGTGTGTACACACGTGGGTTACAACTTTGGCCACCACTCCGTGATGGCTACCTACCATGTAAACCTGCGAATGGAAGTGAAAGAAATAGTGTTAACAATAGGCATTAGGCGTTTGACAGTAACACTTATGGGTTGAATGAGGAAACTTTCATCACCTTGTTCAACAGTATAAGGCACACGCTGCGCGTACGCGATTGCGGCGGTGGGCTGAACACCTGCCGATGATTTATCTGCACCAACTACATACCCATCATGTTCCAGCTGCACATAAGCCATACAATCCTGATGACCCACCAAAAAAAAAAAAAAAATAGAACGACGGAACAAAACACATGAGTGTATGTTTAGAAACAAAACACCACTTAAATGTAGATAATAAGAACCTCAGCCAATTTTGTTTTCCCATTTACTATCTTGCCCATACTTGTGAGTCCCGACCAAAGGTGAGACCATTGATTAATTGTGCAACGGATAGTCGAAAAACAACATCATTTCAAACGACCCCGCACTGAAATCTGAAATTGTACAGTTTAAGAGGAATATAAGCTTACCCTTGATTTAATGAAAGCATGAGTGGTCCTTTGCAGGCTCCATGGTTATGACAGACTAAAGTGCCCGTGAACATCCGAATAGCCAACACTATCAGCAACTACAAACAAAACAAACCAAAACTGTGACTACAATTTTGACCTAGACATTTCATCGAGCCTTTGGTGTGCAACCAAACAAAAAACGTAGATTTTCATATAAAAAAATCTTTTTTTTTTTTTTTTTTTTTTTTTGGGTTAACCCTCAATCTCAGTAACACTCTTCCTCACCAACAGCAAGTCCAACAAATCCTTAATTGAATACACAATTAAACCAATATATATAAAAAAAAGACCCAAATCAATATAACTATATAAAATAAATTACCTTTCTTTGGTTAATAATCCAAACCCTGGTCGGATTTTGTTCAAAAACAGCCTCGATACATACGAAATTATCAAAGATGCTTCGAAATTCATCTATTGGCCTGAAAAAAACTAAAACAACTGTAAGTACATGGATAAACAAACATGTAGATCTCTTACCAAGTATATCTAACCTGGTTGGCTATATCATGAACTTTGAATCTAAAATCGCCGACCACAGTTACCAAACAAGTAGATCTCTTACCAAGTAATAAGTGTCACTCGAGAATCATTAATTGACTCTAATACATTATAAAACATAAAGAAATGGTCAGATAAAGAAGTTTACCAAATCCACCATTTTATTTTAAATCAATTACATGTTTGTTCAATAATAAAACACAAATTCAAAGTAATTACATAGAAAACCCAATCGAACCTTTTCCATCGAAGCTGCTTTGTATTGCGGCGGTGGTGGTGGAATGAAAGAAAACCCCATTAAACCTTTCTCTATTATTATCGATCTGTTCGAAGGATAGATTTCAGAAGCCGAGAAAATCATCAAATAATGGAATTGAAATGAATGTTGAGAATCACTTTTAAATTAGTGTGACTTTGGTTGTATCATGAATCAAGAACGTTTGAGATGATGGTTTCAGATCTAGAAATGAAGAGGCAGAGGGGAGAGGGAGAGGGAGAGGGGAGAGAGAAGACATGCGTAATTTATTGATGATACAGTTTTCAAAGAGAATTTTGGTGTTGCAGGTGTGAAGAGAGAGAATACTATTTCGGAATTATTAAAGAAGTGAAGGGAAAAGAAGTGAAGGGCAATTTCGGAATTATTAAAGAAGTGAAGGGTATTTTCGATATTTCGCAAGTCTTAAAATGTCTAACTTTCAACAAGGGGGCATAATCTTTATAAGGGAGTATATATATATATATATATATATATATATATATACGCATATATTCTTATAAATATTGCCCCAAGCCTCATGACACGTAAACGTTAAAGAGTACCGTAAAACGGTGGTATTAACAATCCAAATTAATGGCATGAGTTTTGGCCCTTCGTTTTATAGGAGATATGCCATTTCCTATTCCTCAAATATAGTGCATTGCGACTAATACGACTAGCAACTAAGGCTTTCCTTCCAGTATTAGCGGAATAGACAGTCAGCCTCCAACAGATTTCGAATCTGTTCACTATATTCGCGTTCACCTCAGTGATTAATGGTTCATGATTTGAGGGGCTTTTTGGCAATATAGTAACTCAGGCAATATTAACTAGGTGTGGTATACATAGGATACGTGTGTTCTATTTCTAGCATGTATTTCCATTGGAGTTTGGAAATAGCATATAAAAGTGGTGTGTACATTCGTGGTATTATGTGAAGGTGTATATTACTTTTGTGAGTGACAACAAATATTATGTTTGAATAAGCCAATTTGAGAGTGTTATCATTTGAGTTCAATGTTTGAGCTAAACAAGTAAGTTTGTAAGTAAAACAAACATGTATCTCCCCCAAAGAGTAAATCAAAACGTACAAAGTAGGGGCTATGACTCACCTTGAGTGTTACTGGCAAGGTGAAATACGAAATCAAGTGAGATTACGGAATACGGCTTCAACACACGACCTGAGTAAATAGGGAAGACTGAGAATTGACTAAATACGAATCGTGGGTGTGAAAGTAAGAAATCGGATAACGATTTGATCGGTGCTGTGAGTGCGATATGCTTAAAATGCTTAAAGTTCAAAAATAATATTATATATAATATTATCTTGTTTTTATGTCATTTAAATCCAATAATATCGTTTCCTCGAAAATGTGAAACGAATGTTAAGTTAAATCGTTGAAAAACTCGTTATATATATATATAACGTAATGTTATAAATTAAATGAACGAAACGTAGAAAAATGCACGTGACGTGACGGGAAATCGTAAAATATAAAATAGAAATAAAAATGTCAAAAAGATTATGTTGGTCCTTGATCTTTTACTGTTTTTACATTTTATACCCTAACAAAGTTAGCATTGCACCGTTAGTCCTTAGTTATATATTTCTTACATTTTTAGTCCATAGTTAGCCAAAATGACATTCTGAGCTTGGAGTTTAATATATAAACAGTTTCTACCCTAAAGTTACAATTTTGGCAGTTTTAATCCCTGTTTTTCATAGTTGACAGTTATAGTCCCTCTAAGTGAAACTATTTGTAAATTTAATCCAAAATTACAAAAAAAAAAAAAAAAAAAAAAAAAAAAAAAAAAAAAAGAGGAAAGATAATCCGAAAGTTTTTGTGGCTTATTAAGGCTTATCTAAGCTTAATTCAACTGCTTATTAGCCAAAATGGCTTACTTTTCTATTAATGGGCCTTAACGAGTTAAATTAAAGGCCCAATAACGTTTTAAAATCCGTGGGCTTTAAGACAAGTTGGGCTTATCCTTGGGCTTCTTTTTAATGTTTTAAAATCATATCAAAAGGCCTTATATGTCCAACTTATTTGGTTTGCTTATTTCTGGCTGAATGGGCTTTTCAGCCCACTCGAAATAATTTCTAAGTTTTACACAGTTGCGAGTAGCGTGAGCTTTTGTGATTTTTTAAAGGTTTTTAAGAGCTTAATATGGTAAACTCTAAACATGAATTTAATAGGTTGGTGTAAGTAGAATTGAGTTGAGCAAAAATATTAACATATTACTAGTACGAATTCAATTTCACAAGTCCATTTATAGGGTCGAATTGAACATTTTTCTAACTTAAAAGACTTAGAATATTTTTGGTGATATAAGTTTGTACGTGTGATCAAAGCTTAAAATAGAGTTCGAAAATGCATGTAACAAACAAATAAACGTGATGTGAGTGTAATCCTTGGTTCCTAGTCCTTCCATAAAGGAGGCAACCAAGTTTTCTAGAAAGAAATAAGTAATACATTGCGTAAAAATAAGGAAGAACATGGTACGTTCAAAATACGTATATAAAAAGTGCATGGTGCATTAAAACGCAATGAAATGAACTAGAATCGAGTTGTGAGGACTTACAACACCTCAAGGGTGGAGAGTTAACGTGTAGGAATGGTTAGAACAAAAGAAAAACTCCCACAGCCTTGCTAGAACAATAAACATGCCTCGAATAAATCCTTAACACTTCGAATACAACTTGAATGAGAATAGAAACACCTACTGGTCTCTTGTGGCTCGTATAATGAATGGGAAAGGACTAGTGAATGTGTAAAGAGTGCTAAGTGTGAAAGGTAAAGAGTATACGCGTATATATACACGTATGGAGTTTTAGTTGGACTTTTGAGACACACAAGTGGTATGTACAGTACATGGCAGGAATGTTTGTAACACCCCAACCCGATAAGGGTAGAAGTATTACGTTATGGAGATATATCAAAGCAAACATAAGCATAAGACTTAAATAATACAATGAATTTCAAGGTTACAAGGGAAAAATCTGGAATTACAAGGTTACAAATGAATTACAATAATTACTAAGTCTAAATATCGTCTCTCTAGTCATCTCTAATCCGGAATGGCTTCTAAGTCAAAGACACTCTCCACTTATACCCAGCTTCCTACTAAAACCTGCCGCAGAAAAAGAAATGCGGCTGAGCTTAAAAAGCCCAGTGAACAGATATATACAAAGCATAACATAATGGTAAAATAAGCATAAGCAACGAAGGAATAAGAATACGAAACGAATAACATAAACATGAAAGATAACGAAATCAAAATTAAGAGTGCATGAGAACTGAATAGCAAACGAACCAGAAATGAAATGAAAGCAAAGGAGGGTTCATGTAAAGATGTGCCATAAGAACTCCATACATAATCCGTCAAATCAAATCTAGAGCACATATAAGTATACGAAGAGGGGAGACCTCTAAGTAATCATAAAAGTGTGAGAAGGAGTGCAAGGCACACACCACCTGGTCACCATAATACATATTCATAAATCCTAGGATGCATCCATACGCTCCCTAACATAAGTATGTGTGTCAGATCTAGACTAAGCACACATAAAGGGGTTGGCCAATAGTAAACGCGTTATAATACATATACATAAGGGGGGAACGTCGCAAATCTATCACACCTCTAAGGGGGTGTCATGACTAGGGTGCCATCCTAGACATGGTCCTAGTACCTCTAGAACTAGTTAAGCTCAGGCACGGAATATCATATCATACATAATCAAAATCTAACATGGCAAGAGAAACAGAAAGTAACTCAAATAAGCATAGCAAAACAAATAAGCATAGCATAGCAGAGACATTTAAAATAAATGTCAGAGAGGATCATAGGAATGACAATCATACAATGAATGTCACGAATCAACTAAGGGAAACATAGCAGGCATAGGATCGAAAGAAAATATCCCTACTGAGAAGGGAAAGAATATCTGTACCTTAACAAAATGCGCAACAAAAGCAAATGAAACGAAAAGCAAACAGGAGATCACTCCCTCTTCACCCGATCTACAAATAATCATAATCGTACTAATAAGTTTCATAGAATCATAATGCTTCATTTTAGTTCTCTTAACATATTAGGTAACTTTCTATTGTTAGTAACTTTCCAAAAGTAGTAACTTTCCTTATTTAGAAACTTTAGTTATTAATATTCCCGTTTATCAAATCAAAGTACTAAAGATGACCATATTCATAGTTTAATGTTCATAATGTCATTTACATAAGTTTAGAGTTCAGAATATAGTTTTCATAATTTTAGGGTTTATTATGCAATTATCATAAGTTTAGGGATTAGTATGCAATTCTCATAAATTTAGGGTATAAAATGTAATTACTATAAAGTTACAGGTTTTCATAGGTTAGGTCCCTTAATTTAAAAGAATAACACTTTAGACCCTTTAGTTTAGAAAATCAACACATAACATCATTTTAAACATTTTAATCCTTATCAGTCCTTTACACTTACGAATTTAACACGTTTCCAATAATTTATGAATCACATTAATACTTCGAAATAAAATCTATAAAAATTCACACACGTTCCAAAATGTCTTAAGTATTTTATGTAATTTTTCCAGATTTTATTAAGTTGTATAGGTACGAATGAAAAATCCATTTTCTCAACATGTTCCAGAATCGTATCTGATGGAACACCCGACAAGTTTATACCTTTTTACCCATACAGATAAATTCGTAAAAATCTATAAAAATTCCAGTTATTATTAGACATATATAATATGACTCAGTTCAAAGGAAACCTTCTAATTCGACACGGTTTGAAAATTAAAAATCATAAACCCGGACTAATTTTCCAGACATACAAATCCGATTAGACACATAATTTTCCAAAAATCAAAAAGTAACTGTTCCAGGCTTCCAAAAATTACAAGATTAATTTTCCCAGGTAGCTATTTCCTTGAACTTAGTTTTAGACTCTTAAAACACCCAAAAACACGTTTACATCAATTAGTTACAATCGATTTAAGTTGGACCTTTTCCTGGATCAGTAGCAGTTTCACAGTTTCATACGTATACTTAGGGTTTTATCATTCTAATTCTTTAATTCATGACACACAACGATTATAGATGAGTTATAACATGCTTAGGTCGATTTATAACAGTCTTAACATAATCAAAACGATCAAAATCAGATCCATATACAAGTCTATTTATAAAACAGTTTTTATAGTCATGATTTCATGTGGTTATGTTTATGATTTTATGTGATCTATTTTATTATCATATGATCATTATTCGACATAGGACATAAGTGCATGACAAGAATTTAACAAGGGGATGATACAATACCCTCGTAGACCAATGAAGAACACAAACACACACAAGATCAAACTCCACGAATCCCTTCTTCTCCTTCTTGATGCGTACAGCAGAAACACAAGAGCAATGGGTCGATTTAGGGTTTGTTTTTAATGATTCGAATGGATAAATGATGAAAAGAACAAGATTACCTTGGATACACAAGAACAAGAACACACAAATCCTTCCTTTGGCTGCAGAAGAAGGTCGACAAGGCAGCAACAAAAATAAGAATCCGATCTTTTTTTTTTAGAGAGATGGAGTTTAGGGTTTTTTTTGGTTTATTTGTTTTGAGGGTCGGTTATAACAAAAGGAAGTAAGCCGTGTATTTTTTTGATGGGCCAAGTCAAGGAATGAATGGGTTTAATGTGGGCTAGGACCAACCAAGTTACATGAATTATTATTTAGTAAATATGGGCCGAAAATTAGGAATATCATAGGTGCATAAGTTCACAAAATTTCGCCTAGTATATTAGATGTAGGATTAATATTTTGTGTATAGCATAAGTCTTAATTATTCGTATCACGTTCATATAATCAATTGTTGGCGTGTTAAATACTTAGGTTAAGTTCACACGAGATTACTTATATAATTTCATAAATTCTTAAAAGTTCAAATTCAGAGGGTATTTTAGTCTTTTTGGATTGTTTAAATTTTGGGGTTTTACAACTCTTCCCCTTTTAAAAAGGAATTTTCGTCCTCGAAAATTGAAATGCGAAGTCGAAATGAAAATGCGAAATCGAAAGCAATATCGAAATGAATACGTACCAAGTCAAAAAGAAAAATGCGGATAACTGGATCGTATCGATTCTTCGGTCTCCCAAGTAGCCTCGCTCTCAGGATGGTTCTTCCAAAGAATCTTTACGAATAGAATGGTTTTAGTTCTCATGATTCTTTCCTGACGCTTCAAAACAGCCTCAGGTTCTTCACTATACGAAAGATTTTCCCGGATCTGATCGAACGGGCAAGACACAACGTGAAGCGGAGGATAATCAATTTCACGAAGAAGTGACACATGAAAAACATCATGCACATGCGATAATTGGGGAGATAGCGCCAAGCGATAAGATACCTCGCCAACCTGATCAAAATCATTGAAAAGCCCTAGGCTTTCACAAAACATAACTCACGACAGATCGCTCCAACGAATACGAAACAAAATACGTAGCAGATGACGGTTGAGATTTCACGAAGAGATACATGAACATGCATTCGCATGAGTAATACGAAGGTAGTGCTAAAGAGTCAAACTACATAAACACAGTCCAGATTCAGGGCGAAATATGGAACTAGCGCATAATTATAGAAGCTCTCATTAATTCCAACCAGATATTGATCGAACTAAGGAACGTACCATCGGTCAACCGAAGCGCGTAACGAATCATCGAATGTATCAAGAGTTTTATAAGAGATAGATAGTATACTTGAACTGATGATCAATCGGGTACAACTCGAAATATCAACTTGTATCGGAACGCCTAATGAGATGGGTAGCATATTTGTACCGACGATCAATAGAGTATAAGTCGGAGTATCAAAACGCATCAGAAACAAAACAAAATAGGTCGAATAATCATATGGATAAAATACATCAAAGAGCTAACGTAGTCGTGCAGACGATAACTAAGCACTTAACGGAGGATCGAAACGTATCGGAGAGCATAACGGAATACGTCGGATAATCGTATGGAAAAACAACAACTCAAAGAATTAACGCATCGCGAACCAGATCTTCTTCATACACCCAACATCTAACTCTCTTCAACGGAGACATCGCACGAAACATACAAATTTCATAGTCCACCATTCAAGATTTTTCTTCCACAAGGATAACTAATCCATCAATCACAGAAATCAATCCCGGAACTTAAACAAGCAAATCCTCAACTTAATCCAATCCAAAAGGGTATTCTACATCTCCGTAGGCAAACTCAATCATGACTATGCACTTGTCAGACTCTCCGTCCCATACATCTTCAATCTCAACATAGTTGCTCTGTCCGTCCATCCATCTGAAGGTGAGTAGTTGCCATAAAATCTCGATCCAGTCTTGGAGGTCTTCTGCATTTCTTCTGGAAGTGTGAAACAAAACTCGATTTTTCTGACACGATCACTGCAGGTGCGCTACGGAGTTTGAATAATCTTCTATTGAAATAATCTCTGCTGATCTCCCAAGTAAGCCGCCAAGTTGAACGATTCACTACAACCCACATCGTTTTGTCCTTCCCAACGTGCCCGTAAATCCCGTTACAAAGTTGCTGACCTTCTTCTCAAGTAGGAACAAATACCCCTTTAACTTTCCAAAAGTTCTCCAACTTATTCTTCATCCCTACCAAAATTTTACTCTTCGAGAAACTTACATCAAACTCTTCTGACGTAGAAAATTTCAACACCAAAATACAATGATGATTCCCATGTTTCTCTTTCGTCCCTGAATATACTAAGTCGTCATACTATGACAATTGTCCAAGCATTCACGAAATACATGATTCATCAAGCTCACAAGAAATAGTCAGAGCAGTAGCCAATACGATTGGCATCACAATGCTCATAGAGATTATAACGGATACAAATCAATGCTAGGAACATCTTGCTCCTTCACATGAAAATGGACATAATCAGATTACAAATCGATCATAGAGAAAACTTTACCCTGAAGTTGATTAGTTAAGTCGTCGATAACGGTATCAGTCCTAATCACCATACTACTAAGATTCCAGAATTCCATGAACAACCTCATACCACCATCATTCTTCTTCATAACTAAACTGAAACACAACACAGAGACGTCCACAGACGGATAAACCACTTCCTAGAAGTAGGTCCTTCAATACTCTTCAATCAACGTATGTCGTTTGTAAGGGATTTCGGAAATAGGCAAAACGTCGCTTACACATGAATGGCGTTCTGATTCCAATAGCACACTGACCTCAGGCACTCCTCAAGACATTCTATGACTCCAATAAGTTCAAGGTATATGATGTAACTATTATCACGCTGGCCAGACGTCATAATACTTGCATCATATACACATGCCTTTATTGCAATCACAGTCTACCTCAAGTCGTGACAAAACACATTCTAATAGACGGATCGAAACAATTACATTCAAGAGAAAATCTTGGTAGTCCATCAAAGAATACATCGCGAAATTCAACATCGAAAACTCTCGAGCGAGTTACATCAAACGAAATATCTTCACAAACGCGAGGGATTAATATACGGAATTTCAAACAACGGTGATCATAATAGTATGCCAGGTCAGAAACCTGGGCACGGAATTTGAGTTTCATAAGTCGCTGGAGATGACAAAATCATAACTGGTGTTAGCATCTCAATGCTCAGTCAACAAGTACATGACCAGAATGAAATTGAATCGAACATCAGATTAGCAGAATGAAATTGATCTTCAAACATTCTCAACCGTACGGGATAATCTACACTCGTGATGGATAGTCACAAGAGTCTCATAAAGATAGAATTAGGAATAGCAATTTAATAATGCAGAGGGGACTTAATGCGCTTATCAAAAGCAAAGACACCACAGGATATGTCGTTCTCGTATCAAATAAAACTACGTCGCACGATCGCATAAGTAAGGAATAACCGAAACGGTACTTGATGTGTCAGCAGTCTGGTCCCTGGTCAGAGCGAACACTCGACCCTCAGCAGATTGATGTCCATCATTCTCATTCTTACGGTTGTTAACATTCACCTTCGGACACTCTTTCGTCCGACGTCCAATCACACTACAACTGAAACCGACACCCCACGTCTTATAACACGATCACCCAGATGAAACTTCTCATAGTCAACACATGGAGGAGATGGAACCTGGTCCCACAACTTCTTCTGCTCAGACGAACCAGAACGTAGGGATCAAGACGAACAATGAAGACAAATCAAACGTCAGGATCAAAATACGAAGGAAGAGATCACGTCAAACGAGAAGCCTAATGTTTACGCAATATCCTCATAGGTCATTCTAAGGGAGAGAAACAAATCTTCCTATATCCATGGTTAATAATTACCAGAGTTCTCATAGGATTAGCAATGGATTATGCAGATTCAAGTAGTATCAGATGATACATTCTATATCCAGCATAAGTAATGAATTCACAGAATGTGTCAAACACATGACGGTTGAATGACCTTCGGAATGGTCAGAAAGGTATCAAACTGTTTATCAAACAACTCGGAGATGGAGGTCAAAATCAGGAAGTGAAACCTAAATGGTGTAAGGTATCCATGCGGTTCTTAAGGCATTCCAATCTTACTTGGTTACTAAGCTTAGGTTGCAAAACTTTCTAGCTTCTGAAACAAATGTTCTTACAAGGCATATCTAAAGGCAGAGGCACGAATCAGAGTGATGCGGAAGCAATGCTACTTACATAGATGTCCTAGTCTACCCATTCCTCACCGGTTATAACTTATGTTCCTATGGGAGATCCTACAGAAATTTCTCAAAGGTTGTCTTATGAGTGCCTACAGTGGAAACTTAGTGGTCCAAACTTACACAGGTCAAGGGTAAATGTATTACAAGTCGCAGCCTGTCTCTCTGATACCATAATTGTAACACCCCAACCCGATAAGGGTAGAAGTATTACATTATGGAGACATATCAAAGAAAACATAAGCATAAGACTTAAATAATACAATGAATTTCAAGGTTACAAGGGAAAAATCTGAAATTACAAGGTTACAAATGAATTACAATAATTACTAAGTCTAAATATCGTCTCTTCTAGTCATCTCTAATCTGGAATGGCTTCTAAGTCAAAGACACTCTCCACTCATACCCAGCTTCCTACTAAAACCTGCCGCAGAAAAAGAAATGCGGCTGAGCTTAAAAAGCCCAGTAAACAGATATATACAAAGCATAACATAATGGTAAAATAAGCATAAGCAACGAAGGAATAAGAATACGAAACGAATAACATAAACATGAAAGATAACGAAATCAAAATTAAGAGTGCATGAGAACTGAATAGCAAACGAACCAGAAATGAAATGAAAGCAAAGGAGGGTTCATGTAAAGATGTGCCATAAGAACTCCATACATAATCCGTCAAATCAAATCTAGAGCACATATAAGTATACGAAGAGGGGAGACCTCTAAGTAATCATAAAAGTGTGAGAAGGAGTGCAAGGCACACACCATCTGGTCACCATAATACATATTCATAAATCCTAGGATGCATCCATATGCTCCCTAACATAAGTATGTGTGTCAGCTGTTGGGAATAAAATGATCAAAGTCAAAGAGCCTGCCAATGATGTGAAGAGCCTGCTGGTTGATTTTGAACAAGTATGAAGATGTTCTACCAGTACCTTCTGGGTAGAAGGTACTGCTAGCTGATGAAGAGCCTGCCAAGCTTATGTCAAGTCGATTAGATATTTTGTAATAGATATTTAGTTGAATTATTAGTCTTTGTACATTGTTATACGTTATGTAGAAGTAGATTAGTCTTCTGTGGTGACAGAAGAATATATCAGAGTTGTACATGGGTAGTTGTATTTAATTGTAGGCGCCAATATAGTCAAAGTATAGTATTATACTCTTCTACTTGACAACATGTAATAAGATATCCTTATCTTATAAAAGGATATCTTAGTCACTACTTCATGCATGCATCTTTCACAACCAATAACTATAACCCAAACTATCTCTCAAGTAACTTAGTTACTTCAAATCACAAATCCTTTTTACAATCTTAGATTCAAGATTACTTTGTAATCCCGGTGATATTTAGATCATCCGTATTATTTCATCAATAATATTGAATCGTTTTGTGTTAACCAAAGTTGTGTTCTTTGTTCATTGCATTCACACGTTTACTTAAACTCACCACCTTGTGTTCTTTTAAGTGTGTTGTAGTAGATTCCGCATGCTAAACACATTCAATACATAAATATCTCAATCGAACATAAACAAAATCGTTCCACAAGTGGTATCAGAGCTAGGCTTGATATTTACTAATTTAAAAGAACAATGGATGTTGAACATATTCAGACAAATGTTGCAGCTAAACTTCCATTACTTAAACAAAATGAGTTTGAAATGTGGCGACTAAGGGTAGAACAATACTTTCAAGTGCAGGACTATGCACTTTGGGAGATCATTGAACAAGGCAATTCATTTAAACCCCAAATCACCACATCAACAGTAAATGATGCTCTTGTAACAAGAATACAAGACCAACCATCAAATGCAGATGAAAGAATTCAAAAGAAAAATGATCTAAAGGCAAGGAGTATGTTACTGATGACTATTCCAAATGATCAACTTCTGATCTTTAACAAATACAAAGATGCCAAAACCCTTTTTGAAGCTATTGTGGCTAGGTTTGGTGGTAATGATGCTACCAAGAAAACACAGAAAACACTTCTCAAACAACAATTTGAGAATTTCACAGCCACAACCAATGAGTCTTTGGACAGTATGTTCAATAGACTTCAGAAGCTTGCAAGTCAGTTAGCCATCCATGAAGTGATGATAACTCAAGAAGACCTAAACTCTAAATTTCTTAGGAGTTTACCTTCAGAATGGTCTATGCATGTCATTGTCTGGAAGAACAAGCCAGATATTGACCAGATGAGTCTCAATGATCTTTACAACAATTTCAAAATAGTAGAGCATGAAGTAAAGAAGACTACTGGGTCAAGCTCAGGAAATATGGCATTTGTTTCATCCCCAAGCATCTCAAAGGTTGATAATGAAGAAAAAGGTGGCAGAGAAGAAGGTACTGCCAACACAACCTTTGGTACTGCTAGTACTTCTAGTAGTACCAAATCCATTTTAGATGAAACAATTGGGTGTGCTTTTCTTACATCTCAACACAATGGGTCCGTATTAACATTTGAAGATCTTCAAGAGATTCATCCTGATGATCTTGAAGTGATGGACATAAAGTGGCAACTTTCACTTTTAAGCATTAGAGCTAAGAAGTTGATGATGAGGACTGGCAAAAAGATAATGATAGATGGAAATGAGCCTGCTGGCTATGATAAGTCAAAGGTGGAGTGTTACAACTGCCACATGAAAGGTCACTACTCTAGAGAGTGTAGAAGACCTAAGAAGCAGGATGACAAGGGTAGAGGGTTTGACAACAGAAATAAAGGAAGCTTTGAAAGCAAGAGTAAGGTTGTTGAAGTTGCTGAGCCAAAAGCAATGGTTGCTATTGATGGCATGGGTTTTGATTGGAGTTTCATGGGTGAAGATGAGTCAACTTCTGATGAATTGGCTTTGATGGCATTCTCCACCCCTGAGGTACAAACTATCAAATGTTCTAATAATTGTGAATTTCTTAAAGAATTAGAAATTATAAGAAAATCTTATGATACAGAAGTATTAGAACACAGAAAAACCCAACAAACATTATTTAACCATCAGTGTGGAATGGCCAAACTAGAAAAACAAATCATTCACTATAGAGAAAATGAACTCACATTTTCTGATGCTAAAGGTGCTCTTAATAGACAAATATTTTTGAAAGATTCAGAAATAGAAATGTTAAGGACTGAGTGCACTAAAGTGACTTTGGCTAGAGATAATATTCAACTGACTGTTACTAAATTAGAAATTGCTTCTGAATGTACTAGGAGCATAGTAGAGAATCAGATGAATAAGAGAATAAAATCAGGGATAGGATACAATAAATGTCCACCTCCTTATAGAGGAATTCCTTGTCCCCAAGGTAGTGATCTTGCTGCATCAGGTTTACATGAATTTATTACCAAACCATTAGCTAAACCTGTAGTGATAAGTGAACCTTCTGAGAGTGCTAAGAATGCCTCACTCTCCAAGGTGCTCACTGATAAGAGACCAGATGTCTTAATTATTGAAGATTGGGTATCTGATGATGATGAAGATGAGACTATTCCTATCAAAGGAATCAAAGTAGGACCAACCAGTCCTAAGAAAGTAGAAGTTAAAGCTAAGGATAAAGCTGTTTTGAAGACAGTTGAAAGTTGTAAAAATTGTAATAACAAACCTAGGGGAAGCCAAAGAAATTGGAACAACCTTAAGTCACAACAACTAGGTGATGACTTTGTTATGTTCAATAAGGCTTGTTATTATTGTGGTAGCTTTAATCATCTTCATGCTTATTGTAATAAATGGGTTTCTGGGAGTAAATCAAAGTCTAAAACAAATGTTACTCACCCCAGAAAAAGTTTTGTTAAGTCTAACACCACAAATGTTAAACATACTGTTAGACAAAATAAGCCTGTTATTGCAAAACCAACTGATAAGGGTACAAGAAACACTTTTAAATGTGTACCAAAAGTTGAGAAGAGTCCTATTCAAAAGATAAATGTGGTCAAAACAAAAATTTGGAGTCCAAAAACCAAAGGTCCTGCTAGACCAAAAGGTCCTGCTAGACCAAATGGTACTGCCAAAATTGGTATTGCCAAAATTGGTACTGATAGACCAAAGACCACACAATGGATTAGAAGGGAAAGTGCTGTTAAGTCCTCAGCATGTTGGATTTGGAAACCAATCCAATCAAAAGGTGCATCAACAATCCTGAAAAGGTTTGACTTCATTGATGCAAGAGGCAAACCCAAGTCTGTCATGGCTTGGGTACCCAAGGAAACTAATATGTTTATTCATGTGCAGGAACATTCAACTGATATTGAAGATCAAGGATATGTTGATAGTGGGTGTTCAAGGCACATGACAGGCAACATGTCATTCCTCTCAGACTTCAAAACATTTGATGGAGGATATGTTACCTTTGGGGGAGGAATAAAAGGAAAGATCACTGGTAAAGGTACTATCAAAACCAGTAAACTAGATTTTGAAAATGTGTATTTTGTGAAAGAACTTCAGTTTAATCTTCTTAGTGTCTCACAAATGTGTGACAAAAAGAACAATGTTCTATTTACTGACAATGGATGTATGGTTCTTTCTTCTGATTTTAAGATGCCTGATGAAAGTCAGATCCTTCTTAAAATTCCAAAAAGGAACAATATGTATAGTGTCAATTTAAAGAACATTGATCCCAAGGAAGGTTTAACTTGTTTGGTAGCAAAGGCCTCATTGGATGAATCTATGCATTGGCATAGAAGGCTTGGTCATGTAAACTTTAAAACTATCAACACTATTGCAAAATATGATTTGGTAAGAGGTTTACCCAAAAAGATTTTCTAAAACGACCAAACCTGTGTTGACTGTCTAAAAGGCAAACAACATAGAGCTTCTTGTAAGCCCAAGACCCAAAACTCTATTTCTCAGGCTTTACATATGCTTCATATGGATCTCTTTGGTCCTACTAATGTGTGCAGCTTGAATGGAAAGAAATATTGTCTGGTTGTTACTGATGACTATAGCAGATTTTCATGGGTTTTCTTCTTAAGATCTAAACATGAAACTAGTGAGATACTTAAAACCTATATCACTGAGGTAGAAAACCAATCTGATAAGAAGGTCAAAATCATCAGGTGTGACAATGGGACAGAGTTCAAGAATAGAGTTATGGATGACTTTTGCAAGGAAAAAGGCATTAAAAGAGAGTTTAGTGTAGCTAGAACACCTCAGCAAAATGGAGTAGCAGAAAGAAAGAATAGAACACTTATAGAGGCTGCTAGAACTATGTTAGTAGACTCTAAGTTGCCTATTTCATTTTGGGCTGAAGCAGTTGGTACTGCTTGTTATGTACAAAACAGGGTTCTTGTGACAAAACCACATAGAAAAACTCCTTATGAACTTTTCTTTGGTAGAAAACCATCTTTAAGTTTTATTAGACCTTTTGGTTGTCATGTCACTATTCTAAATACCAAAGATCATTTAGGCAAATTTGAAGGAAAAGCAGATGTTGGCTATTTGATAGGGTATTCCTTGCAGAGTAAGGCCTATAGAGTGTTTAACACTTGCACTAGGCTAGTAGAAGAGAATCTTCACATAGAGTTTCAAGAGAAACTAACAAATGTGAAAGGAGTTGGACCAGATTGGATGTTTGATGTTGATAGGCTTTCAGAATCTATGAATTATGTGCCTGTTTCAGGTACAAATACTAATGATAATGCAGGTTCTGAAGACAATGTTGAAGCTACTAAAGATCAAGATTACATCTGGATGCCAATTTGGAAAAGTATGGATCTATCTTCAAGTCAAGAAGGACCTTCAAACACAAGAAATGAATGCAATGAAGAAGATCAAGGAACTCAGAATCAAGAGAATCAAGAAAGTGGTGCTAATGACAATGGTACTGCCAGTTCTTCAGATGGTCCTGCTAGTACAAGTATTGGTACTGCTGAGCCATTGAATGTTCAAATAGATGATTCTTTTCAAGAAGAAGTGGGGATTAGCAATCTTCCAACTACATATGAAGTTCCTAAAACACCAAACACTAGAATTCTCAAAGATCACTCAACTGATGATGTGATTGGAAGCATAACTTCTGGTGTTAGAACAAGATCTCAAGTTGGTTTATCTCAAGTCTTATCTTCAGATGAAGAAGGGTTTATCTCCTCTATCTATGAAGAAAAGAATAATGATAATTCCAATATATGCCTGTTTTCATGTTTTCTATCTCAGGCTGAACCCAAGAACATAAACAAAGCTTTAGATGATGCAAGTTGGGTGGAAGCTATGCAAGAAGAGCTTCTCCAATTCAAGATTCAGAAGGTTTGGATATTGGTTGATTTGCCCAGAGGTCATAGGGCAATTGGAACCAAATGGGTGTTCAGAAACAAGAAAGATGAAAGGGGTATAGTGATCAGAAACAAGGCTAGATTGGTAGCACAAGGATATACTCAAGAAGAAGGGGTAGATTATGAAGAAGTGTTTGCTCCAGTTGCAAGACTTGAAGCAATTAGGCTTTTCTTGGCCTATGCTTCATTCATAGGCTTCACTGTCTATCAAATGGATGTTAAGAGTGCATTTTTATATGGTGAAATTGAAGAACCAGTATATGTGTCTCAACCTCCAGGCTTCATTGATGCTGAGTATCCAGACAAAGTTTACAAGGTTACCAAGGCTTTGTATGGTCTACACCAAGCTCCTAGGGCATGGTATGAAACATTGGCTTGTTTTCTACTAGAAAGTGGATTCCAAAGAGGCAGGATTGATCCAACTTTATTCATCAAAAGGACAAAGAAAGACATCTTGTTAGTGCAGATTTATGTTGATGACATAATCTTTGGATCAAAAAACCAAGGCTTGTGTGTAGAATTTGAAAAACTTATGCACAGTAAGTTTGAAATGAGTTCCATGGGGGAACTTACTTTCTTTTTGGGTCTCCAAGTGAAACAATCCAAAGAAGGCATATTTATCAGCCAAGATAAGTATGTAGCAGAGATCCTAAGGAAATTCAATTTTGCTGATTCTAAGGTTGCAAGTACACCAATGGATCCAGACAAAGGGCTACTCAAGGATGCTGAAGGAGAAGATATGGATTTGCACAATTATAGATCTATGATTGGGTCCTTGATGTATCTTACATCATCAAGACCAGATATCATGTTCTCAGTATGTGTGTGTGCAAGGTTTCAAATACATCCCAAAATCTCTCATCTCACAGCAGTCAAAAGAATCTTTAGATATCTTAAGGGTCAACCTAGGTTGGGTCTTTGGTATCCAAGGGAATCATCTTTTGAATTGGTGGCTTATTCGGATAGTGACTATGCTGGTGCAACTCTAGACAGAAAATCCACAACTGGTGGATGTCAATTTCTTGGTTGCAGACTAATCTCTTGGCAATGCAAGAAACAAACAATGGTGGCCAATTCTACAACTGAAGCAGAATATGTTGCTGGTGCAAGTTGTTGTGGGCAAGTTCTTTGGATCCAAAATCAAATGCTTGACTATGGGTACAATTTTCTTAACACCATTATTTATATTGACAATAGCAGTACAATATGTATCATTAAAAACCCAGTTCAACACTCAAAAACAAAACATATTGAAATCAGACACCATTTCATAAGGGATTGCAATGAGAAAAGGTTAATTCAAGTTGTTAAAATTGATTCTGAAAAGAATTATGCAGACCTTCTCACCAAAGCTTTTGATTTAGGTAGATTCAAATATCTTGTAGGAGGTATTGGAATGATAAATCTTTGAAAAACATGTGTTTTTGTTTAATAAATTAACTGGTATTGGCTTTTAAACATGGTACTGCTAGTTAGTCAAAAGGTCCTGTTAGTTCAAAATTGGTCCTGCTGATATAAAATTGCTATGTTTTGTTCATATAAATGCTTGAATGTTTACAATTCTATAGATCAAGTGCTCTGCACTTTGTTCTTTTGGTTTGCAACTAACACATTTCAGGATGATAACAAAACAAGAGTTCTTCCAAACAAAAAGGGGCAACAAAAGTTATATTCATTTCAGGAGAGATAACAATCTCAGGGGAGGAATTAATAGCCCAGAATGGAAGAAAAACCAATTTATGAAAGGAAAGACAAGAGCATACAAGATGATGCAGAGTTGGAAAAAGAGAGAGTTAGATCACATATCTAGAAGGGATGAAGCATTTCTCAAGGAGAAAGTTCTATCTAGATCAAACTAAGAAAAGTTTCAACTCAAAGGCATGCTATTAGATGATTTCACTTGTTGAACCAATCATCCAAGATACACAGCATCATTGCCTGTTTTAAATTTCCTCCATCCAAGGAAATTGCACCATCTTTTGGGCCAATATGGCTTTTGGTATTCAGCTCACCAAGTTTTTACAAACTTAAGAGTTGGCTAGTCCATAAGCAAACGGCTTTTGGTAAAGACAAATCAAATCCGTTGATGGTTGATAGTTTACCAAAAACTATATGGTTGTTAACTAACCATACTTAATTGTAAATAGTTAGCTAGTCCTTAAGCAAACGGCTTTTGGTAAAGACAACTCAAATCCGTTGATAGCTGGTAGTTTGCTAAAAACTATAAGGGATTTTTATAAAATTTTCAAAGGTACTGGTAGTACAAAAATGGTACTGCTAGAGTATAAAGGTACTGCTAGATAGCCGTTGAGCCTGTCAGAAAAAGTTTTAGCCGTTGGGCCTGGTAGTTAAAATTAGCCGTTGGGGTAGTTATGTAAATTACTGATGATTATATTATATTATATTTCACATATAAAAGATCTTTTTAACCGCCTTTTCAATTACTTTTATAATCTTTATTATTGTCGGTTAAAAGTAATTCTCTCATATCTTCTTTCATCAGTCATTATCATAATTCACATACACCTTTCATCTTCTACCAGTACTACCAACAAATCCCACCATCATATTCAAAATTTTCATTATGGCTTCCACAATTGATCTAAACTTTGTCCAACGTCACAATCAGTTAGCATTTTTGGAGAAGTCAGAGGATAATGCCTCATTTCATCAAGTAGTGAACTTTTTAAACAACTCCTACATCAGGTTTGCTTTGCTAGTCAATCCCACTATTTATGAAAATCAAATTTTGCAATTTTGGCAATCTGCTAAAATTAAAACTTCTGAAAATGGGGAACAAAGAATTAAGGCCAAAGTGGATGGTAAATATTTGACTCTTACTGAGTCATCCATAAGAAGACATCTTCATTTGGATGATTCTGATGGTATTAGTCAATTACCAGATACTGAAATTTTTGAAAATTTACAAAGAATGGGGTATCATGTTGAGTCAAACAAACTCACTTTTCTGAAAAAGTATCTTACTCCACAATGGAGATTTTTGATTCACACAATCCTTCACTGTTTGAGCCAGAAGAAAACCTCTTGGGAGCAATTTAGTGGAAACATGGCTTCTGCTCTCATTTGCTTAGCTACAAACAGAAAATACAATTTTTCTAAACATATTTTTGAAGGGTTGATTAACAATGTGAAAAATAAAACAAAGTTTTTGATGTATCCAAGATTTATTGGGTGCATCATTGGAAAATTACAACATTTGTTGCTTCCCACAGACTCAATTTATGAAACACCAAAACTTTCTCACAAAGTATTTTCAAATATGAGAATTGGTTTTAGAGGGGAGGAAATTCCACTTTTTGATGAAATGGTACCACAACATCCAGAAGAACCAACACCATCAGCTGAAACACAATCATCTAGTTCTTCACATGGTTACATTTCACCAACACATCAAACAACACCAATACCATCTCCAGTACCATCAGCAACACCACCACAATCACCACATCATGTATCACAAACCCAATCACCTCAGACAATGCAAGAACTGAAAGACAAGGTGAAGTTCTTAGAGAATGCTCTTAAAAGACAAAATGAGAAGTTTTCTAAGATCAACATCAAATTGGTCAAGAGGGTAAAGAAATTGGAGGGTGAAGTGCAGAAGTTAAAGGGTAAAAGATCTGCAAGGGTTGTTTTATCAAGTTCTTCAGATGCTGATAGGATAGGTCACTCTTCCAAAAAGGGGAGGAAGGATAGTTCTGAAGATGAGGAAGAGGCTCAATTTGAATTCCATGATGGAACTCAAGTTTATGATGAAGAGCCTGTTGGAGCAGGGCAAGAGCCTGCTAGGCCAGAGCAAGAGCCTGCTAGTCCAGAAGAAGAGTCTGCTAGGAGAGAAAGGCTATTGGCTATGGGGTATAAAGGGTCTGCTGAGAGAGTATACAAGAGAAAGAGGGTTTCAGTTGCTGATGAGCAATCCTCTGCTCCATCACAAGATCAAACTCCAAAGGATAAGGGCAAAGGTATTCTGATTGAAGATGAGCCAAAGTCCAAGAAGTTGAAAAGAACTCAGCATATTCAGATGGCTTTAGGAGAAGAAGAGGCCAAAAGATTTCAAGAAGAAGAGCTAAAAGCTAATGAAGCTTCAAGAATGCTTGAAGCAATGAAAGAGCAGAAAGATGCTGAAGATGCTGCTCAAGCTCTTATTGATTCTCAAGCTGCACAAATATTTGATGCACAACTACAATGGATTATCTCTATTGATCCAATTGTAAGAGGTCAAGCTTCTGTGTATGTGGATGATAAGTCTCTCAGTGTAGAAGAGAAGACAGCCAAGCTAGAAGAATTCATCACCAAAAAGTATAGAGAAGAAGCCTTAAATGATGTATTTAAGCAGATCATGCAGTATAAGGAGAAAGGGTTTAAACTGCCACATGATCAGAAAGAGCAGATGAAATTCTTCAAGTTATATCTGAAAAGGTCAGCAAATTGGAAGGATCATCAACTCAAAAGAAAATCATTTGATGAGTTACAGCATCTATACATTGAAGCATACAAGAAGAACCACTGCACTCCTCCTGAACACACACAAGAAAGGTCTTCAAAGAAGAAGGAAGATGCTCAGAAGAAAGAAGTAGCAAAATTGGACACAGAGCAAGTAAGTAAAATGTTGATTACTTTGCCTACTATCATACATGCTGATCCAATTAGGTCTAGACACCCTATAATTGATTGGGAAATACACCATGATAGATTTGGTAAGTCATGGAAAATATCAAGGGTTGGGGGACAGTCTGCTATCTTTAAGAATTTTGAAAATCTAGTTAGAGCATCTGACAGAGCAGATTTAGAAGAATTGTGGAATCTAGTGCAGATTAGGCTAGTCACAAATTCTAGCAATGATGTTAAGGAACAGGAATTATGGGTTGAATTCAATAGGATGTATGATCCTGATCCCAAAGATGATTATTGGAAGTTTCCATATTATGATCCCACTACAACCTGGGAATTCCTAAGTCATTGCAGTATTCATCATTTGTACACATCAAGTGGGATTGAACTCTTCATGTTGGCTGAGAAAGAGTATCCACTTAGTTATGAAGTGCTCTCAACTATGATCTCCAAGAGATTAAGGTGTGACAAAGATGATGAGAACTCAGAAATTGTTCAAAGTTTGCTAAGGAGCATATTTGAACAATGTGAAAGAAAAAGGAAGGATAGAAAGTAAAGGTTTTTGGAAGAGTTCCCTCAAATCCTCAAGGTATGTATTTTATTCATCAGAAACTTGTGTATTTTAATGGAAATAACAAGTTTAGGGGAGGATTGTTGGGAATAAAATGATCAAAGTCAAAGAGCCTGCCAATGATGTGAAGAGCCTGCTAGTTGATTTTGAACAAGTATGAAGATGTTCTACCAGTACCTTCTGGGTAGAAGGTACTGCTAGCTGATGAAGAGCCTGCCAAGCTTATGTCAAGTCGATTAGATATTTTGTAATAGATATTTAGTTGAATTATTAGTCTTTGTACATTGTTATACGTTATGTAGAAGTAGATTAGTCTTCTGTGGTGACAGAAGAATATATCAGAGTTGTACATGGGTAGTTGTATTTAATTGTAGGCGCCAATATAGTCAAAGTATAGTATTATACTCTTCTACTTGACAACATGTAATAAGATATCCTTATCTTATAAAAGGATATCTTAGTCACTACTTCATGCATGCATCTTTCACAACTAATAACCAATAAACCAAACTATCTCTCAAGTAACTTAGTTACTTCAAATCACAAATCCTTTTTACAATCTTAGATTCAAGATTACTTTGTAATCCCGGTGATACTTAGATCATCCGTATTATTTCATCAATAATATTGAATCGTTTTGTGTTAACCAAAAGTTGTGTTCTTTGTTCATTGCATTCACACGTTTACTTAAACTCACCACCTTGTGTTCTTTTAAGTGTGTTATAGTAGATTCCGCATGCTAAACACATTCAATACATAAATATCTCAATCGAACAAACAAAACCGTTCCACATCAGCTCTAGACTAAGCACACATAAAGGGGTTGGCCAATAGTAAACACGTTATAATACATATACATAAGGGGGGGGGAACGCCGCAGATCTATCACACCTCTACGGGGGTATCATGACTAGGGTGCCATCCTAGACATGGTCCTAGTACCTCTAGAACTAGTTAAGCTCAGGCACGGAATATCATATCATACATAATCAAAATCTAACATGGCAAGAGAAACAGAAAGTAACTCAAATAAGCATAGCAAAACAAATAAGCATAGCATAGCAGAGACATTTAAAATAAATGTCAGAGAGGATCATAGGAATGACAATCATACAATGAATGTCACGAATCAACTATGGGAAACATAGCAGGCATAGGATCGAAAGAAAATATCCCTACTGAGAAGGGAAAGAATATCTGTACCTTAACAAAATGCGCAACAAAAGCAAATGAAACGAAAAGGAAACAGGAGATCACTCCCTCTTCACCCGATCTACAAATAATCATAATCGTACTAATAAGTTTCATAGAATCATAATGCTTCATTTTAGTTCTCTTAACATATTAGGTAACTTTCTATTGTTAGTAACTTTCCAAAAGTAGTAACATTCCTTATTTAGAAACTTTAGTTATTAATATTCCCGTTTATCAAATCAAAGTACTCAAGATGACCATATTCATAGTTTAATGTTCATAATGTCATTTACATAAGTTTAGAGTTCATAATATAGTTTTCATAATTTTAGGGTTTATTATGCAATTATCATAAGTTTAGGGATTAGTATGCAATTCTCATAAATTTAGGGTATAAAATGTAATTACTATAAAGTTACAGGTTTTCATAGGTTAGGTCCCTTAATTTAAAAGAATAACACTTTAGACCCTTTAGTTTAGAAAATCAACACATAACATCATTTTAAACATTTTAATCCTTATCAGTCCTTTACACTTACGAATTTAACACGTTTCCAATAATTTATGAATCACGTTAATACTTCGAAATAAAATCTATAAAAATTCACACACGTTCCACAATGTCTTAAGTATTTTATGTAATTTTTCCATATTTTATTAAGTTGTATAGGTACGAATGAAAAATCCATTTTCTCAACATGTTCCAGAATCGTATCTGATGGAACACCCGACAAGTTTATACCTTTTTACCCATTCAGATAAATTCAAAAAAATCTATAAAAATTCCAGTTATTATTAGACATATAGAATATGACTCAGTTCAAAGGACACCTTCTAATTCGACACGGTTTGAAAATTAAAAATCATAAACCCGGACTAATTTTTCAGACATACAAATCCGATTAGACACATAATTTTCCAAAAATCAAAAAGTAACCTTCCAGGCCTCCAAAAATTACAAGATTAATTTTCCCAGGTAGATATTTCCTTGAACTTAGTTTTAGACTCTTAAAACACCCAAAAATACGTTCACATCAATTAGTTACATTCGATTTAAGTTGGACCTTTTCCTGGATCAGTAGCAGTTTCACAGTTTCATACGTATACTTAGGGTTTTATCATTCTAATTCTTTAATTCATGACACACAACGATTATAGATGAGTTATAACATGCTTAGGTCGATTTATAACAGTCTTAACATAATCAAAATGATCAAAATCAGATCCATATACAAGTCTATTTATAAAACAGTTTTTATAGTCATGATTTCATGTGGTTATGTTTATGATTTTATGTGATCTATTTTATTATCATATGATCATTATTCGACATAGGACATAAGTGCATGACAAGAATTTAACAAGGGGATGATACAATACCCTCGTAGACCAATGAAGAACACGAACACACACAAGATCAAACTCCACGAATCCCTTCTTCTCCTTCTTGATGCGTACAGCAGAAACACAAGAGCAATGGGTCGATTTAGGGTTTGTTTTTAATGATTCGAATGGATAAATGATGACAAGAACATGATTACCTTGGATACACAAGAACAAGAACACACAAATCCTTCCTTTGGCTGCAGCAGAAGGTCGACAAGGCAGCAACAAAAATAAGAGGCCGATCTTTTTTTTTTAGAGATGGAGTTTAGGGTTTTTTTGGTTTATTTGTTTTGAGGGTCGGTTATAACAAAAGGAAGTAAGCCGTGTATTTTTTTTGATGGGCCAAGTCAAGGAATGAATGGGTTTAATGTGGGCTAGGACCAACCAAGTTACATGAATTCTTATTTAGTAAATATGGGCCGAAAATTAGGAATATCATAGGTGCATAAGTTCACAAAATTTCGCCTAGTATATTAGATGTAGGATTAATATTTTGTGTATAGCATAAGTCTTAATTATTCGTATCACGTTCATATAATCAATTGTTGGCGTGTTAAATACTTAGGTTAAGTTCACACGAGATTACTTATATAATTTCATAAATTCTTAAAAGTTCAAATTCAGAGGGTATTTTAGTCTTTTCGGATTGTTTAAATTTTGGGGTTTTACAATGTTGGTGATTTTGAGGGTGATTTTTTGACATATATGGACTTTAAGAATGTTTGTGTGAGTAGGGAAGATTGTGTGTTTCGATTTTGTATGTATATCTATGTCGACATAATAGTTAATGGGTCCAAAACGTAAACTAGCGTGTGATATTAGGCTAGGAGGTGAGAAACACTCTTGTTAACTCATATATGAACTAGGAAAAACATTAGAACTAGGTACAATGGAGTTTGGGTCGAATTGGAGCACTTGGTGAGAATTAATGATTCGAATGGGTGTGTTTGAAGGCGTTATACTTTGATCAAATTTCATGTAACAAGAATTAGTATTAAGGGCTAGAATTCGACACCCTAAATCCTTGGTGGGAGGAGAATTAAATGGTAAAAAAATTCGAATGGGGTGTGTTTCGAATTTGGAAGAAATCAATGCAAAGTTGGAGTGTGTTGGGTCGAATGAGAAAATGAAATATTAACGCAAATGGGCTTAAGTTGGGCTGAAATGAACAGTAACCGGATTTAAGGTTGGGCTGAAATAATTCAGGGCCCATTTGGCAGTTTTTGTGTATATTTGATTTTCGTGGTTCGCGTGTGAGCTCATTTCGATATTTGGTAAATCACATAATAACGTTTTCGTGTTATAATAATATAGTAAACAAAAGTTCAAAATTTTCCCATAAAAATGGTTAACAGAACCGTAACGGTAATTAATATTTGATTATCAGTTACAAATTACAGTGGAAATTTACAGGATGCTACACAAACGGATCTTTCGGTACCTACGAAGAACCATTAACATGGGGCTTTGGTATCCGAAGGATTCTGAGTTTAAACTAACAGCATTTTCAGATGCCGACCATGTAGGTTGTCAAGTTACAGCAAAAAGTACATCAGGTGGAGCACAATTCTTTGGTGAAAAGCTAGTAGGATGGTCATCAAGGAAACAATATTGTACTGAATTATCAACCGCAGAAGCCGAGTATGTGTCACTATCTACGTGTTGTGTCCAAGTTCTAAGGATGAGGACACAACTCACAGATTATGGCTTTACTTTCGATAGAATACCTTTGTATTGTGATTCGAAAAGTGCCATAGCCATCTCGTGCAATCCAGTACAACACTCGAAGACCAAGCATATTAGAGTCCGCTATCATTTCATCAAAGAGCACGTTGAAGAGGGTACTGTTGAATTATTTTTCATGAATATATATTACCAACTCGCTGATCTATTTACTAAAGCCCTTCCAAAAGAAAGGTTTGACGATTTAGTTCGACGAATTGGCATGCGAAGCCTAACTCCTGAGGAGCTAGAACGTCTTCTCGAATCTTCTTGAATATATTTTTCAAAATAGCTTCGCTGTAAATATTTTTTGAAAAACAAAATACAAAATTTGAAAAACCAACAAAAACAAAATATAAAAATAGAAAATGTTCAAAAATACAAAAACAATATAAAATCAAAAATCCAAAAATATTCTTCTCACGACATGTCTCTCGTATAATCGATATTCTGTACGTATCTAGAAATGTCATTCAACAATGATACGGACATGTACAGATGCTTGAGCGAGAGTTCACTAAAATGTTTTCTAAAACATGTCGCTTCTCAAAATTTCCTCACTATGGCTTTCGTATACTTCAGTACGAAACCCGGGCTAAAATGATGACTTCTGATTATTTCAGATCATGACTCGTAATTAAAAAAACAAAAAATATTCCAAATTTCATGCAAAAGCAAATCCGTCTATCTCTCCAAAAAGTATTTCTTTTAATCAGTTGATATAAAAAATATAACGACATGCTATTTTTGAGGGGAGAAGACGTGATTAAAATGTGATCAAAAATGTTTAAAGATCGTGGTTGAATCTCAAAAGAGCTCGACTCAGATAGTATCAACGAATTGACGAAGCTTAAATGTCAGTAGTCGAAAAGACTTGTCCTGGACGGGTAATAATTTCAAGCTGGTTCATCTAGGGATGTAAACGTGTCTCGCAAAGGACTTGTCTGAGTAGAGTGTACCATTTCGAGAGATTCTCTTTGAATATGACCAGGACGGGTAATAATTTCAAGCTAGTCTAACTAGTGATGTAAACGTGTCTCGCAACAGTCATGTTCACTGAAAATCGATCAATTCAAAATGTGCGAACTCTACCCAACATGTGTAAATCTATCTTAAATCGTACAAGCACATGTATAGGGGGAGTATTTCTGAAAAATGCAAAACTCTCGAAGTGTTAACAAAAATGTGTTTTATAATCATAAACACTTTGAGAGATTTTCACAAAAGGTTTTATGGCATGTGATCTATGAACCTAGGATAATCATGGAGTAATAAGGTGATTATGGTTAGGTTTATGTCCAATGATCCACCGGAGACGGAGGGATCTACCCAAGGACAATTCCGATAGATAGAATTAGAAGTCCTTAGGTATGATTAAAAAAATGAGTAAATGAGAAAGGAGAAAGAAGGGGTTGAAGAATTAAAAAGAAAAGTTTATGAAAGGGTGAAAAGAAATAGCCCTCCATGAAAACTTAGGGCAAAAACCGGGTCAATACATCTGCTATCGGTTATCACAAAGATGATACCGGTATTGAAGATAAGACGTCGTGGACCCAGTGATGTGCTGCACAACCCCTCCTAGCCACTCAGGTCTTAAAAGATATTTTGTTTCATTTCTCACGGAGAACCTTGCATAATCTATCGGCCTCTCACTCCGAGATATGTTGATATTGAAAAGGTGGCACTCTGCTCCATGCTTCCGATGACTAAAACCAAAACGCACATAATCGAGTCTAGAGCCATGAGATTCATTAAAAAATCTCTTAGGATACACTTCAAATATAATACACTTGTGTTCACCAAAAAGGACACAAGGTGTGTAAGAATCTTTATAAGATCTACGGATATTGCCTTATCTATCATGATGGTTATTTGCTTCAAAACGGTCTACAGTCGTGAAGTGATACTCCAGTATACTTCAGCGGCTCACTTGAATCGTTGATACACTTCGGTGTATCTGAGTTAGCTCTCTCGGGGGCATCCAGTTCAGGAACGGGCTTGGTAAGGATTAGAGAAAATTCTCACACTATGCTGTTAACGATCTCGAAGTCTGAACCTGTAAGTGCTGGATGCTTTATTACTAACTGTTTTATGCAGCGCCTGAGGAAGGACCATTTACCATCATTATATATTTCAACATCTACATCTCCTCATACTCATACTTATGGAGATCATCCTCAATAAGCTCAAGTGAAGAACGTTCTAGACAAAGAGATCAAGTTAAAGACAATGAGTTACATTAAAGTCAAAGAACTTATCAAGATGTCAAGAACAAGTTCATGTATCAAGTGAGGACGACATAAGTATGAAGTTCAAAGTATTATCAAGAAGTATGAGTATGTTGGAAGAGACGACACGACAAACCTGTAAAGATGTTAATCAAAGGCAATAAAGATCAAAAGATGTTACTACAAAGACCACAAAGCATGAAGGAACAAATGAATCAAGACTATTCTATGACGACACACAAAGTTCAAGAACAAGAAGACGAAAGACCTAATCACATGGAGAATCTTTTGAATGACCATCCCTTAGGGGGAGATTGTTAGCTTTAATAGAAAGTGATGGTCATTTATGTATTTATAACTTTGTAATGTGTCGTAGAACATGTAATAGAATAGTCAAAGGGCTCGTGGATTGGACTAAGCTAATTGGTTAGAAGTTAAGCTAAGCTAGTCCATTTAATGTAAGTTGTAATACTTGTCCAATCCATGTTATGCCGTGCCCATAGAAAGCCTTTGAGGCTCGTTTGTTTTGTACTATAAAAAGCACTCACCACCTCATTTGGAAGGTGGACGTGTGTGCGCGCTTGTGAGTGTGCTTGAGTGTGTAGTGTGTGTGTTTTAGTAATAAGATATTCTCTCTTCTTCTCACTACTCTCTCTATTATATACGACATACATACGTGCTTATCTCAAGTCACCATACGATCCATACGTGCTTAATACTTTCTTATATTGTGTGATAGAGTTAGATATAAGGTCCTACACTAAAAGGTCAACCTAAATTGGGCCTTTGGTATCCTAGAGAGTCTTCATTTGATTTGGTTGCTTATAGTGATAGTGACTATGCTGGTGCAAGTTTAGATAGGAATTCAACAACAGGTGGTTCTCGCAAGTTGAGCTCCTGATTGACTGTTGAACTTGTTTCATTGCAAAAGCTTTAGTATGGTCTTGAACTGCTGGTTGTATTGAATCTGAACCACAAAACATAGCCATTGGTTGCATGGTGATCAAATTTGTACTCGTGTCCATGCTTGTTGATTGCAAACTCTGAGAAGATCCCATGTGAACATTGTTAAGGACTGATTCTTGATTCGATGTGAGCATAAATTGCACGGGTGCCACCATTTGATTCGACACGAATATGTAAGACACATTTTATTTTTATAAGATTATTTAATTTTAATTATATATTAATTAAAAGTATTTATACTAAATAAAATATATATGGTGTTTGATTTGTCATTTTAATTTGTTTCATCCTATATACATGTGTATATATAGTTTGAGAATAGCGAGGACCACCAGTACCTGTCCCTCATCCAGAGCTTTTTTGACACTCACTGCAAGTAGGGGTGCAAACGAGCCGAGCTACTCGCGAGCTACACGAGCTCGACTCGATAAAAAGCTTGAAACGAGCTGAGCCTTGTCGAGCTCGAGCCGAGCTCGAACCTGAAAATCAACTCGTTTACTTATCGAGCCCGAGCTCGAGCTTCGCTTGTGAAGATCGTGTAGGCTCGTCGAGCCTTATCGAGCCTAGCACACACATAGATATACACACATCAATCCAGTCGAATAACTAATAACCAAGCCCATAGAGAAATACACATCAATCCAGTCCAATTTATATCCGTGTATATCCCTAGGGCATATGTCATTTTAACTCTAAATCACACACACATATTATGTGATAACCGCCCCTTTTCCTAAACTCTCTCACCAAACCTGAGATTGCATCTTCTACACAATCTCATCTCATCTTCCATCATCACATAAATCGAATCTCACAAACACAAATCCTTTATAACCACGAATCACTTGAACCAAGAACATAACCCATGAACTAGCTAAAGAAAATGATTATAACATCATTGTTGTTGAACGAGCTAAAGAAAATGATTATAACATCATTGTTATAAATCTTTTCTTTTTGTGTTTTAGATCGATGATGAGTATTGTTCAACAAAAATCTTTAATAGATTTGAAAGAAAGTTGAACAAATCTGAGATCAATTCGTTTTTGTTTTTGAGTGTAAGATCTGTGATGATAATGATGGTTCAACAAAAAAATCTTGTAAAGATTAGAAAACAATTGAACCGATCTGAGATCTAGTTGCATGTTGGTATATGAGTATAGATCGATGATGAATTTTTTTTTCCTTTCGTTTGTTGACCTTGTAAAGTCTTAATAACACGAAAAGAAAAGAAAAAAAAACTGAGATCATCCTTTATTTCTTATCATCTATACTTTTGACAATAGTTTCTGTGTATTAGGAAGATGATATGTTAGTACTTTTTTATTTACTCGAGCCTTATCGAGCCGAGCTCGAGCTTTGTGAAACCTTATCGAGCCGAGCTCGAGCACAAAAATAAAGGCTCGGATCGAGCCGAGCTCGAGCTCGAGCTTGTTAAAAAACTGACGAGCCGAGCTCGAGTATAGTAAAGCTCGGGCTCGGCTCGGCTCGTTTGCACCCCTAACTGCAAGGATGGTGTATGGTTGCAGGATGAGGCTTGTGTTCAATATGTAAGTATCGTTTTTTTTTCAAACACGCACTTTAATGATTTATTGAAACATAATCTAGTAATTAACCCGACTAATATATTAATTTTCTCATTTTTTTCAACTACATAGGAAGAGATGGTCTGGCTAAGGGATCTCGGATCGGATACGCCTACAGGGGTGGCGTACACAGAGGAGGAGATACTTTCCCGGGTAATAAAGGGCAAGCAGCGGGGTCACATAGCCGGCAGGGGCAGGGTGGTACCCGGCTTGAGGAGGCCACCGTTACCATACACCCCGCCTCCACCTCCAGGTATGTACAGTGGGATAATACTAATAGATTACTCATGACTCATCTTATGTATTGAAATGGCCATTTTTAAATTTTGATTATTTCGTTTTTAGGTGTGTACACTGGGCCCCAGATCGACGAGAAGCTTGCTGAAGCTCAAAAGAAGATTGATGAAGCTGAGAAGAAGAGTGTTGCAGCTGAGAAGAAGAGTGATGCAGCTGAGAAGAAAGCTATGAAAGTTCAGGAGCAGCTCGATTTGTTGATGGGTTATGTCTGGAGCAACCCGCAATGGCACGAGTTTGTTAGCCAGGTTGGTTCTCGAAGTGAGGTAGGAGGCGGCAGCGGGTGTGGCGCGGGAGGGAGTGGCGCAGGCGGGAGCGGGAGTGGCTCAGGCAGCGAGAGTGGTGATGATGAGGATCGTCGTAGCGATGATATGGATGACGACGAGGGGCGGTAGAGGTATATGTGTTATTTTGTGTTGTTTTTATCTTTGAAACTATATTTTGGCGACCCGAATCTTATTATTGTATAGTTTAACCTTTTGGCGACTTGAACATTGCGGATATTGCAACATTTGTAGATATGGCAGCTAGGTCTAGCGATTATAACACCCGTTATGTAAAGTTTATAATGTATTTTGAGGGTGTTATAAAGTTTATAGCCGTTTTGTAAAGTTTATAAGTGTTTAGTGGTTATATATAAACCGTTTTAGCCGTTATAAAGTTTATAGCCGTTTTCTAAAGTTTACAAGTGTTTAGTGTTTAGTGGTTTTGGTTTTGGATGGTTTTGGATGTGCAGGTTTGGGTAGATTTTTTCCGGAAATTTTTCCTGAAAGAATCTGGAAAATTGCAGCTGTGCAGCTGCACTATAACTAAATGTCGATGACATATCGTCGACATTTAATATCTAAATCAATCCATAGTTTTATAATACCGACGTCATGTCGTCGATATTATTTACAATTTCATTGAATTCTATAAATAATACCGACGTCATGACGTCGGTATTATATACAATTTCGTTGACCTTTATAAATAATACCGACATCATGACGTCGTTATTATATACAATTTCGTTGACCTATATAAATAATACCGACGTCATGACGTCGGTATTATTAAAATCCAGTTTAGTAGTATAAATTAATACTGACGTCATGTCGTCGGTATTAATTTATAAATTAATTAAGCTTACTAATCAAATCGTTAATTATTAATATTGTCCCGACGACAAGTCGTCGGGACAATATTGTCGAAACACAAAAAAATTTTACTGGAAAAACGTGTGGGCCCCACATTGTCGTCGGGGTTTTTTGTCGGAAAGTTAAATCCCGACGGAGCATTGTCGACAAGAGGCTTTCGACGTCATGACGTCAGCACGATTGGAAAAATGTCGTCGGGCATAGTGGTTAATGTACTAGTGTATGCAGGTTTATTTAACGAATAACAGAATACTTGTTTATGCAATTTAGTTGGTAAAAACATTATCTGATGATGAATGGAAAGTTGGTGAAACAAATTCGGTTTGAAGTACAAGATATTATCTAAACGAGGACGGTTGCGAACTGCCGCTTTGCGGCGGGCAGCGATTCCTTTGTTGTATTCACAGTCGATACTAATTTATATAAGCAAAATGTTTTGTCGTTTCAAAGCATTAAAAAGTTAGGACATTACTGAGTTGTACTACTTCTAATTTATACATGATCAAAATGTTTTATTGTTCTAAAGCATACTTTCAACATGATGCTGCAGTTCGATTATTTACGGACAGGTGGTTTTGTTTTCTTAGCTGGGCTACTCGAATCCTACCTTGTATCGTCTGTTAACAGGCGTCTTCGAGCAGAGGTTCTTGGTACCTCGGTCTTTGTTGCTTGGTCCTGCAAATGGCCTGCCGTTTCTACAGTAACAGGAGTGGATGCTTGCAAAATTTCAGCTGAAGTAGGGGTAACCGGAAGTTCGTAGGTAGTACCTGACAGAGTTTAGTCAATTATCACGAATGAAAAATTGAGCAAGCACACGAAAGAGAGAACAGCTAGTCAAATTACAACCTTCTTCAACTACTGACTCGGCCTTAGGTCCTGTCAGCAAGAGCTTTTCATTAGGCGTTTGCTGGATTTGAGGTGGTAGCAGTAAGTGTGGACCAGTATCCATCACTGCATCAAGCACATAGACCGGGTTTTCTTTCGTAGACTCTGTTGAGAAGTGCAGCTGAAACAAATGTATGGTTCCTTCCAGGGCTGTCAAATGTGGCGGGAATTTATATGGGTCTGTGTGACCTTCTTCCGACACAACTTGTTACATTCCATTACTATTGAATGTACTTCGTTGCTAAAGCATGTTAATTTTAACATTCCACTGTTGTCAGAAATCAATAACCTGAAGCACTAGCTGCATAGGTAATAAACACAGTTAACTTGATTAGACAGTATAAAAGGCCTTTTTTTTAGAAACTCATTGTCCGGATCTGTGTTCTTATTCGTACCTGTAATCGTTTGGCTGTCTTGGATCTGGTAACTCACAATGCGCATGTGGGCGATCGTCAAAGATTTTGCGCCTACAATTTTGGCATCTGCGAAAGAACGATGATCTTTCAACGACAACTTCTACAACTGTTGGAATCACTGTAAATCTAACATTTTGCAAAAGGCAGTTTAAAGACACAAATTAACAAAGTATTAATAAATAACTAAACAACAAAAAACACACATGCCAGGCACAAAGAATCGGAGCGCATAGAAACACATATGTAATAGAATACAGGTAATATGTATTAGCAGCAATGTTCAATTAGGAGACAAACAATAATCAGTGAGCTGCCCTAAAAGGGAATAGAACGATTAGTATTAATGAAAACGTAACAAATCAACACATCGTTTACAGGTTACCAAATGGTCAGATGTTTGACTGACTTAATGACTTACTTAGCAAGGTCATGTGAAGCAAACATAATCTCAAAACTTACAAAACATTATGCCAAAATGTTCAAAACTTCAAGCCAAAACAGGTCCTGACCATTTCTCAGTTTAGAGATTAAGGGTTAGATCCTAAACAAACTAATTATAGTTTATCTAATATATATAGAAAGAGGAATGACATAACCCATAAAAAATATGAGGCGCACAGGTCTACACTATAATCCAAGGTCAGAAATGGACAATCATTTCTAAAATCCAACTCATAAAGTCAGATTGTGTTGAGGGTAAACAACTTTATTTCTATCATTAACGCAATACAGGGGCCTCTCCTGTCATCATAAATCAACATGGCATTCAACCTGCATTCCTCTACTCATTTGTGATCTTGTGACCAACCCATCCTGACCCCCTTATTAGGTTCATCTTTCATTTTTTTCGATAAGCTAAACCACAACTATGACTGCAACTTGAAGAGAAGCTAATCCACTATGACATAAGTCTATTTGTCAAGCTTCTTTACTGAAACATTCCAGTCTCTGATACCTATAGTACCGAAGCCTTTTACTTAGCGGTTATAAAACCAATAACAATATCTTTTGAAAAAAGGCCATGATTAAATTCATGCAAATTCAAGTAAATAAGGGTTGTTGGATGTAAGCATCCAGCCATCTTTTAGTTCCAAACTAATTTAAACATTCTAAGAAGTTAACTTGCTTATTGCTGTTATAAGAAACGCACAGCTGATTGTTGTACACAAAAAAAAGGCTTATGCTGAATAAAAAAAGCTAAAACACGGCAACACATCACATTACTATGAGAAAAAAAATGTTGCAGATAGATTTGGGACAACTAATATATAAACATTAGTACTCTTACAGGCTTGTTGCGGTTTTAAATTTGACAAAACTACTTACTGTTTGGTTCCTAGGATCCTTTCGTAGAAGCTCATCTATTGTGACCCTGTTTCTTGTCTTTTCATCCTCGATGTTATCATATCGGTAAATGCGCACATTTTGTATCACCGGTGACGGCACCAATTGATCGTACCTATAAGGATATTGTAAGTTAGGCATCTGTCTATATCAATGGTGGCTCATGATTATGTATAAACATCTTATAAATATCGGAGATGAGGTTCGGAAAATGACTATTGGACTGAAATCAGGTATAATTATCTGTTAAATAATTCGCTAACTAAGTTGAAAAGTGAATCTGTGTTATTAAAAGATACACGAAATAGCATTAAAAGAAGTCGGGACCAACTCACATGCTTAGGATATAATCAGTTTCAGGAATAGGAGGGTTCAGATAGTAGTAAGTTGCGGGCGTGCTAGAAAGCTGCAACCCTGCATTTGTTCACACCTTTGTTATAAATTATCCTGTTAATTTGTTTAAGATGTGGGTATGTGGCAACGATGTTACCTACGCATGTTTTTACCCAGAACGAACTAACCGCCATCACGGTTGGTTTTGGTTCCTTTTCGAAAGCATTAGTGTCGAAGTCTCTGGCTTTCTCATTCCACAGGGTGAATCTGACAGTATCTCCTCTTGATGAGTGCCTATTTACTCATCATTTTAGATCCATATAAGACACAAAAATGACCAAAAACACCCAAATAGACCAAATATTGTTGCAAATATTCGTGGTTTGTGTTTTTATGTGTTTCAGGTACAAAAGGATTGAAAACAGGGCAAAAACGGACAAAACCGAGCACGAGATTGGAAAATCGTCAAAAGCCGAGGCCGGGAAAGAATTTCGAGTTTGGACCAAGATATTTCTCAAGAAGTCAAAGTCAACCCTCAAAGAATATCAAACTGTCAAAAATGGTCCTTGGAGATAATTTTCAGATTTGGCATAATTGATCCCTGAATTTACAGAAGAGTAAATTGCAAAAATCGTCCTTGTGGTTTGGTCAAATTGCACGTTTGGTCCGTATTGTTCATTAAGTGCAAAAATGGTCCGGATTTGGCACTGTTTCATTCACTTTTGGTCCTTCGTCCTCCGAACCACAAGGACGAAACGTGCAATTTGGCCAAACCACACGGACGATTTTTGCAATGCGGAAGGACCAAAAGTGAATGAAATAGTGCCAAATCCGGACCATTTTTGCACTTAATGAACAGTACGGACCAAACGTGCAATTTGACCAAACCACAAGGATGATTTTTGCAATTTACTCTTTACAGAATGTGGCAGTTTTGGTCCCTGAGCTAAACCTAATTCCAAAACTAATCCTAAACTACTACAACTAAACTTATCCCTTTTACCGTTTAACTAAACCCAGCCCAACACCAAATAAACCCAAGCCCAATCACCATAAAACCCAACCCGTTTATCCTTTAGCTAAATACCAGGGTCAACACAAGGTCAAACCCACTCACCCCAAACCATTGCCCGCCAAAACCACCCACTCACCCATGATTCCTGCTCCATGTCCCCCCTACAGCCACTCTACTCCAGCCACCCTATTCCCCCCCCCCCCATCACAAGATACCTTTCCCTTTTGCAAGTTACCAATGCCACTACCCATCCTAGCTGGAAATCCACTTAGCAAGTTTAGCGCCAAAAATGTGATGAAAGGCTGAGATGATAACAAACCAATCCAGGTCCAGAATTGATCAGAAGAAGTCAAGAAGAAGACCCCAGCTTAGTTTTGTATAAATAGGGTCATTTGTAAGCCTAAAAAGGTGTGTAGTTTTTATATTAAGTCGTATTTTTTAGTTAAGTGTTTAAGTAGTAAAAATTTAAGTTTCCAGTGTCAATTTAACTTTGTTTAAGCTCATTTATCCTTAATTTTATCAGCATTGTTCCTATTTCTAAGTTTAATGAAGTTTAAAATTTCCAATTTTTACTGTTAATCGAATTCAAATCATTAATTGTTAAACAGAGATCACAAGCTCTCATTCCTGTTAGAATAAGCTTTTATAAGCTTATTATAGCTTATTGAAGTCATTCCTATTCTTAGTTCAGAAATTCCAAAATAGTCAACGAAAGTCAATGTTACTGTGTAAGTGCTTATTTACTGCTTATTTATAGTTAGGAATAGCTTATTTATGCCATTTATTGCTTCTCATGTGTATTTGCAGCCTTAGAATTCATGATTTAAGTTTCCCAAGTTTCTAGTTCAAATTAGTATAAAAATAGCTTAATCCTAGATAGCTTATTATAGTGCTTATTCACATTTGCTAATTACTCATTAGGGTTAAAATAAGTAGGTTAATCATAGTGGATCAGTTTCTTAGCTTATATAGGTGTTTAATAGTCAGAATCTCAAATTTCAGTCCATTAAGGGGTGTTTGGGTTAGTGGTCAAAACGGGTCAAAAGAGCATTTCACTATTCATTTGCGTTTGGTTAAACTTTGAACATGTTTAATTTGGCCTGTATAAGTAGTTTTTATAAGTTTTCTAGTTGACTTGAAGGTTAGTGAAGATTTTGAAGTGACTATGTAGTTAATAGAACAACAGCTGATCAAATAAGCTTGCTATAAGCTTATGCAGTTTCAACTCTTATTTTTGGAATTTATAGGATACATTTAGTCCATTCTTAGTAGTAGTTAAGTACCTTAGAGCCTTGATTCAAAATTAGCTCAAATCCGCATTAGTTACAGCAGACTGCATGTTTTGATTTTGCAATTTTCAGCCCTAGTTTTCCATTTTTCATTTCTTCATTATAAGACCTTTTAAGCTCAAACTTGGTACTGATAATCTTGGGTTACTAGTGCACTTAGTCCACATTTTTTAGAATTTTTCTATTTGCTTTTTAATAGCTTTTTATCAGCTGCAAATTCTGCACTTTTTTTCATAATTATTGCTCAGATCAGCCTTAGTTTTTCATTTTTCATTTCTTCATTATAAGCCCAATTGAGCTCAAATTTGGTACAAATACTCCTGGGTTTCTAATAGACTTGTTCCAAATTTTTTTGAATTTTTATGTTAGCTTTTTAACAGCTTTTTATTATCTGCAAAATTACCTCAGTTGGCTAAAAATTTTAATGAATTTTGCCTAATTCAGCCCATGTTTTTGAATTTCTATAAGTTCATTACAAGCTTATTTGTTCTTAAAATTTGTACTTTTACTGTTGGATTGCTTATATACTTGGTCCACATTTTTTATTTTTTTATTAGCTTATAGATAGCTTTTTTTTATTAGCTCATAGTAGATTTTTTATAAGTCGTTTTTAGTTTATGTTTAGATATTTTAGCATAGAAATCCAAAATATCCCTTTTCACTATTCATCACACACAATCACAAACCGAATCAAAAATTCCATTCAATCCTTCGTTGGGGATAACGACTCGGGTTACATAATTTCCTGTGTAATCCTTGGGAAATATTTATATGTTGATCTCAACCGAATCGATTTTTGGCGCCGCTGCCGGGGATTTCCAGCTAGGATGGGTAGTGGCATTGGTAACTTGAAAAAGGGAAAGGTGACCGGATCTACACACACTCCTTGTGTTAGATAGATACTTTGAATGATGTCTAATCTAGCACGCGGAATTTACTAGCTAGCACTTAGAAGATCTATTTGTTTGTGTTTTGTATGATTTGTATGTAACAGTGAATGAACAATGAAAACAATAATTCAACTTCAATGATTCAATATTATTAATGAATAATACGAGTACTCTTAATTAGTACTAGGGTTTACAACCTTGAATCTTAACAAAAACTCGATATATATATTTTAACCTTCACCTAGGAGATCCTTTTATAGACTAAGGATTCCTTTACAAGATAACTATCACCTAATCGTATAAGATATACACAATATCTTTTCTATAATTATCTTTTACAAAAATATAAACAGTACTAACTTCTTCATATAACCGTACTAACTGTTTTTGTCTTCAAAACTCATCAGCAGTACTAACTTCCACATTCAGCCGTACTAACTGCTTAAGCTTAATTCCTAACAATCCTCCCCTAAACTTATAATTTCTTCCCAAATCACTAAGTTTCTTCAAATTAAGCTTCATCTCCTATATGAGGGGGATTCTTCCAAACACCTTTCATAACTGTCTCTTACTACTAATCTTTCTTTGTTCTGCAAGGTTGAAAATCTTTGTTACCAACAAATCTGCCATTTCAGAATCTTCTTCAACCCTCAGTTTTGTATACAACATAGACACTAAAACACTTGATCTGAGTGGATAATCCTTTTCCACTAACATATAGATTTCTATGTCATCCTTAGTAGAAACTCTGTGCACTCCACACGTATCAAACAACTTCCAAGAGACATCTTCAACTTGTGCTTGAAATCTCCACATTGATTCTCCACTATCAGGTTCATAAATCCTTTTCAGCTGCACCCATAACTCTTTATCTTTGTCTTCAATAGGGTCTTGAACTCTGAATCTTTCTTTTACTAAGCTCCACAACTGATTAAGATCTTCCCTATCAAAACCTTTTAGTAGATCTTCAAACAGCTTGTATCTCTCAGTAATACCTTCAAGTCTTATGATCTTCCATCCCATCATCCTTCCATCAGTGAAAACTTCCCAGCCAATGATAGGATATTTGACTTCTAATGGTTTGATATTTGTAGACTCTGGAACTATCACCATCATATTCTTGATTTGCTCATTGGTCAATCCTTCTTCACCAGACTTCAACTTCTTTGCAATATCCGATTCCAGAACTTGTGGTTCTCTTTTCTTTTTCCTCGTGATATCCTCCTTGATTGAAGTATTCAGTCTTGCATATGTTTCAAAGAAAGTCTTTTCAATCTCAGCAACTGACCTTCCAGTGAAGTCACTCATCTTGTAACTTGCTTGATTCTTCAAATAATGTTTCATGAAAATGACTTTTTCTTTCTTGGTAGGCAACTTTGTCTTGTATCATGACTCTTGCCTTTCTCTAATTCTCTGCACTAAATCATTCCAAGTAACTTCTTTGTTCTTTGACAAGATGAACTCTTTAAGTTTCTCTGACTTTTCTTCTTCACTTAACTCCTTGTCTTTAAGAATCATTACAGCATGAGCTCTCACAATCAAATCAGAATCCAACAAGTATTGTAGTTGCTCATTGAATTCCTCTTGATTAACTTCTTCAGATCTTGTTCTATCCATGAATTCAGCTATATCCCTTACATCATCTGCAGCTATCTTCCTTGCTAATTCTGCATCTTGAGCTATCTGAGCTTGTTCATCAGCTAAATCATTGTCTAGAATCTCTCTTGCTACCTTTGCATCAAAGTCTATTTGAGCCTGAGTTCTTGGTTTTGTTTTCTTGAGCCTTTCTAGTACTTGAGCAGCTTCTTGTTCTTGAGCAGCTTCTTCTAGTGTCATAGGCTTTTTACCCTTATCTTCCCTTTTTCTAGCATATTCCTCTTCAACCGTAGTATCACCAGTTGGAACTGTCTCATGCTCTGTATCAGCAGTTGGAACTGCTTCAACAGTTGGAACTTCTTCAGCTTCTTGAGTACCAATCTGAACTGCTTCATGTGTCTCAGTAGTTTCTTCTATTTCCATATCAACATTACCAAAACCCATATCAAAATTTTCTTCTTCTTCATTTTGCCTCCCCTGAGAACCTGATCCATCTCCCTTGCCTTTATCTGATTTCCTCCCCTGTTTGGGAGAATCACCATCATCACCATCAAAATCATCTGAGTCATCATCATCATCAGAATCCAAAACTACCTTTGCCTTTTTCTTATTTAACTGCTCTTCAAGTTTCTTCACCCTAAGAGTCAATTTGGAGTAGACCTAGGCAAAATTCTTTTTGTGAGCTTTGAGTTCCTCATTGTTCTTCTATAGCTCCTCCTCCAAAGTTTCTACCTTCTCAACTAGTTTGGTACACAATTCCATCAATTCAGTATGGGAAGTACTACCCTCATCACTTCTAGCTGTGTTACCTGCTTGGAGAGGTGAATCATGGGGAAAGTGTTGGTCCACAAATTGTATATGGATCACTAAGTAGTTTTGAATACCTAGCAGATGGTTAGGATAAATCCGAACCAATCTAAGTGAGAAACCCTAAGTGATTGTTAATGTTAATGCGGAATCTTAACAAGAACAATTTAGAACACAAGCAGGGATATCACTAACTTCGTATATTGATATTCACTATTATCAATTCGTACAACTCACACGCTTACTAACAACCTTTAGGGATCCTTTTATAACACAAGGAAACCCTAGACGACACAGAAGATATACACAAATCTTCTATAAAGATACATACAAGCAATGCATCTTTTCCTAATATATCTCTAACAAACTTTCCTATCTTCACGACCAGACCAGACTTAATAAGTCAACCAGACTTAACATATAACTACCAGACTTAATCATTACATAACCAGACCTAAAACACAAACAGACCTAACTCAGTAAACGACCAGACCTAAGTAGTAAACTACCAGACCTAAGTAGTCTGTTCTTGATATGCATCATAATTCCCAACAATCCTCCCCTAACTTGATCTTCATGCTTCATGAACTTCAAGTTCTTCTGATTTAGCTTTCTGAGGATTGAATCTTGAACACTTTGAAATATATTTAGGTCTTGTTCCTTTCTAGCAGCTTGAATCTTGATAAGCTCTTCTGATATGGACTTGACAGCAACAATGACTATATGTACATCAATTCATATTAAGTTTCATAGCTATTCTCATCACTTCCAGGTGTGTTAACACCTGTGAGAGGTGAATCATTGAAATTTAATGGATTTGATGTCTCTTTACCAATAGCCATTACTACTGGAGTAGCCAAATGTTTTGGTGTGTAAGACCATGGTACACTGATAACCATATGATTTTAAGCAAATCATCAGCTTATCAACGGATTTGTTAAGTCTTTACCAAAAGCCGTTTGCTTCTGGACTAGTCAATTCTTTGATGGAAAAGCACCTCATCATGGTGAATTGATTACCATTTATGGTTTTCCACAGCCTTTACCACAAGCCATAACCTTGTGGGCTAGCCAACTCTTCACTTATCTTAGATATGGTGAGTTGAATACCATACAATTTTTGGCAAATTGTCAGCCATAAACGGATTTGAGCAATCTTTACCTGTTAGCCGTTTGCTCAGGATTAGCCAGTCCTTGTGTTGATGAGACAAGGTGGACTGATAACCTTTTGATGTGTTAGTGCAAAGCACCTCCACCAAGTGAGAAGTTCCAATAGTCTCACTCAACAACTTGTGAAAATTCTTTCAAACACTCTTAGGCTACATCCTTCAAAGACTGCTTCTTAATTAAATCCAATAACATCTCATATCCTTCATCCTTTTTACTTGCATACAACTTTTTGTTCATCATTTCCTTGCAGACACTTGATGATAAAGGATATTCCACCTCTGCAAGCATATAAATATCAGCATTCTTTAATGACACACAATGTACCTTGCAGGTATGAAAGTATCTCCAGCTGACAATGTTCTGTTCTTCAGGAAGTTTCCACACTATATCAGACTCAGTAGGTGGCTCGAACATCACCTTCAAATTTCCCCAAAAGACTCTTTCAAACTCATCTTCAGGTGGTTGATCTCCATGTTTAATGTTTACCAACTGATACAGTTCTTGAAGATCCTTCCTATTCACATCAATCAAAATGCCAGCAAAATTCATATAAACAATGTCAGAATTATCTTCCCTTATTATTTGATATGCAGCCCTTCCACCAGTCATGATAAATTGATACTTGACAATCTTAGTAGGTTCCTTAGTGCTTTCAATAGTCCCCATTGTGGCTCCCTCAGATGAAGGTTCTTCATCTAAATCCTCTTCAACAACTACTTTCTTGGATTTACTCTTCCTTTCCAAACCTTTTCTTCTATGAAACACAATAGGCCTAATCACTTCATCTTGCACTTCTTCTGTTGACTTACCAGCTTCAGGTTGTGTATCAATCACTTTATCAGATTCAATGACTAGTTCAGTCTCTTTAGCCTTTCTACCTTGAAAGCAAAATTTCTGCACATCATCATAATCAGTAGCTTTGTAACCTTGATCTCTCTCAAATGCCTTGAGATATGCTACTTGAATTTCTTCATATGACTTCTTTTTCATCTGATCCAAAGAAAGATGCATTTGATTCTTAAGATACATCTTCATATCATACTTCTTTTCTGCCATAGACATCTTCTTAGGAATCTTAGCTTTCTTTTGAAGTTTGAACTTTTCCAAAAATCCACCCAATGTATCATCATTACTTCTTGCATTAATGAAGTCAGCTAACTGTTTGGCTCTTTCATCAACAGTTAAACCTTCAATAGTTAGCAATTCTTCATACTTTGCTCTCACTTCATCATCAACATTGAGTAATTTTGTAAAATCATCAGATTCTTCAGCCAACTGTCTTGCATAGACTGCATCTAACATCTTTTGTCTTTCTTCATCAGCAATATCTTGAGCCTTAATCCTCTCAATTTCAGCCTCAGATGCAAGTTCTTCTCTTGTTTTTCTCTTAGACTTCTTTGGCAATGAAGTTTCTTCCATGACCTGCTTTCCCTTTCTTAGTGCAGATTTTTCTTCTTCATTACCAGAACTAAGTTCATTACCAGACTTTTCTTCTTTACCAGACTCATCACCAGACTCATTACCAGACTTTTCATCAGAAATAGTTCCAAACTTCTCAATCTCTTCCTCAGCAGACAAAATTAACTTTCTTCTCTTCCTATCTTGTTTAATTTTGCCCATTGATTGAGCCAAAGTCTCTGCAACTTCCAGTGTCTCTGGACTAATTGTAGTGGTGACATTATCTTGAACAAGTGATTCTTGAATTGGTGTTTGAAGAATATTTTCTTGTTCATGCTCCAAATTCCTCCCCTGTTTGGAAGAATTTTCAGCTTCATCATCCTCATCATCAAAAGAGACACCCTTTTTCTTCATTGCTACTCCCATTTTCTTTACTTTCTTCACCAACGTCACATAAGCTTTCCTTAGTGCCTCATTAGTCTTTTCCAAAGTGTCAATCTTCTTCTGTAGTTGAGGAACAATGACAAGGAGATCTTCCACAGTTATAGGATTATGTGCCTCCTCCCTTTCAGGACTTGGAACATGTGGTTGTGGAGGTGAAGATTGTTGAATAGGTGTAGATGATCTTTCAACTGATGGTTGTGATGGTGAGGGATCTGGTTGAGGTGATGGAATTGGAGAGGATGTAGGTGTAGCAGATTTAGATGATGCTTGGGCTTGTGCTTCAGCAGGGTCCACTTGTGCAGCTCCAGAAGTGCCTGCATTGTTAGTACCAAGCATAGCAGCAGGCAAAGGTTTGTCTGTCCCTTGAAAACTCCTTTTTAGATTTGCAAAAAGTTTGGAAGTAAAGGCCACACTGATGTAAGGCACTTTATCCCTAGTTTCAAAATTTAAGATCATTTGCAAAAATCTTGGATACATTAAAAATTTTGGGTTCTTAGCATTTTTCACCATTCCTTCAAAAATTAATTTTGAAAAGTTAAATTTCCTTCCAGATGATAAACAGACCAATGCAGAAGCAATTTTGCTTCCAAATTGATCCCATCCACCACTTTTGGGACTTAAACTCTGAAGTAAATGATGTACTAAAAACCTCCACTGAGGTGAAAAATGACTTTTCCAAAAGGTAAAGCTTCCATCTGTGGGATACCCAATGCTATTCAAACCCTCAAAAATATCCTCATTAGACAAATCAAATTCTCCTAAGGCATCATCCAATTTGAGACTGTCCCTAATGGATGCTTCAGAAATGGTAAAACCATTTTTGTCTATGACAACTTTTAAGCATGGTGTCCCATCATCAAGAGTATCAGAGGTAACCGACCTCCAGAACTGCTTGACAAGGGACTGATAAATAGTAGGATTATGAGTTAAAGAATAACAAATATAAGAACCTTTTAGAAAATCCACAATCTGCTCAAAACCTGCACTTTGATCGGGCTTCTTCAAGAACCCGACTTGATTATGTTTGTCCACAAACTTGAGATTAGCCATGGATGAGTTAATGAGTTAGGTCTGGTTGACAAGAGAGGTAGGGTTTTGAAAAATGTTTGCGTAGAAACAGAGTCGTGAGTAATAAAGATTATTTAAATTTGGAAGCAAATAAAGAATAAAAGAAGATAAATAATATCAAATTTTAAGCTTATATACTTCATAAATATCTTGTTTTACCGAAAATAGTGCAACGGTAATATATTAGTAAAATCTTTAGTTACTCTGACCAGATCTAACGGTCATAAAATTAACACTACCCGACCTAAAAAGTCAACCAGGCCGAATCATACACTTACCAGACCTAACCAAGAGAGTGAACTTACATACTTAAGATAGCGAATGCAAAGCTTTGTAACACCTCATTCCACTCTTTTCTGCAAGAATTAGTTGAAAGAACAAGAAACAGGAGACAAAAACCAATATTTGCAAGACACAAGAGCTACCAGATTTAACACTTAAGGTTACCCGATTTAAAAACATTTAAACCTTGTACATTTGCCTCCCCTTAAATGTACATTACCTCCCCTTAAGTGTAAATTCCCCCTTTTTTTTTTTTTTTTTTTTTTTTTTTTTTTTTTTTTTCATCACAAGAAAATACTTAACCAAAATAAACACAAAGGTCAACTTTCCAAAAACGCAATTAATAACTCTTTCCCTGCAAGTATTAACTCATACACCAACCAAGCATTAAAAGACATTAAACCTTGATTTTTTTCCTATAAAACCACCCATAGTTTAATCACAAATACCATCACAAATCGGAAGAAAACCTTACAAGCATAATGGATCCATCCAACTTAAACACCATAGAGATTTCATCCGATTCCTGGGATCCAAATGATTCATCCTCTGATACATCCTCAGGAGGATGGGATGGATACTTCCCACCAGGGTATTCATCAATCACCAGAAGCAAGACATTGAGAGAAGCAACTCTGAGACAATGGCTAGCTGCTTATGACCTGTCTGAGAAGGAACCAGACAATGAAAAACCAAGACCTTCAAGACCAACTCCTCCTTCTGATGTAGATGATAAAAGTGCCAAAGAAGAAGTCCCCTCCAAGAATGATGAAGAGACCTTTCCTTCGAAGACTGTGCCTTCCCTGAGTAGTGGTTCTGTGCTACGTCCTCCACCAAGCAGTGTGATTCTTGCACTTCCAAGCCCAAAAGCATGGAATCAATTTGGTGGAAGAGGAGCCAAGAAGACCATTCCTGATTTCATGGGTAAAGGGAAGCAGAAGGTGTAGGTGGTGATGATTAGCTAGTTTGGGAAAAATCTTTTGTCTTAAGAAGCTTTGTAATTTGCATCCTAGAATGCAATTTCTTGTTATTAAATAAAAAGCTCTTTGGTTCTGATGTCTTAATTTTCCACATATGAATGACTTGCAAATAGAAAAGAGCTAACAACTGCAAAACAAAGTTAAGTACAAAATACCAAACACACATACTATAGAGAACAAAATAAGTACTGAAAATAAGAATAACCAAGGAGAATAGCAAGATAAGAAACAAACAAGTATACAAACTATACAAAGTTAAGAAAGAAAATCAGTTTTTCTTAACAACCCAAGCCTGAGTGGGCTTGTGTCCATCCTGTGGAGCAACATACTTATAGGTCTTGTATGAACTTGCTCCAGTGAAACCATGTTTGGACTTATAGGTAAATTCATTTTTAAGTGGATTCCAAGTCCAGCAATCAGAGAAATTATCAGTAGAACCCCCATTTGTTTGTCTTCTTACAGGTGAATGAGCTTTGTAAAAATTATTTCTTTGAAAATTTTCATTCACCTGAGGTTTTTGAAAAGGTTTCTTGGGTCTTACAAAACCAGAGTTCACATTAGGTCTCACAGAGTTAACATAACTAGTATTCACATTAGGTCTCACTGTAGGCCTCATAAAATTAGGATTTTGCCTATTCACATTAAAGTTTCTGTAGCCAGACCCAAAATTTGGTCTACCAGAACTAACAAAGGAGTTAGGTCTGGTAGTGTTATTTAATTGAACAGGTCTGGGAACAAACTGGTTAGCATGATTAACTCTACTAGCATTGTTCCAAACTGGTTTATTTGAACCATTAACCTTATTAGCATTCATTCTCTTTTGCTCAGCCTCTCTTTTCATTCTCTTTTCATGGAAGTCACAATCTCTTATTAAATGACTTAAACTTCCACACACAAAACATCTTTTAGGAGCATAATTGTAACTACTCCTACTTTCTCTGTGAACACTATTGCTTCTAGGTGACTCATTCAATTTAACAGATTCCCTAGGAGTTTTTATGTGATTGACACAACTAGGTTTAACTGTTTCAGCCTTTTGTTCAGTCACTAAAGGTTTAGTAACAACTGGTTCACACTTCTTAACAACCTTAGGTTCAGGATTCTCTTTTTCCTCATTGTTAGACTCAGACTTAGAGTGATCAGAGGAATTATCAATAGATCCTTCAGAGTCATTGGATTGACAAGAAGAATATCTACTAGATTTGTCCTCTGAGGTAGTTGATTCAGACACTTGAGGACCTTTCTTACCATACACAAAGAGTGAATCATCCAACTCTTCTTTTTCAAGAGGAGTATAGTCATCACTCAAAGGTGGTGGTACTCCCTTAAAATCACCAGTCTTAACAAACCTATTGTACAAAGGTTTATCAGCATAGTCCTCTTCTCTATTCTTAAATATATCCCTATTCTCATTTTCCTCATATCCTAAGCCACATTTTTTATTTGACTTAATTTGAGAATCCCAACACTTAAACAGGTTTTTATTTGAATTGTTCCATTGATCTACCCTTTTTCTCAGCTCATCCCTTTCCTTCTGAATTTTAAGCCCTAATTGTCTATACCTTTTAAGCTTCTCATCTTGTTCATATATCTTATTAGCTTGAAAGTATAGTTTTTCATTTAAAGCAGCATGTTGGTTTTGAAGGGTCACCTTTTGTGCCTCTAAAGTTTTCACAGCATTTTTATGTGCTAATAAATTTACTTCTAGATCACCTATTTGTTCTTGCTGCTCATCACATAAAGCCTTAACATGATTATATGAGTCAGTACATAATTTAGAGCATAATGATACCTCATTACCAATGGCCATGAGAGCATGATCAGACTCCTCATTTACTCTTGGATGCTCACCCCAATTGACTCCTCCAGCTTCCATTGTCAGCAGACTCATCTGATTCTTTTCCATCTTCCCATCTTCAATTCTTTTCTCATCAGCAGACTTCTTCTCTGGACAATCTCTTGAAAAATGCCCATGCTTGTGACAGTTGTAGCATTTAACAGTCCTCTTTGTGTATCCCACTGGTGATTTGTTGTTGAAGTTGACAGTCCTACCATATTGCTTCTGAAATCGTTTGACCCTTAAAGCAACCATGGCAATGTGCCATTTTATATCCATCTCCTCAACTTCAGCATCATTAATTTGTTCAAGGTCTTCACTAATAAAGCTTTCATCTTCCGTTTGATTGGCAAAGAAAGAATGTATCACCTCATCAGTGAAACTTGAAGCAGACCTTTCACTTGAAGGAGTTTCATAGTTACCAGACCTAACACCAGATCTAACCTTGTAAGTACTGCTTTTGTTTTGAGATACAAAAGCAACATTTGAAGAACTGGTTGAACCCTGAGTGTTGTTACTGATGTCCCTTTCAAACATCCTGAGATTATTGTAAAGGTCATCAGGTGTCATAGAGTCTACTTCCTCCTTAATCCTCATTGCCACAGATACATTGCCCCATTCAGATGGTAAAGATCTAAGGAATTTGTGATTTGCATCCTCATTCGAGACTGCTGCACCATGAACTTCCAATTGTGTTAACAGATGTTGAAATCTGTCATAGCCCTTCTCCAAACCTTCAGTCTTTGAAACACTAAATGTTTCAAATTGCTGTTTAAGAACAGCCTTTTGCATCTTCTTGGAGTTAGCATTACCTCCAAATCGTTTCTTGATAGCTTCCCACATCTCCTTAGCATCAAGAATGCCATGAAACCTTTGTAGATGCTCCTTAGGAATAGCCATAAGAAGCAAGGTTCTGGCCTTCTTTTCCTTCTCCACAGCCCTAATCTCCTCAGCAGATACTGGTGGCATTATTCTGAGTTGCCCATCATTCCCTTGTGAAATTCTCTTCTTAGAATTTCCCTTCTGGATCACTTTCCATACATCACTATCAATGTATTCCAGATAATGTTCCATCTCCATGGCCCATATATCATATTCTTCTCTCTTCAGTAGTGGAAGTTTTATGTTTGAGATTGTGGTTGTGGAAGGGATGGGTTGTTGTTGTGTTTGAGAGTTACTGGTTTCGGTTTTTCCTTCATCTTCATGGTTTGATTGCTCATCCTCACTGTTATGGATTGAGAAAGTTTCAGGCTTATCGAGTTCAGACATTTTGAAGGGTGATTTGAGTGAGAATTAGGTTTTAGTGTTCTACGAATTCAGAGTCTCTCCCTTGCTCTGATACCACTTGTTGGTCCACAAATTGTATATGGATCACTAAGTAGTTTTGAATACCTAGCAGATGGTTAGGATAAATCCGAACCAATCTAAGTGAGAAACCCTAAGTGATTGTTAATGTTAATGCGGAATCTTAACAAGAACAATTTAGAACACAAGCAGGGATATCACTAACTTCGTATATTGATATTCACTATTATCAATTCGTACAACTCACACGCTTACTAACAACCTTTAGGGATCCTTTTATAACACAAGGAAACCCTAGATGACACAGAAGATATACACAAATCTTCTATAAAGATACATACAAGCAATGCATCTTTTCCTAATATATCTCTAACAAACTTTCCTATCTTCACGACCAGACCAGACTTAATAAGTCAACCAGACTTAACATATAACTACCAGACTTAATCATTACATAACCAGACCTAAAACACAAACAGACCTAACTCAGTAAACGACCAGACCTAAGTAGTAAACTACCAGACCTAAGTAGTCTGTTCTTGATATGCATCATAATTCCCAACAGAAAGGATATAGGAATCACTCTGGGTGTTTCCCTTCTCCTATAAGTGATGTGAATTGGGGATGTTTGGGTCCTTTCAGGAGCTAAAGTAGATGTGTGATGGGGATCAGTTGGTGGTACTGAACCTTCACCCACTTTAGTTTGAAGCATTTCAGGAAATAATGGAACTACTACTCCTTGAAAAAGCCTACTAGCCATAGCCATGTTTTGAAAAACTTTTGATTGAAGGCTAGGAGTAGCAAAAGTTTCTATTGGTTTTGTAAGCATGTATGTCTTTTTATTCAAAAGAGTTTGAACAAATCTTGGATACATTAGAAACTTGGTTTTGCTGTTTACATTTGATGCCATACCCTCAAAAATAAATTTTGAAAAGTTAAAAACCTTGTTTGTAGACAAACAAATGAGAGCAATAGCAATATTGCTACTGAACTGCTCCCAAGCAGTCTTTTTAGGACTTAAACAATGTAAAAGGGTATGTATCAAAAATCTCCATTGAGGTGAGAAACATCCTTTTTGAAAAGTTAATTTGTGTTCGGATGTATCATACCTCATTTTGGTAAGTTCTTGCCATATTTCAGTGTTGTGCATAGTATTGATACCATCTGAGTCTTTTAATTTAAGATGTCTCCTAAGTATAGACTCGGTAACAACAAAAGATACACCATCTACTTCAGAATGAATTTCTAAGTCTCCATTTTCACTAGTCAAGACAGTAGCATTCTGCCAGAACTGTGTGATGTGAGAGACATAAAGAGTAGGAGAAACGGTTAGAGCATACCTTATGTGAGAGTGGTTTAGAAAGTCCACAATCTCATAAAATTTTGGTCCATCTCCTTCCTCTGTTTTCTCTAGAAACGCAACCTGATTGTGACGCTTAACAAATTCCAAATTAGCCATTTGTATTGATGAAGAGTGAAAGATTATAGCAATAAGATGATCGTTTAGAGTGGAATTGATGTTTTATGCAGCCAATTGGGTTTTTATAGATATTGTTAGGGTTTTGAGAATTTTGCGAACGAGATAAATTATCTTGGGAAATATATTAAATCAATTTATGGTAAAAAGATAATTATCTCAAGAAAAATCCCTATAAGTATGCTTCAGAATAACGGTTTTACCCCAACGGCTAGAAATTAATTACTGACAGATTTTTACAACGGCTAGTTGAACCGTACCAACTTTTAACGAACAGTACAAACAGCTAGAAAAATTATATTGAGCCGTATGAACTTATTGAAAAGATTTAAAATACCATGGCTCAAATATAGTTTTTAGCAAACTATCAGCTATCAACGGATTTGATATGTCTTTACCAATAGCCGTTTGCTTTGGACTAGCCAACTCTTCACAGTTAGATATGGTGAGCTGATAACCATACAATTTTTGGTAAATTGTCAACCATCAACGGATTTGAGAAGTCTTTACCAGATACCGTTTGCTCTGGACTAGTTGATTCTTATGTGGGTTAGACATGGTGAACCAATTACCATTTGTTGTGTGCACAGATAACACACAGAGCTCCAAATCACCATATAGTCCAAAACATATTAACTCCTTGGTGCTTTTCATCCAAATCCTGCAAGTGTTAGTCCAAAATCAAAGAAACAAGCCACAAAGAACTTGTCTCACAATATAAAAGTATATGACTAACATTGCACTTCAAAAAGAAAAATTAATTTCCTTGTGGAACCCAAGCCAAAACAGACTTAGGCTTTCCTCTTGCATCAACATAATTCATTCTTTTCAAAACAATTTTAGCACCATTGGGTTTGATGGGTCTCCAAACTCAACATGCTGATGCATTCACTCCAGTACCCATATTTCCCTTAGCAGTGTTTTTATTAACACCAGTATCAATTACTCTGCTAGTAGTTGGAACTGCTGGCTTGGTAGTTGTAATCTTGGGTTTCCAAACTTGGTTTTTCACTACTTCTCTGTGATAAAAGGTTCTGTTGCCAATCTTTTGTGCTGGTTTAAAAACTATTTGTGCACTTTGAATTGTTGGCCTTGGGTGAACAGGTCTAATAGGTCTGACAGTTTGAACTGCTGGTCTATCAGTATGAACTTCTCTTGGTCCAGACCTCAAAAGAACTGACCTGGGTATCATCTTAGCATTTGTAGGGTGAGAAGGAGGTCTTACTGAGTTCACCCTAGGGGTTGAATACCTGGTTACCCATTTATCACAAAAGGCTGCAAGATGGTCAAAGCTACCACAAGAGTAACAAGCTTTCCTATAGCAGACAAAATCATCACCTAGTTGGTGAGATTTGAGTTCATTCCAATTCCTTTGGTTACCTCTGGGCTTGTTTGTGGTTCTATACATTTCTGCATACCTAACTGTTGGTCTAAAAGGTTTAGCATTTGATCTACGCCTAACAGTCTCAGTTTTAACCATCTTTGGAACTTTTGGTTCCTCCACCTTAACACTAATAGGCTTAACCTCAGCCTGATCATCCTCATCATCAGAAGTCCAGTCCTCAATGGTTGGAGCATCTGAGTCCTTAGCTGAGGACACCTTATCCTCAGAAAGTGAGGCATCACTTGCACTCTCATACAGAGGTTTATCAACTACATTCTCTTTAGGTTGAGGACCATACTTAAGCTCAGGTAGTTGAAATTCAAGAAGTCCTGTGTGTTCTAGGTCTATGCCTGGTGGTGTTGGAATTCCTCTATAGGGAGGTGGAACTGACTTATAACCTAGGCCTGACTTAGCTTTATTGAGGATCTGACACTCAACAATCTTACTAACACCCTGAGTTGCAAATTCTAGTGTGTCAACAGTCATTTGAATGTTCTGATTTTCTTTCTTAGCCTGATCCAGCTCATGTTTTAACACACTAATCTCATTTTCTCTAAACATTAAATCTCTCTTAAGTATAAGTATATCATCAGAAAACTTAGACTCATTACCTTTAAAGTGAACAATTTGTTCTTCTAACACAGCTAAAGCCCTCTTATGATTAGCTAAATTAAAACTGGTTTGGGTTAGCTCTATTCTCTGTGCATCATATCTATTCTTAAGGGTTTCTAGATCTTTTAATGCTTCACAAGATTTAGAACACTTAGAAACTTGTACCTCAGAGTCTGAAAATGCCATGAGAGCAATCTCTGTAGATGCTTCTGCTTCCTCCTCTGCAATGTAACTCCAGTCAAACCCTAAGCCATCAATGGCAACCATGGCTTTTGAGCTTGAATCAGTAACCTCCACAACCCTTGACTTGCTTCCATAGCCTCTGCTCTTTCCATCTTGTTGTCTTGGCAGTCTGCACTCCCTTGAATAGTGACCTTTCTTGTGACAATTAAAGCACTCAATCTTTGACTTATCATACCCAGCCACATCATTGCTGTTTATGATTATCTTCTTGCCAGTCTTCTTCAAAAATCTCTTAGCCCTCATGCTAAGAAGAGAGAGCTGCCACTTGATATCCATCTCTTCCATATCATCTTCATCTATCTCTTGAAGATCTCCATGAGTCAACATAGTACCATTGTGCTGAGTAGTCCAGAAAGCACAATAAACATCTTCATTCAAAAGTCCACTAGTACTGTTTGAGGTGCTAGCAGTACCAAGGTTTGAACTAGCAGTACCAACTGCTCCAGCAACTTGCACTTCTTCTTCTTGACTTGAAGTACTGGAAGTTGATACAAAAGCCATATTCCCAGAGCTTGAGCTTGATCCAGCAGACTTCTTCACTTCATGTTCAACAAACTTGAAGTTGCTATAAAGATCCATCAAACTCATTGTGTCTATATCTGGCTTGTTTTTCCAGACTACAACATGCATAACCCATTCTGATGGTAGACTCCTTAGGAATTTTGAGTTGAGATTTTCTTGTGCCATCTCAATTCCTAGAACAGCAAGTTGACTCACTAATTTTTGAAGCCTATTGAACATATGATCTAAAGACTCGTTGCTTGTTGCTGTGAAGTTCTCAAACTGTTGCTTGAGAAGGGTCTTCTGAGTTTTCATGGTGGCATCATTCCCACCATATCTTGCAACAATGGCTTTAAAGAGAGTTTTAGCACACTTGTATTTACTGAAGTTTAGTAATTGATCATTGGGGATTGACATCAGCAGCATGCTCCTTGCTTTAACATCATTCTTATGTTGAGCCTTCTCTTCAGTAGTCACTGGCTTGGTCTGCACAGTTGTCTCAGTCTTACCGTCAACTATAGTGGAAGTGGATGGAGGTTTGAACGAGTTCCCATCTTCTATGATCTCCCAAAGTGCATAATCCGGCTTTTGAAAGAATTGTTCAACTCTTTGTCTCCACATATCGAACTCATTGGGTTTAAGCATTGGTAGCTTAGCAGCAATGTTGGTTTGACTTGTAGTTGTCTCCATGTCCATCTTCTTCTTAAACAAATTCGTCTGGATCTTCTAAAACAAAGTATCAGGAACCTGTCTCTGATACCACTTGACCGGATCTACACACACTCCTTGTGTTAGATAGATACTTTGAATGATGTCTAGTCTAGCACGCGGAATTTACTAGCTAGCACTTAGAAGATCTATTTGTTTGTGTTTTGTATGATTTGTATGTAACAGTGAATGAACAATGAAAACAATAATTCAACTTCAACAATTCAATATTATTAATGAATAATACGAGTACTCTTAATTAGTACTAGGGTTTACAACCTTGAATCTTAACAAAAACTTGATATATATATTTTAACCTTCACCTAGGAGATCCTTTTATAGACTAAGGATTCCTTTACAAGATAACTATCACCTAATCGTATAAGATATACACAATATCTTTTCTATAATTATCTTTTACAAAAACATAAACAGTACTAACTTCTTCATATAACCGTACTAACTGTTCTTGTCTTCAAAACTCATCAGCAGTACTAACTTTCACATTCAGCCGTACTAACTGCTTAAGCTTAATTCCTAACAAAAGGTATCTTGTGATGGGGTGAAAATAGGGTGGCTAGAGTAGAGTGGCTGTAGGGGGGACATGGAGCAGGAATCATGGGTGAGTGGGTGTTTTGGCGGGCAATGGTTTGGGGTGAGTGGGTTTGACCTTGTGTTGACCCTGGTATTTAGCTAAAGGATAAACGGGTTGGGTTTTATGGTGATTGGGCTTGGGTTTATTTGGTGTTGGGCTGGGTTTAGTTAAAGGGTAAAAGGGATAAGTTTAGTTGTAGTAGTTTAGGATTAGTTTGTCTATGAGCATGGCCCTTGTAACAATGATGACTCTTGTGTTGACCCTGGTATTTAGCTAAAGGATAAACGGGTTGGGTTTTATGGTGATTGGGCTTGGGTTTATTTATTGTTGTGAGTGTTGTGGAGGTCCGCATTATAGCTCCGATTGTCAAAAAAGGAACTCGCTTGTCTATAAGCATGGCCCTTGTAACAATGATGACTATTCTTATCATGACCAACCTCCACAGTACCAAATAACTCAAACACAACCTCTGCCACTTCCTCAAGAACTTCTCCATGTTCTAGATTTACTAAAAGAAGTTAAGGATTTGGTTAATAAACTTCCCCAAGAAGATCGTCATGAAAAATCTATGGAAGAATTACTAGCCAAAGAACGAGCATCACAAAGGCGTTCCATATTTCTTAAGGCTGCCATTCTCGATGACGATGATGAGGAAGACGACGAGGAGAGTGTTATTCCTTTGAACGATATCATTTCTCAACTCCCTCAGTCTATTGCAATCACATCCATCTTACCGACTATGGACTCCGAGGACTCTCTCATTATGGGGGATGGGCATCTTAGCACTATTCCTGAAAAGGAATCGGACGAATTCATAAAGTCTAGTGTTGAGAACCTTGTCCCAATCCCAAGTGGGTCTGAGGATATATCCGACAGTGAATGTGATTGGTCTTTTTGTGATGATTATCCTCTTGAGACTTCAGAGGATTCTTCCGGGATTTTCTCTAACCCTCTCTTCAATTCCAACGATGATTTTTCCTCTAGTGATGACGAATCACTTTCGGATGAGGACGTTCCAAATGAAAGTATCAAAGTCTATTCAAACTCTCTTTTGAATTTGATGACGAGTACTTTTCCAGCAACGTAAATCCTCTTTTTGATGAAGTGTTAGAGAACGATGAGGTCAAGGACTGTATTATTTCTAAACTTGATGACATGACCTCAATTCTTAATCCCGAGATTCATAAGGACATTCTTTCTCCGACATATGTGACATTTCCCCTTGAGGATCGTCATTATATTAACTTCACATATGTCGTTCGAGTTTTTCTTCCTTTCTTCACCTATACGGTGACTTGTCCTTTCCTTCCCTCGTTCGGGAGTGAAGACACCATTTTTGACCCCGACATCTCCATTTATCATTCTTTTGAGCCGGGTGTATCTCATCCGAGTGGAACTTTCATTAAAAATTCAATGATTGTCCAAACATCTTGAATGAAAGTCCGATGAAGATTTTCTTTTCCACTTACTTCCCCATGGACCAATGAATTCGGGGTCGAGTCAAGCTAGTGACTCGGTTAACAAAAACATTAGCACTTCATGGGTGACAACCCATGTTTCTGACTTCTTTCTATTTTCTGACACTAAGTGTGGGGGAATTCCTCTACTTTGCTTTGCTTTTGTGTGTTATTTGCTCTTATTTGCAGGTTTCCCTTAGATCGTGATGATTGATGCGCCTGTTTTCAATCCAGCCGCCCAATATCCGATCTTGTTGCTAACGATTATCTAGGGATATCTTTTAAATCCTTTTTGTGAAAAGAAAATTCTTTCACACACTTGGCTATTAGTATTACCTTTTTACGTTCTAAGTGTCGGCATAATAGCCGGTACTTAGAATATTGGGGTCAATATTCAATTCTAAGTGTGGGGGGGGGGGGGAAATTCTTGCGAATTTGATCGCATGTGTACCTTCTAGTGCCCTAGTACCCCCGTTTTTGACCAAAATTTTAAATTTTTTTCGTTTTTAAATAAGAAATTGCATGAAAAAGAAGTGCTTTGCACATAAAAAAAAGTGTTTAGTCTTGATTAGGTTAGAACAAGGGGAATCCCGACTCTGCCAGAGTGTTGATCTAGCTGCTTCCTTAACGATTAGACTAAGGTTTTACGATTTGTGCAAATGAAAATGCTAAGCGTAGAGTAGTTGGTTCTCTTTAGAGCTTATATAAGTAATCTATGGCTTTTCCTCCCAGAAGCTCTTAATCTGACTAAAATATGTGCTGTTTTCAAACGTTTGAACGTTAAAATCTTTTTGTTATACAAAACAAATTTTTATACAATTTTGATATAGAGTCCGAGTTCAACTTTTTAGTTAAATTTTGGAGAAAGCATACTTTCTTTTATATATATATATATATATATATATATATATATATATATATATATATATATATATATATATATATATATATATATATATATAATGAGAAAAATGAAAAAAATGAAAAATGAAAAAAAAAAATGAAAAAATGGAATGATATTGCAAAATAAGAAAATGGAATGATATTGCAAAATGCAATAAGTTTTGATGTTGCAAAAATAAAGATGTATATGTTAATAAATGTGTGAAGCTTGCTTTTTCTTAAATTTAAATCGGAAGTTGAACTAGGATTCGTCAATTTTGTCATAAAGGTTAAACGGTAATTTTGTAGATTGTTGATTTCAAAGACCCCGAAAGCTCTGGTACTATTCTCTATGAGGTGTCAAAAGCCTAGTCACCTAAAACCAACTGGTTTGGGATGTGCCGAGAAGAAAGCCGTTACATTGAGTGATCTCACCTTTGAGTCTCTAATCTCTAAATGATCGTTTGTTGTTATCTATTTAAGTATTTAATACTAGCTTAGTGGGAATATCCAAAATCTTTGAAATCAAAATTCCGCTGATTCCGGTACTATTCTCTGTGGGGTGTCAAAAGCCTGGTCACCTAAAACCAACTGGTTTGGGATGTGCCGAAAAGAAAGCCGCTACATGAAAAAGGCCCTTTTTGATCCTTAGATTTTCAAGGTTCCCGGTAAATTAGTATTTGACTTAAACAAATAACAACCGTAATAGATGTCGATTTTTGCGGTCAAAATTTTTGAAAATAAGCACAGTCACCTAACTTGAATAAATTGTGGGAGTGAAAAGTTAAGTTTTGGCTTACATAGATTATTAATATAAGTAGTGTTAGTATTTTACAAAAGCATTTGCACATTGAGTTTAAGCTTAGTTGGGAGTATAAAAAAAGAATGACGATTACAATTCCATGGAGACACCCATTTTGTGTGAATCCCGTTCCATGATACCATTTTTGAAAATCAAGCACGTTATCTATTTTTGTTCTAGTTTAAATTTCTTGCATTGAATAAAAAGTCAAAATGGGGTATGCTTGGTATTCTTTTAATCCTTTCATTACTTTATATGATCGGATTGCTAGGGACTAGCAATTGATAGTGTGGGGGATGATGAGTGCCTATTTACTCATCATTTTAGACCCATATAAGACACAAAAATGACCAAAAACACCCAAATAGACCAAATATTGTTGCAAATATTCGTGGTTTATGTTTTTATGTGTTTCAGGTACAAAAGGATTGAAAACAGGGCAAAAACGGACAAAACCGAGCACGAGATTGGAAAATCGTCAAAAGCCGAGGCCGGGAAAGAATTTCGAGTTTGGACCAAGATATTTATCAAGAAGTCAAAGTCAACCCTCAAAGAATATCAAACTGTCAAAAATGGTCCTTGGAGATAATTTTCAGATTTGGCATAATTGATCCCAGAATTTACAGAATGTGGCAGTATTGGTCCCTAAGCTAAACCTAATTCCAAAACTAATCCTAAACTACTACAACTAAACTTATCCCTTTTACCCTTTAACTAAACCCAGCCCAACACCAAATAAACCCAAGCCCAATCACCATAAAACCCAACCCGTTTATCCTTTAGCTAAATACCAGGGTCAACACAAGGTCAAACCCACTCACCCCAAACCATTGCCCGCCAAAACCACCCACTCACCCATGATTCCTGATCCATGTCCCCCTACAGCCACTCTACTCCAGCCACCCTATTTCCCCCCCCCCCCCATCACAAGATACCTTTCCCTTTTGCAAGTTACCAATGCCACTACCCATCCTAGCTGGAAATCCACTTAGCAAGTTTGGCGCCAAAAATGTGATGAAAGGCTGAGATGATAACAAACCAATCAAATGGTCCAGAAATGATCAGAAGAAGTCAAGAAGAAGATCCCAGCTTAGTTTTGTATAAATAGGGTCATTTGTAAGCCTAAAAAGGTGTGTAGTTTTTATATTAAGTCGTATTTTTTAGTTAAGTGTTTAAGTAGTAAAAATTTAAGTTTCCAGTGTCAATTTAACTTTGTTTAAGCTCATTTATCCTTAATTTTATCAGCATTGTTCCTATTTCTAAGTTTAATGAAATTTCAAATTTCCAATTTTTACTGTTAATCGAATTCCAATCATTAGTTGTTAAACAGAGATCACAAGCTCTCATTCCTGTTAGAATAAGCTTTTATAAGCTTATTATAGCTTATTGAAGTCATTCCTGTTCTTAGTTCAGAAATTCCAAAATAGTCAACGAAAGTCAATGTTACTGTGTAAGTGCTTATTTACTGCTTATTTATAGTTAGGAATAGCTTATTTATGCCATTTATTGCTTCTCATGTGTATTTGCAGCCTTAGAATTGATGATTTAAGTTTCCCAAGTTTCTAGTTCAAATTAGTATAAAAACAGCTTAATCCTAGATAGCTTATTATAGTGCTTATTCACATTTTTTAATTACTCATTAGGGTTAAAATAAGTAGATTAATCATAGTGGATCAGTTTCTTAGCTTATATAGGTGTTTAATAGTCAGAATCTCAAATTTCAGTCCATTAAGGGGTGTTTGGGTTAGTGGTCAAAACGGGTCAAAAGAGCATTTCACTGTTCATTTGCGTTTGGTTAAACTTTGAACATGTTGAATTTGGCCTGTATAAGTAGTTTTTATAAGTTTTATAGTTAACTTGAAGGTTAGTGAAGATTTTGAAGTGAATATGTAGTTAATAGAACAGCAGCTGATCAAATAAGCTTGCTATAAGCTTATGCAGTTTCAGCCCTTATTTTGGGTATTTACAGGATAAATTTAGTCCATTATTAGTAGTAGTTAAGTACCTTAGAGCCTTGATCCAAAATTAGCTCAAATCAGTCCACATTAGTTACAGCAGACTGCATGTTTTGATTTTGCAATTTTCAGCCCTAGTTTTCCATTTTTCATTTCTTCATTATAAGCCCTTTTAAGCTCAAACTTGGTACTGATAATCTTGTGTTGCTAGTGCACTTAGTCCATATTTTTTAGAATTTTTCTATTAGCTTTTTAACAGCTTTTTATTAGTTGAAAATTCTGTAATTTTTTTTCATAATTATTGCTCAGATCAGCCTTAGTTTTTCATTTTTCATTTCTTCATTATAAGCCCAATTAAGCTCAAATTTGGTACAAATACTCTTGGGTTGCTAATAGACTTGTTCCATATTTTTTTGAATTTTTATGTTAGCTTTTTAATAGCTTTTTCTTAGTTGCAAAATCACCTCAGTTGGCTGAAATTTTTAATGAATTTTTCCTAATTCTGCCCATGTTTTTGAATTTCCATAAGTTCATTACAAGCTTATTTGTTTTGAAAATTTGTACTTTTACTGTTGGATTGCTTATATACTTGTTCCACATTTTTTAGATTTTTTTTATTAGCTTATAGATAGCTTTTTTTTTTATTAGCTTATAGTAGATTTTTTATAAGTCGTTTTTAGTTTATGTTTACATATTTTAGCATAGAAATCCAAAATATCCCTTTTCACTATTCATCACACACAATCACGAACCAAATCACAAATTCCATTCAATCCTTCGTTGGGGATAATGACCCGGGTTACATAATTTCCTGTGTAATCCTTGGGAAATATTTATATGTTGATCTCAACCGAATCACCTCTGCATACGGATACACGCGCTAGTGAATTGTCATTCAGAATGTTAATTGTCATTCAGAATGGTTATTATTCAAAAGGATTTCGTATGACTTACTCTAGGTTACGGAGTATGATATCCCTCCAGACAACTTACTTTTGACTGGGGCTCTTGGGTTCACGCACGTCACCAACATAAAGGACGCAACCTATGTAATCTGCAGCGACATAATGGGCGGTTATATTATTTTTTAATGGGTAATTGACCGTAATAGTGCTATGTACTTGTTAGTATGGCAGTGTTGTTGTCTGTACGCTGAGGTAACTCATTGTATGATGCAAAGTTGAAATGATGTAGTGGGAATCCGTTTCCAGTATACCGCTGAACATCTATGAGCCTTCCTAGTATCAAGGTAGAGTGATTAGGCAACGTCTGCATCCATTTTTTTGTGTCCAGCAGCCCAAATCCGGTAATTGTGTATGTAGCATTGATCTCTAGGATATTGTCAAATCTGGCCCGTTCGTGGCCTTCCGCATTTTCCTGTATCGCGCCTCCCTATAATACGACAGAGGAATACAGATATGAAGACTGGCTAATCTAATGTGTATTAGAAAGGGTTGTGCAGACTAACATCACCTGTTGGTCAAGTAATATGACATTGAGAGTTGGCTGCTTTGCTCTTCTGGGGGATGCGAGTGTCCATTTACGATATACTCGCACACGTATGCCTTTTCCTATGTCTGATGGTTTTAGATTAGCAAATCCAACAATCTCAAGATCTGCAGCTGGTCTTTTTCCTGCAGACTTTGCTATGGCCGCTAGCGTAGTATCATGCGACATTTTCCTGTAGCATAGCAATGGAATCACGAATGAGATCATATATAAATGGCCGGAATAAGCAACAAAAGGTAGTCAGTAAGAAAAATGCATAGGCATTAAACTCTGTCCATGTAACCACCACATCATAGTTAGTGTTAGCAGGGGCCAGTCTACTATAAGTTTACCTTAGTTCGAAAAATATATTGCTAGTACATAGAAACAGATACATGGTTGTGGTATCTGTAAATGGATATAGTCTGTCAAGTACTCGCTGGTCGTCTTCCTAGGCTTTCAAAAGTACACGCCAAAGAAGTCTCTGAAGGTATCGGTTCTTAGAACATAATAAAAGGGTAGGTCTATTTTCTTCTCTATAGGGCTGCACATGTAACTGTGAAAGCGAATGTAGCAAAATATGTGAACAATATCTCGTCAGTATAGGCATGCCAGTAGAATGTGTGTGACCCTATATGGGTTCACTGACGTGGGCTTTAGCAATAGGCGACAAAATCTGTAAAAATATAACTAAGAAAGACACAATCCGCAAGGGTTAAAAGAAGATATTAAACCCTATATGGGTTCACTGACCTAGGCTTTAGTGATAGGCCACAAAATCTATAAAAATATAATTAAGAATGATACAATTTGTAGGGGTTAAAAGAATATATTATGTGTATCAAAGCTGCATATAAGGTAAATGGTAAAAGAAGTTTATTCTGTGTCTGTAATCGGCTCGTATGAGTAAACACGAACACGAAAACAGAAAAGAACATGGGTGATGTATTTGTTATGAAGAAGACCTGGTTTCTGACAATGTTTTCTAAAAAGTCCCTGTATACGATATTTTTCGTTGTATTTGACGGTCTGTTAGGCTGATCTTTGATGAGGATCTTCAACCCTTCAGGAGACGTGGCTCGTGAAAGTGCTACGTATAACTGTCCATGACCAAATATAGGTTCCAGTAAGTAGACGCCTATCTTGTTCAGTGATTGGCCTTGGCTCTTGTTGATGGTCATCGCATAACATACTTTGATCGGGAATTGCTTCCTTTTAAATACAAACGGCAGGTGCTCATCTCTGTTAAATAACATGATCCGAGGAAGAAATACTTTCTGCAACATGCGAGTATCGGTAACAATTCTCACTTCGATCACCTTAGCAAGCATTTGTGTTATGATCATGCGTGTGCCATTACAAAGGCCTCCAGCCAAATTCAAGTTTCTGAGCAACATAACAGGTGCGCCTTTTCATTCCAATGATATCTACACCTAGTACCCATCATCCCAATGAAAGAAACCCGACATAAGTATGAATTCGAGGATCACAACAATTCACAAGGATATATGGAAAACACAAATAGCGTAAATTTTATTAGAATCTACGAAGATTAATACATAGCGATATAATTAGCATCAGTAGTGCTAAATTTACAAATATTTATTTCAACTTTCCTACTATCTATTTCCCCTATGTCTGATCCACGACAATGGCTAGGACCACTAGTGGAACGACAAACATTAAGATCACGACCAAGAATGCGAAATCTTCTTCAGGAGCATAAGCCAAATAAATGGCGACAACAACGACATACAAAATTACGAGGATAGTAATAGGGTGCGGCATTTTTGAAGTAATAAATGAGAGGAATAAGGTTGGTGGAAGAATAGAAATTAAAATGGGGTATATATAGGCCAAAAACTAGCCGTTGGGACCAAAACTAGCCGTTGAAACACTATTCACGACCGTTGAGATTCACTGTTCACAGCACTGTTCGCAGCCGTTGATTTTTCACTATTCCTGACCATTATTTTTCACTATTCACTGCTATTGGATTCGTTAGGTGCGAATTATTTCATCTAGTATGAATAAATCTAACAAAGTTAAGTTTTCTTGAATACCTAATGGAAATTCTTAGACAACCCTTTTTCAAAACCTCTCAACCCTCACAACTATCTTAGACTTGAATTCCGGGACGGAATTCAGAATGACGAGGGAGTACTGTTGTAACACCCCAACCCGATAAGGGTAGAAGTGTTACGTTATGGTGACATATCAAAGCAAACACAAGCATATGACTTAAATAATACAAATGAATCTCAAAGGTTACAAAGGGAAATTCTGAAATACAAGGCTACAAAAGAGGACAACAATGAATACTAAGTCTAAAAATATAATCACTTCTAGTCATCTCTAATCCAGAATGGCTATCAAAGTATAGTCTTCTAAGTCCAAGGTACTCTCCACTCATAACCCAGCTTCCAACTAAAACCTGCCGCAGGAAAAGAAATGCGGCTGAGCTTAAAAAGCCCAGTGAACAGATATATATAAACGAAACAAAAGGTAAGGAACAATGAATAAAATATGGTGCATTGGGAAAACATAAGGTATAAACAAATGGATATCAAAAGTAAGGAAAGGTCAGAAATCTACCACGAGCCCAAACAAATTAAATCAAATATCATAGTAACCATGGAGTAGCTAGCTCCCGAACATGTGAAAGACGTGTATTGCACACAGCATCAGTCAAGGATGCATCCATACGCCCCTGCATAAATCATAGTGGCCATAACAAGTATAAAATGCGCATATCATAATAAAAAGGGACGGTGTGGAACATCACTCGACCACACTAGAGTCATGCCATTGGTGCATCAATGACACGGCCATGGAACCCCCATGACTAGGAAAATATAATGGCTCGGGTATCAAACTGCAGGGTTCAAAAGTCATATCATATTAAAGGTTCATAAGTTCATAGCAAAGGTTCATCATTAAGGTTCAAGGCAAAGGATCAAGCAAAGGTTCACAATCTAAGGGAACATAGCAAAAGCATAGTTCATATAAGAAAGCCATAATAAGAAGGCTCAGATCATAGGTATCATAATCAAGCTAATATCAAACAGAAGTGAACGAATCATGAGAAACCTTAAGAGATAAGGTCAGAATATCTGTACCTTAGACCGCAAGTGAAGACATAACAGAAACATAAAGATCGGAAGCAAACTCCTTCTTCAGCGGATCTACACGAATTCATGGTCCTCTTAGTTAATAACTTATTTTAAATCAGATTTCTCATTTTAGTCGGCTTCCCATTTTTAGTAACTTTCCTTTTATAGCAGCTTTCCAAAAATAATAACTTTCCAAAAATAGCAAGTTTCCTCTTTAAGTAGTTTAACCATTTTAAGTAACTTTCTATTTTTAGCAGGTTTCCCGAATTAGCAAGTTTTCATAATTAGTAGGTTTCCATATATAGTATCTTAGGGTTACTTTCATTCTAATTAGGGTTTACGATTTTAGTTTACTTACTAATTATAGCCATGTCTCATATTAACTTGAGTTATGAAAAGTTCTTAAGTATCTTAATTACTTCTTGAATGTCAAATTAAATGAAGGATTGTAGCTTATGATCACTTTTACCCTTTTTGATTAAGTTATACACTTATTTAGCTTTTTAGTCTTATTATTAGCTTTTACCCATAAATAAGTCACCACTCTACGAATTTATGAACCATGTCATAACTCAGAAATAAAATCCAAAACAATTCTCACAGGTACATCAATGTCTTTAGAACCCACACGAATTTTCCCATAATTTATTAGTTAGTTTAACCCTATACGAAAAATACTCCAACTCAGACTACCCAGAAAACATATCTACTGTAGTACCCAGAAAGTATCCACTTGGATGACCCACCAATACATCCAGGAAAAATCCCCAAAAATTCATGACATTACCAGGCATATAGAAGTTAAATACTGGAAAGTTTCATGACCCAACTCCTCATGGTTTGAAAATGAAAAAATTGGCAAAGTGGACTGATTTTAAAAATCCCGAATTCAGTTTCAACACTTAATCACACAAAAATAAAAAACACGACCAAATCAACTCGAAATCACTCCAAATCAATTGGAGAACTTTACTAAGACATAAAACTAAGTTTTCATGAAAAGAAACCGAATCAAACCATTTTATATCATGACATATCTCGCTCACAAATTCAGGTATACATGCTGTCCAGATTTTAGGGTTTCCTTTAGACCACTGTAATGCTTGTTTACGCACCCAAACACATCCACGACCCTCATAATTCATACAACCTGTATTTTAAACATCTCTTAACATGTTCTCAAAATCCCACAATGATTACCCACGAAATTCTCATCCAAAACCCTAACCATAATTCATTATTTCATGTGATGTTCTTATGATTTTATGTGAAATTTATTCGTATACATGCATATGATTATAGCCGATTCATATAAGCTTTTTAAGTGACATGTTAACGTTATTGAAAGGATCAAAATTGAAGGAAAACAAAAAAAAGATGATGCGTGTTACCATTGAAGATCAATTCGGCAAAACAAGGATCAAGAATGCCAAGAACACCACACGACTCCAACCTCCTTCGAGCTAGAAACAAAAGCCCACGATCACACCCACGTATGAACACCAACAAAATTCCCTGGCTTGTGCTTTGAATCGAATAGGAAGAACCAAATAGGGGACGGCCGAATTTTTGTAGGTTTCTAGGGTTTTTATTTTTTTGTTGTGGGTGATTCTATTGGTGGAAATAAAAGATCGTGATGTGTGGTATAGAGGGAGGAGAGGCCGGATTTGGGGAGGGATTTTAGGGGAAGATTGGAACAAAATCTTCCCTTTCCAAATTTGAGAAGATATCATAATTATTTTGTGTAGTATATGTTGTGTACAAGAGTTAAAATAAAACGGACCTTAAGCAAAACATGTAGGCGTGTGATTATTTAGTTAAGTGTGTACATTCGTTTTATCATAAGTCTTTATTTTCGTGTTGCTTTGATTCGTTCAATTATTAACCGTTAGATACTTAGGTTATATTCAGGATGAAATGTCTTTTAAAAACTTGAGATCAAAGGGTATTCTGGGTATTTTTCGTGTTCAAAATTTTCGGGTTTTACAACTGTAATACACTGTAAAATTCCACTGTAATTATAATCGTTAATTAATGTTAACCTCAGTTACTGTTTACTGATTTCCATTTTTACGGAGAAATTTGAAATTTTCTTTATTATACTATAGTAACGTAAGCACGTCATCACATAATTCACCAAATGACGGGACGAGCTCACAACGCGTAACACTAAATTTAATTATGCACTAATATATACCAAACGGGCCAAAATCATTCTAGCCCATCACCACCTATCGTCTACTGTTCATCAGCCCACCAAGCCCAACTTCATTTATTTTGTTATTTCATGTGATAAAACTCGATCAGACCTTCTCCAAAACGCTCCTTGTTCATTCAAATTCTAAACGCGACATATATATGTTTTTACATCATCTCGTTCACCTCCCACCATATTATTAGAATGTCGAATCTCAGTTTATATTGTCAATATTTGATATGTTTTTAATAGCCAAAGTGATTGGCCATATTACACCCAGTCGACACATAACCAAAAATCCCATACGTAACTGTTTTGACTCCAACTGGTTTCCACGCACTCCTAATAATTTTTCTAGCCTAGTTTCATGTTAATGGACAAGTTTCAACAACCAGGAACAAGTATTTCACGATTTATCCAAATCGTGTACTCATTTAAATAACTAGTCGACATATACAAGTTGCAAAAACAAATATTAGCTTTCCTACTCACTCACATTCCTTCCTAAAGTCATTGTATGTCAGAAATAATTCTTTGGAACCCTTCATTCACTGGCAATACACAGTAGAGGCATGTACATGATATTTTGCAATCATACAATCCATACGTGTACTCATATATCTAATATAACTATCCCTAGCCTCACCACCTTCTCTCACTCATTCAATACTATCCTCTTAACTCTCATTCACTTACAAAATCATCTCTGGAAGACCAGAAGTTCACGCTAGCTAGTTTGGAAGGTTGTCGAAGGAAACGGGTTTTTATATATAAACGTATAAGTGGGTTATAAGCGATCGTGGGTTTATTTCCTTGTGTTTCATTCACTTTCACTCGACTCTCTACCACCCCTAGAGGTACAGTAAGTACCCACAAACCCTCTTTGATTTCATTTCATACGTATGATAATACCATGCATCGTATAATCACTCACTCGAACGTATATCATTTTACTTATTTATTTACGTACACGTTCTCATATAGCACACTAAAAGTGACTAGCCTCCCTCATGGAAGGACTAGGAGTCACGATACACACCCATCTCACCTTTATTTTTACGTTACATGCATCGTTCGAGATCATTTGTATCATGTCTCAAATCTTATAAAAACATAAACACTTAGAATTTTACTAAGTCTTATCCTCATAATATACGTCCCATGTCACCCTAAAAACGACCACGTATCTTAAAATTCGACTTAACAACCATACTATATTTTTACATGATCTATTAGACCACGTTGCTAGCTACAACTTTCGTATATATAACTTATAAAAATGAGCACATCTAGAACCTCTAAATTGATCATAGTAAAGCGACATAATCATTTCTAAAACTGTTAGCAAAACTCGACATGGGCTGTTAAGCCCATTAAGCAGATTTTAAGCAAATAAGATAAGCTAGCTTATCTAGGTCTTTTTATATGAATAGAGAACGTTAAAAATAAGCTTATGGATGAGCCCAACTCGTCTCAAAGCTTATGGTTTTTAAAACGTTAATGGGCTTTATAAGTGGCTCGTTAAAAGCCCAACATACGAAAAATAAGCTCTTTTGTCATATAAGCAGTTGAAATAAGCTTTATTAAACTTAAATAAGTCACAAAAAAATTCGTATAATTTTTCCCACATTTTTTTGTACATTTGGACTAAAAATGCAAAGTAATTTCACTTACAAGGACCTAAACTACCAACTATATAAAATAGGGACTGAAACTATAAAATCAGAATCTTTACGGTAGAAATTGATATATTATTGAATTCCAAGCTCAGAATTTAACTTTGGACAAGTAGTGGACTATAAATGCGACTTATACTTAATTAAGGACTAACGGTGCAACGTTAACGCCGTTAGGGTAAAAAGTGTAAAAACAAGAAAAGGACAAGGACCAACAGAATATATTTGTCAGTCTTATTTCTATTTTCTATTTTACGATTTCCATTCACGTCACGTGCATTTTTGTATATTTCGTTTACTTATTATTTAACGTTACGTTATGTTTATATAGCGAGATTTGTAACGATTTAACTTCACGTTTCCTTTCACCATTTCCGAGGAAACGATATTTTGGAATAATTGACATGAAAACAAGTTAATATTATATATAATATTATTTTTGAACTTTAAGCATTTTAAGCATATCACACTCTCACTTCAGCGATCAAATCGTTATTCGTTACTTGTTTCACATCCACCATTCGTATTTGGTCAGATTCTCAGACTTTCCTATTTACCAGGTTTTGTTTTGAAGCCGTTACCATAACCTCACCTAAACTTTCTTTTCACCATCCCCAGTATCACTTAAGGTGAGTCATAGCCTCACTTTTACTTATTTAACAACTTTAAACTCCGTGAGGGAGATACATGCTATAAACTGATCACAAGTATTTTTATGTATGCTTCACCTGACTTGATATATGCCTAAGTTACCTTATTGCCATAAGCCCCTCTATCATGAGCCATTAATCACTAGTAAGTGAACGCGAATATAGTGAATAGATCTATTAGAGGTTGACAACCTATTCCACTAATACTGGATGGAATGCCTTAGTTGCTAGTCGTAATGCACTATATTTGAGAAAAATAGGAATTGGCAAATCACCTATTACACGAGGGTAACATATCCATCATTGATTTGATGTTGATCACCTCTGTTTTTACGGTATTTGTTAACGTTTTGCGTGTCATGAGACTTAGGGCAATATATATACTGTAATATCAAAATTTTCAACTGATTGTATTCCCAATACGATCTTACTTGTGTATCGAACTGATTATAAATTATAAACTCTATGATTTCACTCAACATTTTTGTTGACTTTTAAGCATGTTATCTCAGGAAATTAGCGGAGCAGCAAGGGCATGGAGCGGGCAATAACTTATCTTTTATTATGGTGTAAAATAAAACATGTAATTCAGTTTAAAATACTATTTCCTTTAAGGATTTCACCAACTCTGATATGAAACTTTTGTAACAGAATTAATATGAAGGACCAATATTTTCAAAACGTCTCTTTCGAGCCATTTACTATAATTATGACTTCGATCTTCACAGTAATACCCCGATTAGTCTTCCGCTGTTAACTCATAATTTAGGAGGTGTTACAGATTGGCATCAGAGCTATAGTTATAGAGAACCAAATGTTTTCAAACATTGGACTGTAACTACACTTTCAAATGAATAAATTTTACACCATATTACTGTACGCCCTCCGTGCCTGCTTGCGACCGCGCTCAGTACATTACTTATTAAGATTATTTTACCCTAATCTTCGCACAATAGATTTTTACTCCCTTGATGTTAATTATTATTTATTTTTACTATTTACGGGTTACTACAGTACCACGTCATCAGTCTCGCATTATAGCATATCATCAGATTCAAATTCCGAGAACTCCTTAGCATCAGTCACTTCACCACTAGTCCCTAACGCCTTAGTAGCCTTAGCATTAGATACCTCATCAGACGGGACGGAGCCCTTTGAGGAGGGTGAAGTTACCATTACTCTACCACTGACACCTACCGCATTACCAGATTTTCTTTTATCTAAAGACCCGTACGTACTAGCTAGACGGACATATATTTCATCACCTCACCCGAGGAACCGCCCAGTTCTCCTACTTACACTCCACTTACAGACAATCAGTATATGCAGACTCAGCAGTGACTGCCTGCAGCTGATTCGGAACCTCCATTACCTACACCACCATTCCTACCTGTCCCGGTAGCCCGACGCAGAAAAGTCAGGATTTTAGCACCTTATGAGCCCGAACCTTTTATGACACCATTTCGAAGCCACCTCAATGGACCTATTAAGAAGATACACCTACGCTTAGTGCCGATTATACCACCATTTCCACCCTACTCCCCTACTTCACCCCTAGACATGATCAGGATAACATCACCATACCTTATGTTAGGAATATAAATATTCAGATGAAGGCTCGGTCACCCCGAGTATCTATTTAGCATTTACATAGCTCGTAGGCTTATTTATATTAGCTTAGTACTATTAGTATTATTAGTTTTATTAGATTAGTCGTATCTATATTTGTGGAGTGGGTCGGGTCTTTACCCACTGTCAGCTCACTCCACAGCCCACTAGGGGCACCAATATTAGGAACTATAAATACCCCTTCCCACACTTGGGAAGGGTTGGAACTCTTCATTCTCTTAATCTAACATTCACATATTTCTCTCCACTCTCTCTCTCTCTAGAATTGTTCCCAACTCTTCTCTTCATCTCTCTAAGATTCGATCCATCTACAAATCTAGTGCTTGTGTTATGAATTCAAGTATCCTACAATTGGTATCAAGAGCCATGGTTAGGTTCGAGTGATTGTGCTTGGATTCTTGTTTTTATTTATTTCTTTCTTGTTCGAAGACCATCTCATAAATCTGGTATCTTTTGGGCTTTAACAGTTGGTGATTCATTTGAGTTACACATCGTTTGGACTCATGGTTTCTATTTTTTCTCTCTTTTTTTTTTCTCTTCTTTACTTCTTTTGGGTCGAATCATAAGTCATATTGTCTGGTTTAAATTTTGTTAGTTTGAACATTACCTCATATTTGGGTTTACTGTTCTCAGTCCATCTAGCCCATTTTACATACACGTGTTGCTTTTCTTTGGTGTTTACAAATTCGTGGCTTGTCTACCTATTTTTTCTTTGTGCACGTTCTTGGGTGCTCACTAGTGTTTTGGTATATTACTTATCGTGGTTGGTTTACAAGTCCAGTAAAAAGAAAAGGTTGTACATGTTCTTGGTAGCGTTTTGTGTATGCTTTTGGCTGTAGTTTGTCTGGTATCCAAAAATGGAAAATAGGGACAAAAAATTGTGATAGTGACAGGGTCTGTCTCGTGAACTTTGTTTGTCAGCTTGTTGTGGCGTTTTGAGTCCTTAGGGTGTAGTGTTTTGTCTACTCAAGACAAATTATCAAACAAAAGGAAAGGGCATGCTGCCAAAATTTCAACAAAAGTAGCGGTTTGTCAATCTAGCAGTTTGTCTCAGTTTTTCTAAAACAACTACACAATCACTGAAGGAGATATACAGTCTAATACACAAACGAAATCTACAGCAAATACAAACCCATCTCATTAACAAAATCATTTTTGTTCGCTCATTGTTAACAGAAACGAATCAAAACAAAACAACTACAAATTACAAGAGCAACAAAAACACTTTCTTTTATTCAAATCAAACTCAAAACGAAAATTACTACCAACAATTCACAACAACAAAATCCACAGTCCGATTCCTAATCTTTATTCGGTATAACCTTAATTACAACGACAAACTTATTTTTTTCGAAATCAATAACAACCTAACTGCTAACCTACATCATCTTCATCTTCACTCGACCTCATCTTCATTCTTCTTGTTATTCGATTAAAACACAAAGAGAAACAAGAACAAATTACACCTTACCCGAGACCTCGTTCAGAGATCTGGAAGAACATTCATGCTCGATTGATCAAAGGATAATCAAAGGAAGGTATTACTGGGTATCGATTGTGGTGAGGGAGAAGATAAGTTTTGTTTGACTGTGTTATTTTTCTTTGAAAGGATCATTAGGGTTTCGGATTGAAAAGAGAGTGAAAAGAGGCGCAGTTTTTTTGTTTCTTGGATAGAGATTAGGATTAACAAGTGATTAGGGTTTTTTTTATATACCAAAAAATTAGGTTCAATTAGTTTGGATTGGGCTTCAACCGGGTCTCTCTTTGGGGCCATATCTAATTGGATTGCTTGTGTGCAAAACTTGTCAATGGGCCTATTCTAGTTGGACTGATAGCAAGGACGAGTGTAGTTAAGTTTTTTTTTTTTATTATATTGATATTTGGTGTAATATCACATGGACGAAGTGTGTTGTCTTAAATTGGTCGGCTTGGAATAAATCTATGATATATAATTTTGGACAACGGTGTTGATTGAGTTTCGTTATTTCGGGATTGTGAATTATTTTGGGTTGAGATAATTTCGGGTTCATTGGATATAACTACCGTGCTAGTTAATAGATATTTTCAAGAGAATTGGATAAAACTACGGTGGTCACTTGAATTCACTCAAACCCTTTCAACCAAAATCAAACAACAATTCACTTTATCATTATCATCTCACGGTTCATTCTTGATTTTTGTAAAATCCCGCAAAAGAATCTATTTCTCGGTTTAAATCATAGAATTGTAAAATCCCGTGCACGTTTACATCGTGTCTACTACTTCAGATTTTTTCATATCTGAGGTACTCAAGTTGTATGACACGTATGATAAACACATGATTTCCAATTCTGGACAACAAGTAAACGTGTGTGATTCTGATAATACTAATGTGGAATCTTCGTGCCCGAATTCACAAGAGAAAAAGTTTCTTCAGTCACTTATGGTGCTTAATGCAAAGGAAAGTCGCACTAAATGTTTTCGTCTACTTCATTCTCATCTCAAGGTTCTGTTTGAAAAACCTGAATACGTGATGGGTTACACACGGGCTTTCACAACACTCTTTGGTCAAGATGTTCATGATTTCACAGTCAAAATGACTCTATATTTGGATCAACTTGAACAACAGCTTGACAAAGAAGAATTTTCTGAAGCAAGATCCAGAGCCGCTTTCAGTGTGATCAACAACCAACTCCAAGTGTTCATTGATTCGCAATTCACTTTGGATCATGATTATGACAGTCAAATGACGGAAAAGTGCTTTGCTAATTACACTGGAATCGAGGTTGGCGTGTTCAGAAGGACATTACTTCAACTTATGAGTAATGTTAAGGGGTTCATTGATGAAAGGGCTCAACATGTGGGAAATGGAACAGAATCAGGCAAGCATGACGGTAGCAGCAGTTATGTGACTCATATCACACATGTTGTGGATGCTGATATCGGACCAGTAAATGACCAAGAGCCATTTGCTGAGGTACATTCAACTATTCAACATAATGTCCTTACTAATGAACATCAACATACTGATCAAAGTAAACCTACTTATGACACATATCTGTTGGAAAAGACTGATAGCAATATCACCTCTGATTCAACAAATATGAGTCATAAGGGGGGAGAGATTGATCAGGATGCTGAACATGATGATGCGTCAAGTGTTTTGCCTACGGCTGAGTTTTTCAAATCAAATGATATGGTTGAAAAGGATGTTTATAATGAACTTTCAAAAAGATTTTTACAGCTTGAAAAACATTGTATTGATCTTGAAATCTCAAGGCAACAAAAGAAAGAAAGTCTTCAAAATAAACTACCATGTAAAAACCCAGAATTTCCTGAATTCCGTGAATTTTTTTATGATAAATGATTTGAAAGCTCAGCTAGAAGCCAAAAACTTAACGATCAAAAACCTGAAAACAGATTGGCTGAGATGCGTGACATATGCAATGAAGTTAAGACTAAACATGAAAATGATGTTATTGCAACAAAAAATGCAGAATTAGATCGTAAAGTGACTGAATTGTTTAAGGAAAATGAGTCTTTGAAAATTCATTGCAAAGAACTGTGTGATACAATCAAAGAAACGAAAACTAAGAATGTAGAGCAAACTACCTCTTTGATTGCCAAAAATGATGAATTCAAGGCTCAACTTCAGGAAAAGGGTTTTGCGATTGCATCGTTGAAAAACGAATTGAGAAAATTGAATGAAAATGGTGTGAACACTAAGTTTGCAAAACCATCAATCTTGGGGAAACCACCACTTAGGAACCAATCAGTTGTTAGACAACTGACTGCGTTTAAATCTGAACGACCAAAGTTTTCAAAAACACGGTTTGCCTCCCAAGTTGATGCGGAAAAAGTTTTGTCAAAACCAGTCACTTCACAGTCTAGACCTAGTAAAAAGGAATATGCTGTTGCTAAACCACATCACATGAGTGCATCTAGTTCTTCTAGGATTAGTTCAACACGTGTGCCACTTGTGACACCAAAGGAACATGTTAGACTTAAAGACATTGTTCTGAATCAAAACCTAGTGGACGCTAAGAAAAACACGCATGAAAAGACTAGGAAGTTGCCTGTTTCTAAGAGTAGTTGCGTGCCAATTAAAGCAATTCCCATAGCCGACTACTCTAAGAATCCTAGATCTTTTTCTGATTCCAAACATTTTGTTTGCTCGACTTGTCAGAAATGTGTTTTTGATGCAACCCATGATGATTGTATAACAAAACTCCTGAAGGAAGTGAATACTCGTGCGAAGGTTCAAACTTCTAAGACAAGAAACAACAACAAGCCCGTAGAACCAATTAGGTATATTCAGAAACCTGATAGGCCGATTGCTCTAGGAAAAAAGGTGTTCTCCCAACAAGTCTATCATTGGACATGAGAAACCAAACACTCCTCGATCTTGCCTTAGGTGGATACCGACGGGTAGAACTTTTAAGATTGTTGGACTTAGATGGTTACATATTAGAAAGATGTTCACTGAGAGCAAAACCAAGGTTGACGGTGAAACCCCAAATGGTTTAAATGCTGATATCACTAACAAATATAAATGCAAACAAACTCTTAATGTCAATGCAGGAAGTCTTTACTTAAGTGCAGGTACATCATTCACTCGTATTAAGGAAAGACTCAGGGTTTGGGTGCCGAAAAGATTGATATCTCATGATGTAGGGGTTCAAGCAACTCAAGCTTGATGAACATCAACGACAATGACGTCTGTACACATCAGTGCAGGCCTCGTTCTTCATCGACAATGACGTCTGTACACATCAGTGCAGGCCTCGTTCTTCATCGACAATGATGTCTGTTCATATCAGTTCAGGCCTCGTTCATCAAAGAAAAGAAAAGTGTACGCTTGAGTGCACTTTATCTTCAAAAGAAGAGGAGTCTTCTTATTTATGGCCATTCTCATCAACAAGTTTCATGCTCTTTCCGTGCTTATTCAGTCTTCAAGTGGATCGGCGCATATTGGAGTATATTTTTATTCACGTATTCAACCAAAAATTGCAGTTGACTGGCATATGCAATTTTTGAGGGGGGGAAAGGGTGAATAAACAACATGTTAGTCTTCAAGAACCGTCAAGCGGAGCCATTTACCATTGATGGTATTTATATTCACTAGTTCAATCATCAAAAATTACAGTTGCCAGGCATATATGCAATTTTTGAGGGGGGAAAGGGTGAATATTATTCTACATGTTGATTGATGATTGAGAAACGGTCATACGACTCCTGAATACGTCAGTTCAGGAGTCGTGCAAACCATGGTTCTCCAACACTACATCTTCCTCCGTCTATCAAGGTGTTGAAGAACATGGTCATGGAATGCTAATCGACATCGTCTCACGGGCTGGTACAATCAGCAACAAAGGGTTTCTAGTCAATGCTTCATGTACATGTCATTACGCTACATGTACACATCATGATGATGATTCCGATTAATCGTAACCATCATGGGGGAGAGAAATGTGTACACCAAGGACGCACAACAGGTTCACGTGATCGGGCTTAATCATTTATTCCGGTGTTGATAACCGCAGAGATGATCAGTGGTTCAACTTGTTACCTTGGTATTAACGTTTCACTGTTACGTCATGGGCTGATTAATCGTAACCATCAGGGGAGAGAGAATGTGTACATCAAGGACGCACAACAGGTTCACGTGATCAGGGCTTAATATCCAAGGATGGATACATACTATAGATGATCAGTGGTTCAACTTGTTATTTTGGTGTTATACTAAAGACTGAAGAAGGTCGAGTCGTCAGTCTATTCTACATTCTCTGTTGTGTGTTATCATCTCATGTGTATGCTGCGGGCTGATGGGTTATATGTAAGGTTACTGGAAGGCATTTGGTGAGATGAAGATGATTGGTATTATGTTCCTCCATATTGGGCAATCTTGAAGAAGGTCGAGTCTACAGTCTATTCTACATTCTCCGCTATGTGTTAGAAGACTAAAGACGACATGCATTTGGTTATCAAAAGACTTCTTCATATTATGGGCGTTCATCCAAAGTCTTCTTCCTATTATGGGTGTTCATCAGAAAGGTTTTCAGATTGGGGGAGAGCACTAATTAGAGGAGAGTGAAAAGCCAGTATTAATCCCTAATTAAATGTGCTCACATTGCTCTTCAGCAAGTAAAGGAATGGCAGCGGAGAAGATTCAGGAAGCTGAAGAGTAATGGTTTTTGTTTCGTATCCTTGTATATATTTGCTTCATTCATTTTTGTTCATATCGTATACTATTTTGTAAATAGATATATTAAAAACCTGCAAATTGTAAATAGAGAAACGTAAAACCAGAAAAACCATAAAAATTGAAAAATAGAAAATACCAAAAATAGTTTCACCTAGGCATGTCTTCTGTTTATCGATAACATTTACGGACTTAGAAATGTCATTCAATAATGGCACGGGTCATTAAATGAAGCTCGAGCAGAAGTTAAAATGGATTGTTAAAACATGTCTAAATGGCTTGCTATTACTTCAGATAGCAACCCGCACTTCAAAATGGGGAAAGCACGTCGCCAAAAAGACGGTTGTTCCTCCAACTGGATGATGTTCACCTGGGCATGGATTACTTTATATCCATGTTCCTTCGATCTGATGTACGTTTCAGTGCATCATTTCTTGAAAAAGAAGAGAAATCTTCTTTGTATACAAATAGTTTTCATTCTGTGATTCTTCTGAAAATTATTTGTAAGACACTTGGTGATTTTGTGTTGCTTGAAATTCTTTTAGACTTGGATTGTGCATAAAATTTGTCACTCAATCAACGACTACAAATCTTTAACTAGAATACGGGTCATTGATTGAGGGGGAGAGGGAATTCAAATTTTATATCATCAAACGGGTTTCTTGATTAATTCATAACTCTTAGAAAAGGTTTTGTAGTTAATGGGGTATTAGTTGAAGAGGAAATTGCTAAAACATTATATCAAATGGCCAAATGTGTTAGTTGCTAGAAAGTTTAGGTCATTATGTGCAATTTGCTTATAGTTTCCTAGCTTTATGTATCTAGAAGGTTCATTTGTGTTACTTTGGAATCCTCGTTTAATCCCCCAAATACTTTAAAACTCAAAATCTGAAAGAAGTTAGAAAACCCGATGTGTTTGATGTTCTTGATTACTCCACTGGCATTTGTATGATCTAAATGAATGAGTTTCAAATGTTGTTGCATTTTTGTTAAGTCGATTGCTGCTTAATTGTTGTTGATATTGTGCATATGTTCTCAGGATTCGCTTAGGTATATAGCTATTGATGCGCGTGATGTGTCGTTGCGGTTTAGCAGTTTTAATGCCTACTCAAGTTTTAAATTTATATTTAGCCGACTTATCAATAACACACACACTTAACGAGCAGTGTACCCGGTCAGTATGAAGATAATGGTAAGTAGAGTGTCGATCACTAAGAGTGGAACGTATTATCTCGTTATTCTAATCAGTATTTTAATATCCTAACGCAAGGGGGTTTCAGCCTGAGAGACTGGCACGATTTGTTGCAATTAAATAATAAAATAAACCAACAGGCACGAATCAGCAAGTAGCACACACGTACACAGATAAATACTCGAGACAATAAGAGGGCTGTCCTTATGATTAAGTAGATTGTCACTTGTTTTATTGATAGCTTTATATGAAGTGTATGTAGTTAACCCTTTCTCGTTGGTCCTATTCTTATCGGCGAGTAAACCCTTAATGATTACTTATGTCTAAAAGTTATTCCTAAGTGATCAATTTAGAAACAACCGTGGGAGCCACATTATGTCCCGCAGTCAAATGCCCGCAAGCCACTAATAAACACAGAGGTTATCAATGCACTAATAAGTAGTAACCAAAGACATCAACATATAAACTTTAATTAATGAGAAAGCAGTTTTAAGGGAGTGCAATCTTTCTGTTGCCACATTACACAAGCCACCAATCTTGATGAATTAAAGTTTGCTAACACAATAAAACAAAACTACTTAATGAATTAAATACATGCAGCACCTTCTTACAGCTCTTGTATCTTTGATTTGGGTGTGTCTTGTGCTGCCTCCTTGACTGAATTCGTCCTTTGTTCCTCCTGTTCGGTCTTCTGTTTTAGGGTTTCGGAACTTGTAATTCGTCTGGTCTACGGGGTATTTATAGTTTCTGTCTGAGGGAAGATGCGGCGCATCTACTAAGTAGATGCGGCGCATGTACTTAACTTCGCGTGGGGTCCAAGATTATAATATTCAGGAATATTCGTACGCCGCCAGAAGATGCGGCGTAACTTCATGATCAGATGCGGCGCATGTCCTCTTGTATCTTGGATCGTATCTGGTGATATCTTGATAGAGATGCGGCGCATGTCGAGAGTGAGATGCGGCGCATCTGGAGCAGAATTGACTTGATCTTGTCCATGTTAGTAGACTTTCACTTTATGCACGTTTTGCTCCATTATTAGTCCAAAATCATTAAGTTTCACCAAATGCTTGTTTTTACCTGAGAATTACAAAAGTAAATGATTAAGTATCAATCCTCATACATAATATAGTAAAACAAGTCAAATTAATAGGATAAATGATAGTAATAAAATGTACTTATTTGAGTTCATCAAATATCCCCCCACTTGAACTTTACTTGTCCCCAAGTAAACCTTAGAATTTCTTTTATGAAAATGTATCCTAAAAGATGTTAGGATTTATTTTTATATTTAAGCATGTATTCGTTTATTTCATAATCACACAACTAAACACTTAACGAATTAGAAGTAAAATAAAATAAGTCGATAAAAGCAAATCTAATCGTTTAACTGTCCAGTCGCGACGAATATTCTATCATAAGCTTGGCAAGTATACACATCTCCACCACTAAAGCTAAGGAATAACAAGTCTAAAGCGGTAAAAAGGGTTTTTTAGGCTTAAGGGTTAATTATTCTCTTCCACTATCGATCTCAAATTCCAGAAAAGTCGACAAAATCACAAATACATGATCGAATCCACGAACACGATACTTGCAATTGCTCAAATCCTTAACTCGAATAGGCTAAAGATAGATCCAAACTTCACCAATAATAATATATCAAAAAGGGCGACAAAATCATAAATACATAGTCGAATCCACGACTACGATACTTAAGATTGCTCAAATCCCCAATCTCAATAAATCAAAGGTTCGGTTGGATAAAGAACAATAAAGGGCATGGATAACATTTGGGATATAAATTGGTGTAAAAATAAAAATAAACAAAACAAATAAATTAAAATCCTAAGTGTGGTTAATCACTATCCCAACCATCCCATGAATAAGACTCATATCATCGAATAACTCACGCTTTAACACTTGAAACACATGCTTTAGGTAGACACGAATTATACTCAACAAGATCTTAATCAAAGAATAAACCTTAATTGGCGTTCCCATAACTGCCAATTCCCATTCAATCCATAGATATAGTACAACAAATAGTGGCCATATGAACCACTTACATAACTTTACATCGTTGGTTTAAAAACAAACATCCAACTTTTCTCTTTCTTTTCTTTTTCTTTTCTCATTTTTTCGATTTTTTTTTTTTTTTTTTTTTTTTTTTTTAAACATAAACATAGATGTGTGAAATTTCACCACATCACTATAACTTTCTTTCCGGATAATTTTTCCATACTTTTCATGACTTCAGAAATAATGGTAATAGTGAAAGTAGTAAACACACGAAAAATAAACTCCAAAATATACAATATTTACTTTCACTCCAATTGCATTGTGCAATTTCCCGACCTAACCATAGATAATGAATTACGTACGCGAACACAGGTAATGTAAGGAAACACACTTTGCCTATAGCAATTAACCAACCACGGATTCTAATCTACAGGGTAGGCTAAGGTTTAAGGTGTAACGAAACATTTTAACAAAGGTGTAAGAAACGAAAGGAATGGCTCTGAGTGTTTTTCTAGGGGTATCTTACTCTAAAAATGAGAGTAACAAAAGGGTTTATACGGGGGTTAACTAACCAGTGTAGTTAGCTAATATCACATAACATATAAGGCTATTTGGGTGTAATCCTAGAATTTACCAATTTAGACAAGTCATTCCAATTATATAAATAATACTCATTATGGTGGTCTCGAATAGTATACAAGCCAAGTTCTAAAGTTTACAAGTCACCGGCACACTCATAGATTTGTGAATTTTGGAAAATCACAATTTTTTGAAAATAACGTCATGTGTGCAGCTATGCAACTTAGATCTTAAACAAAAACATGCTAAAAAAAAATTTTAAGTTTGATATATTAAGTACATTTTAAGCATAATTTTTGAAAAAGTTTAGGACAAGTAATTGTTAAGTGTTCTAATTCTCCAATCCCCCCACTTAAGTTAAACAACGTCCTCGTTGTTTGTATAAAAGGTTAAAAACTGGAAAATAAAAGAATTAGAACAGGAAAACTCCCCTGAGATTTGCTCGGTATGATCCTCCATTTGTATTAGAGCAAAAATCAACTTCTTGTGGATTAGAACGTTAAAGCTTCATACTTGATGTATCCACAGGAAATCCAGGAAACTATAATACCACCAACACTTTAAAACACACCTAAGATAAGAAAGGTTCAACTTGCATAATACATTAGTAGTTAGGAAAAATAAAACTTAAAAATTAAAACTGAAAATCATCAGGTCAGTCGATGCGCCGTATCTTATTGAAGAAGATACGCCGTATCGAGCCTGGAATAAATACGGATCAGCATAAAGATGCGCCGCATCCTTAACCAGGGATGCGCCGCATTAAAAATAAACTGATAAATAGTTTTAAAGTCGAAAATAAAAATGCAGAAAAATAAAATAAGATATGACCATTGCAGGAGATGCGCCGCATCTCAGAATTGAGATGCGCCGTATCCTCATGCGGCCTGGACTGAAAATAAAACAAAATAAAGGATAGGATGCGTCGCATCTGTTTAGGCAGATACGGCGCATGTAGTAACCAAACAGACTGTTAACAGTCTGTTGTAAAATGACTCGTTCCACGGTCTAATCTCATACGTCCTCTCGTACTCTCATGCTGAACTTAATGCCAGTCTTCATCAAACATAACAAGCAATATAAACTGAAACATTAAACATAAACATAAGAATAACGATAAGTACAATCCAAAAGATAATAATAATGTGTGGAACAATGTCTATGAAATCAAAAGAGTAAGGTCATGGGTGAGTGTGGTCGTCTGGATGGGTCCCGGAAGTGCTGGCTCCATCAGTCCTCTGGCGGACTCTGCGCTCGTATGCACGTGTCACTCCCGTAACCTCAGTACCATCTGGACGAACGTGTGTAATACCCTGCTGCTCTAGTAGTCTGCTCACACTCATGACCACCCACTCTGAGTCTCTCCTCAGGGCCCTCAACTCTCCCTCGACTGCGTCGAGTCTCTGACTCATGGTGCGTGGGGGTACTGGTGCCTGCGGCACCTCCTCGTCGGCAGGAGCAGCAGCCGGAGGTTCCTGAGGTCCTCCCTGCTCTGCCTCTGGCCCTGCAGCTCTGGCGGGCCCTAATGCTGCCCAAAAGTGGCCTCCCGCAGCAACCTGGCAGATCCCGAGTCTAACCAAATAGTCCCTATCGATAACCGGGAGACGGGCCACAATAACCTCCAGCCCCGCTGGGATCTCTGCTCCAATAACTCCAAAATGGCGGGCCAGCCTCGAAACAAAATGCCCGCCAGTCATCTGGCTCCTCCGATCTCTCCCCGCAGCAGATCGGTGGAGGTAGTGCGCTAAAAAGTGGGGGATGTTCACCGACATCCCCTCATCCATACTCCTCAAAAGGAAGAGGTCCAGAGTGGTCACCTTCTCAGGTGACTGACCCCTCCCAGCAATGGTGAGTGCAATCAAACGATGACATAGCCGCCTCATCGGCTCCCTGATCAGTGTGTAGGATGGGGTGGAAGTAACAATGTCACCCATCGAAGAAATCCTAACCCAGTAATCACTGAATACCCCTCTGTCAGGGACAACCCGTAAACTCTCAGCCCAATACCTGGCAAACCCAGCAGATCCAAGCTCCTCCTCAGTGTGTAGCCCCATGGCCAAAATAAACTGCCTCATCGACATCTGCCTATGCACACCCCCTAACCTAAACACCAGTGTGTCAGCTGTATCAATCTCCATATCCGTCTCCCTGTAATGAATCGTGCTAAAGAACTCCAGCATAAGCTCCCTAATCAGAGGCTCGTCAATCCTAAATAGTCTCTCCCAAGCACTAGACCTAAACACCGCCTCCTCATCGTCTCCAACAACTACCATCTCCATCCGATCCTGTAAGCTAGCAGCTGCATGTCCACCACCGATCAATCCCACATCGTCAAAATTCAAAACCTGGACTCTGAATATTTTCTTGAAGTAAATCGAGTCAAGCCTATGCAAGTAATCCTCTAGAGCGGCAGGAGTAAGTCCCATGTTCTCAAATTGTAGCCACTGATGCCTTAGTGTGACCTCTGGTAATGCCATCTGAAATAGATATTCACAGTCAGTAAACAGTCTGCAAAATAGGTAGATACGGCGCATCTGATTTAATCAGTGCGGCGTATCTATATAAGGTATAAGAGATGCGGTGCAAGACAATAGATACGGCGTATGTAGATGCGTCGTATCTAGATTAATCAATACGGCGTATCTATTATTTTATCAATTTTGAAATAGGTCGTTACGCCGCATTAATAAACCTAGATGCGCCGCATCTAAAAGCATATCAGTATAAAATAAAGGGTTAGGCACGTTTTTCAAGAATCCGTATCCGTGACGTAAACTCCCGCATTATATCACAGACCAAATTTATTGAATTGTTCCTATAAAAAACTTCTATCACACTTTCCCTCTAAAATTTAAAAACAATCACCCAAAACCCTATTTTTCGTTCGATTTAATTAGTGCCAAATTCGATGCCCAATTCTAAAATTAACTTAGGGGAAACAATCAATGCCAAGTTCTAATCATATCCCTATATCGTTTAAGCCCTAATCGAATTGGTCATATAAACCCTAATTTATAATTAAACGAAATTAAATCAAAATAGAATAAATTACCTTAATTGTATGATCGGGTGAATGATTACAGATCGGATTAAAGGAGGATTTAAGAAAGATGATCGGATTTCGAGTATAATTTTAGTGTGTGAAAGTTCTTAACTGTGTGCGTTTATGCGGCGCATTCCCGTCGTATTTATAGGGCGACACGATGCGCCGTATTAGAAAATTGGGATGCGCCGTATCTATTTAATTTCGTCGACTAGTCAATAAGTCCTAGTTGGTCAGGGATACGGCACTTTGGATATTTAGATCCGCCGTATCTCTATGTTAGTTAACGAAATTTAAATGAAGAACGTACCTTGGCCTCCGCAACACAGTTCCTTATACATCAAATTTGGGTTAAAACGGCACACCATATAGATGAATTCAAAATAAGAGCAATAGGCATAAACGTTTCATTAATAATTGTAATCTTATTGTTTAGTGGATAAGGGTTTATTCCGAGGTTAGGAACAAATATCGTTTTTGAGCATACAAAATTAAGATTACGATTTGAATCAGATGTATAATATGGATAATAAAACTGAGATCATAGTTGTAATACCTGAAATTCAGATAACACGTAAAATTACCAAATTACCCCTGATAATATAAAACCTTATATTATATACATTAAACCTTATAAAATAACTTATAAGATTCCGAAATAATTCCAAAACATCTGAAAGCGAATTATATCTGAAACAAAATAATTTCTGGGACAATGTTCATCATTTTAAATGTTCAAAAAAATTAACTTACACATTTATATATAAAATTCGGAAATTACAAATTAAATAACATAATGTTTTATTTCCTTTTAATTAGATTATATGTTAAATAAATTAAGGAAATATTGAGCAAATCAACCCAAATATTTTTCTTGATTTCATGGGCTGAAAATACAGAGTTTATGCCCCCCTAAAGTCGGTTCTCACATATTAAAACAAATCTCCTTTATTTGTTTCTCAAAACACAAAACCGACTATTATCCAAAAACCCTAAGCGATCCAAAATAATTCCACCAAGGCCACCACACGACTTCTGGGTTTGATCAAGCATTTTTCTGGTGTTATTGGGGTTGCAAGGAAGCTAGGAAAATTGATAGTTGCTGCGTTTTCTCATTGGTTTGTTCTTGTTCTTAAATTCTTGTCGATATACACTAAATCAAGGTAATAATTCGTGCACCTTAACCAAACGTGATAAAATTAATATGGCATTTTTCCAGTGATGTTTAGATGATATATAACTCATATAAAATGTGTAAAACGATCCATGCATGCTAATTCTATGCGTTTGATAATATAATGGCTATAGAACACGTAATTTGCAAATATATGAAATCCGAATTTCTGGGCATGATGGCTATTTTATTTAGACCTCTTATGATATATTAGACCTGGGAAAAATAATGGATCGAATTATAATAGCCTAAATCAAGTCGTTGTAATTTTAGTATCTAAAACATACGTAAATATGCAATATATGTTAAACGAATTTTCTGGGCATGTTCACTATTTTTCGTGGGTTCCTTATAAGTTATATGATCTGGGAAAAATATGGTTTTGATTTTTAGAAGCTTAAATTTAACGTGGTTAATTATTGTAAAAAACCGGATTTTAGAAAAACAAAGAAACAAATGAAATAAAAATTCGTGGGTTCTAGGGTTTGTTTCTTGGGCATGAATCTGAGCATTTAATGTGTTTTAGGGATAAATAAATGATGGTCCAATGATTGGTGAAAATTAGGGTTGGTAATTGTTTATAAAAAGGTGTACCGATTTGAAGTTAATTTCATAAGGACCTGTTTTGCCAAGTTTGAAACTTCTGGGATATTTTTGTAAGATCATATACATCTGTAAGAATGTGGGAAAAATATAACTTTGGGGTCCTAAGTGTAAATTTTGCATAATAATGAATTAATGGGAAATTAGGGTTTTGTTTGGAAATTAATTAAAAGTGAGGGACCAAAAGTGTAAATCTGGAATTCTGAAGTTGTTTTGTGTTAATACTGATATAAAAAGGTTGTTGGGTAATTTTGAGGATTTTTGGGCTAATTATGTAATTGTTATGTAATTATGATTTAATATATATGTTTTGTAAACTTAAAGGGCTAAATATGTAAATTCTGAATTCTGAGGGGTCTAATATGTAAAGTACTGAATTCTGATGATATATTCTGTAAATATGAAATATGATATGCTTGGTTGGTAATTATGGATGTTGTAGGGTTTAAATTGTAAAATATGTAAGTATAAGGTTGATTTTGTAAATTATGTAACCAAAGGGGTGTAATCTGTAAATTGTGAAACTTAAGGGTATGGAATGTAATTCTGAATTAAATAAGTGTATAATTCTGTAACTTAAGGTATTTTCAATAATGACCTTGTAAATTAATGAAGTTGCACTTAAAACCCTAAACTTTGTATAATTGTCATTTAAAACCCTAAACTTCTGTAACATGATAAAATGTATTGTTATTCCGTAATAAGCTCTGAATAAAGGTTCAACCTAATTTGAAATGATAAGATATGTTAATTCTGAAAGCCTGCTAATTATGGGAACTTACTGAATCTGGAAAGTTACTAAAAATAGAAAGTACATAAAATGAAGAGATTAACTAAAGGAATAATCTGAATAAGGAACTTTAGTAATTCTGTCTTCCTTTTCCTTAGGTGTGAAGAAGGATAAGTCTTGATCATCTGATTTCTGTGTTTGTCTGTTTGATTTCTGCTGTGCTAATAAGGTACAGATATTCTGCCCTTTTTCAGTAAGGGTTTTTCATCCCCTTTTTCTTTCAGTTTTCATTTTCTTTATTAGGATCTCCGATACCACTGCTATGTTCCCTTCTGTTGTGAATCTTTGTTGTGATCTGTTTGTCTTGAACCTTTTTGTTTGAACCTCTGCTATGATTCTTGTATTCTGAACCTTTTTCCTGAACTCTGATTGATCTCTTGTTCTGAACCCTGAATTTGTGAGTCTTAATTGAATCTGATCTGTGAACCTTGTTCTGAACCTTAACCTGATATATCTGTTGTAAATTCTGATTTGATTTTAGTAGACCTTAACCTGTTAAATCTTTATCTGAACCTAATTGATTTTGAACCTTTATTAAGTTACATATGAAACTGTTTAAGAAAAGCTATCTTGGAAATGGAAGTTTCTAAACGTTTTGGAAGACCATCTTTATGAAAACTATTTTGTAAGATCATTTCAATGAAAACCATTATTAAAGGATTGATTTAAATGAACTTTTGACAGGAACTTCTGAAATGGATTATTGCTATAAATTTGTAATCATTAACCTTTGATATACTTTTTGGACTATTGGAAATAAACCTTTTTAAATCTGAACTTAAGCTTTGATATTAAACTTAATCTGATAAACTCTGATTTAAACCTTATTATTATCTTAATCTGAATTGTTGACATGACCCTTCTGCCATGAACCCTTAGATGTGACTCTGTTTATTATATGACATCTGACCTTGACCACAGTCTGATATCCGAGCCAATCACTAGGCATGAGGGTTTCATGTCCATGTCATTGATGCACCGATGGCATGACTCTAGGGCAGGAGAGTGATGACCTGTTCCGTCCCTGATTTATTTTATCTGGTGTGTTCTGAGGAGTTTCTGGCCACAGGGGGCGCATGGATGCATCCTAGTTCTGATTCTGTTATCTGTTATCTGTTATCTGTTTATGTTATATGTTTGTTATTATATCTGGTGACTGATGGTGTGTGCGATGCACGTCTTTCACATATATATCTGGGAGCTGATCACTCCGATTTGATACATGAGGTCACCCCTCATATTATCTGTTACTTGAGAGGCATCCCCTCTGGATTATTATATGATTATTCTGTTATGATATTATCTGTTATTTCTAGGCTCGTGATAGATTTCTGTATGTCCCTAAACCTGGTTTGTATATTATCCCTTTCTCATTTCTTTCCTTTCACCCTTATTCATTTTCCTATTCTTTCACTTTAGTTCAGTATCTGTATAATCTGTATTTCTGATTTGTTTCTGTATTGTTCTCTGCCATTGTTTCTGTATTGCTATCCGTTATCGTTTCTGTCATCTATATATCTGTTCACTGGGCTTTTTAAGCTCAGCCGCACGTTTCTTTTCGTGTGCGGCAGGTTTTAGTAGGAAGCTGGGAATGAGTGGAGAGCATACCTTTGGACTTAGAAGATTGAATAGCTATTCTGGATTAGAGTTGACTAGAAGACATTATGTTTGGAATTAGTTTTGAAAGTTTTCATTGTAACCTTGTAGATTCAGTATTTCAATTGTAATCCTTTGAGATTTTTGTATTACTGTAGATGTATGCTCTGTTTTGATCTGATATGAATCCATTATTGTGATATCTTTACCCTTGTCGGGTTGGGGTGTTACAATTTATGGTATCAGAGCTCACAGGCTGCGACTTGTAATACATTTACCCTTGACCTGTGAAGTCTGGACCACTAAGTTTCCACTGTAGGCGCTCGTAGGACAATCTCTGAGAATTTGCTTTAGGATTTCCCTATAGGAACTTAAATTCTGACCAGTGAGGAATGGGTAGACTATAAGACATTTGCTTAAGTATCTTGCTTCCGCACCACTCTGATTCGTGTCTTGCTTTTGGTTAAATCACATTTGAAAATTTGGAGCTTATGCCTTGCACCACCTTAGAGTGAAACCTAAATAAAATCTGAAGCATTGGAAATTGCGTAGTAATTATCTGACATTATTTGATCCTCGCCTTCCGATCTCCACTCCGACCTCTGAACCTTCTGTAAATCATTCTGATGCTTCTTTGGGCAATCTGAGAATCCCCATGATGATAATACACTTGATACATTCTGTTAGTTATTTCTCGTTTCTAATAATCATCTATGAATCTTCTGACACTATTTGATTTCTACTTAACCATCTCTGTTCCCATGAGAAGCCTTGTGGTGTTTTAACCACAAATACACGGATGTTTTCCCTCTCATTCTGAACGGTAAAATCTGCTTTGTTGATCCGTCTTTCTTTGACAGTAACCTTGATTTTATCCTTATAAGGATTGATTGATTTGATCATCTAATATTGACGACTATCCTCTTATGTCTCACCTTTGGCGTTTGAAACAATTTTGGAACCCCCGACATGATTACCGATTGTTAAACTTTTGCTGCCACTACCTGATTCTGACCTTCATTTCTGATCTGTTGTATAAACAGTCTGATATCTCTCCGACCATCCCGAAGACCATTTAACCTTAGAGTGGTTGACACATCCTATAATTCATGACCCATGCTGGATATAAATGTATCCTCTGATCCTATTCTGTCCTGAATGATGAATCTTATTCGCTCCCTTGAATGATGAATCTTATTTGCCAATCAGTTTTCTTTGGAAGGATTTGATGCAAATACCGTCTCTGTATGGAATTGTTAACTGAGCATATGATGCTGATATCTGATATCTCATAAGTCTCACTCCTGCAATTATACGATGTTCGTATTACCAATGATGTACACCCTACCTGTCACTTATGCTAAAAGCTAAACCAAAAACTCCAACACCTTGAACTGTTCGCGTACCTATCCCCACACTATACTGAACCATGTACTTGACTCTGACATATGAACTATCCGTCTGGTTAAGTGACCATATACGTTCTGCGGATCTGTTTACTATTGATATACTTAATTTTGGGAGATCTTTTGATTATTGATTTGACTGGTTCTTCAGCTATCATAAACTACCGCATCTGAAATGTAACGATCTATTCCACCCTACTTTTGATATAATAACCTCTAACCGCTTAAATCTGTTAAGCTTAACCCTGCTATGGAAATATGTACCCTGACCTCATCTGATTATCAAATTCTCCTGTCACCCTATTAGTATCCACCCCTAGAAAGTTTTGTTGTACAAATTTTCTGGCATTTTCTGATGAAACTTCTGAGTTTTCCTCCCGTTTGAGAAGTAGAATTGATTCTGAACCGATCTCGGTTGACGACCCAAGATGCTATAGAAGTTGAGAGATTGAAGAAACTGTAAGATATGATTTTGTTTCACCCCAGTGTTCCCTTTAAATACTTAACCGTAATCTCACTGTAATCACTTTTCATTTCCGAGTATAAATGATTAAATTATTCTATCCTTGTGAACTCCGTATCAGACAACCTCTTTTAATGTTGGAAGGACTGAAGAAGCAACCACAAGAACACCTAAGATGGGAGACGACTAACTGAGAAAAGCTTCCGTAAAGTATTTCAGTTTTATATGAAGATATCCCTGAAAAGATTCATGAAAAACTATTTTCGTGCTCTTTGTGACCATTATGAGTCTTAAATAATGCCAATAGTATTGGCTAATAAGAATCATGTTTTCACGAGTATCTGGACAGTTGTCATAGTATGACAGCATGTTTGTGCCCTGAGTCGAACGAGGAAACATGTAGACCATCTTCGTATTTAATGGAATGACCTTTGTTCTGGAAGAGTAGATTTAATTGGCATTCAGAGATTGTAGCAGACATCACTACCGGGCATCTGATGACGACGGCAATCTGAGTTGGCGAATTCCGAACTGTGCTAGTAGACCTGTCCAAGACTCGCAGTCTTGCTTCTCTATTCATTTTAGTTGTACTAAGATGAATTGAGAGTAGAAGCAGACTTGAGAATAGAAACTGAGATCATGACCTTGAATAGGAGAAAATTCTGAAGTGAATAATTTCTGTGACGGATGAAGCTATGGATGATGTGCTTTACCTCTGTTTGACCTATCTAAAATTCTGTTACCTGATGATAAGTCCTTTGAATGATTTAGATTCCTTATCAGTAATTCCGCTCTGTGTTCATTCTGCTTATGTCGGATGATGGTTTTGTTATCTGAAAATTTGACGAATGATGGGTGATCTGATGTACCAAATTCTGATAGACATTTTGAGACTTCCGTTAACTTTTCGAGTGATTCGTTTTCCTCTTAGTTAGGGTATTGGATTCTGATGACCTCTGAGACCGTAGGAAGGCTAGGTGGAGTAGGATAAGTTTGTTCTGTTCACGACTTGAGATAAAGTATGACCATCATGAGGGCATATTTATATGATGCCAGTATTATGACGTCTGGCCAACGTGATAATACTTACATCATATAACGTGCACTTGTTGTGGGCATAGGATATTTCGAGAAGTGCCTTAGAAGCTTTAGAAATTCTGATAACTGTTTGAGATCGTCTGTGTTAGTGAGACTTTAAGTTCATTCTACCTATACGCGTAATCTGCTTCCACCGTTATGCAAATTGACACGTTTGGATTCTCGTCATGCGTTTTGCTGACCTCTGTACATCTGATACTAATCTTAGCTTCTGTTATAGAACTTTCTGCCATTGATGTCATCGATAATCTATTTTCTGTATGTTCAAATCTGATCTGTCTAATCAAATTCTGTGAACCATATATCCGTCTAAACCCCATGTATTCCTTTGTCTCTTCCGAGAGAATATGATTTTCATCTACTACGTTGGTATGTTATCCTTCTGATCTGGATTCGGTATGTTATGTCTGCTCTGAGGACCTGAAACCATTTTGGGAATCTGCAAGCTCGAGTTATGAGAAACAAATCTTTCATATGTCTGTTCACCGTCAGTTGTGTTCCTGTTTCGTTTCACCTCAATTCTCGTTTTAATCTGGTATGTCTTGTTTTGTTTCTGCTCTCTCTTTTCCTTCTGCTTTCTGCAAATTTCGAGGACGAAATTTTTTTGTTAGTGGGGAAGAAGTTGTAATACCTGAAATTCAGATAACACGTAAAATTACCAAATTACCCCTGATAATATAAAACCTTATATTATATACATTAAACCTTATAAAATAACTTATAAGATTCCGAAATAATTCCAAAACATCTGAAAGCGAATTATATCTGAAACAAAATAATTTCTGGGACAATGTTCATCATTTTAAATGTTCAAAAAAATTAACTTACACATTTATATATAAAATTCGGAAATTACAAATTAAATAACATAATGTTTTATTTCCTTTTAATTAGATTATATGTTAAATAAATTAAGGAAATATTGAGCAAATCAACCCAAATATTTTTCTTGATTTCATGGGCTGAAAATACAGAGTTTATGCCCCCCTAAAGTCGGTTCTCACATATTAAAACAAATCTCCTTTATTTGTTTCTCAAAACACAAAACCGACTATTATCCAAAAACCCTAAGCGATCCAAAATAATTCCACCAAGGCCACCACACGACTTCTGGGTTTGATCAAGCATTTTTCTGGTGTTATTGGGGTTGCAAGGAAGCTAGGAAAATTGATAGTTGCTGCGTTTTCTCATTGGTTTGTTCTTGTTCTTAAATTCTTGTCGATATACACTAAATCAAGGTAATAATTCGTGCACCTTAACCAAACGTGATAAAATTAATATGGCATTTTTCCAGTGATGTTTAGATGATATATAACTCATATAAAATGTGTAAAACGATCCATGCATGCTAATTCTATGCGTTTGATAATATAATGGCTATAGAACACGTAATTTGCAAATATATGAAATCCGAATTTCTGGGCATGATGGCTATTTTATTTAGACCTCTTATGATATATTAGACCTGGGAAAAATAATGGATCGAATTATAATAGCCTAAATCAAGTCGTTGTAATTTTAGTATCTAAAACATACGTAAATATGCAATATATGTTAAACGAATTTTCTGGGCATGTTCACTATTTTTCGTGGGTTCCTTATAAGTTATATGATCTGGGAAAAATATGGTTTTGATTTTTAGAAGCTTAAATTTAACGTGGTTAATTATTGTAAAAACCGGATTTTAGAAAAACAAAGAAACAAATGAAATAAAAATTCATGGGTTCTAGGGTTTGTTTCTTGGGCATGAATCTGAGCATTTAATGTGTTTTAGGGATAAATAAATGATGGTCCAATGATTGGTGAAAATTAGGGTTGGTAATTGTTTATAAAAAGGTGTACCGATTTGAAGTTAATTTCATAAGGACCTGTTTTGCCAAGTTTGAAACTTCTGGGATATTTTTGTAAGATCATATACATCTGTAAGAATGTGGGAAAAATATAACTTTGGGGTCCTAAGTGTAAATTTTGCATAATAATGAATTAATGGGAAATTAGGGTTTTGTTTGGAAATTAATTAAAAGTGAGGGACCAAAAGTGTAAATCTGGAATTCTGAAGTTGTTTTGTGTTAATACTGATATAAAAAGGTTGTTGGGTAATTTTGAGGATTTTTGGGCTAATTATGTAATTGTTATGTAATTATGATTTAATATATATGTTTTGTAAACTTAAAGGGCTAAATATGTAAATTCTGAATTCTGAGGGGTCTAATATGTAAAGTACTGAATTCTGATGATATATTCTGTAAATATGAAATATGATATGCTTGGTTGGTAATTATGGATGTTGTAGGGTTTAAATTGTAAAATATGTAAGTATAAGGTTGATTTTGTAAATTATGTAACCAAAGGGGTGTAATCTGTAAATTGTGAAACTTAAGGGTATGGAATGTAATTCTGAATTAAATAAGTGTATAATTCTGTAACTTAAGGTATTTTCAATAATGACCTTGTAAATTAATGAAGTTGCACTTAAAACCCTAAACTTTGTATAATTGTCATTTAAAACCCTAAACTTCTGTAACATGATAAAATGTACTGTTATTCCGTAATAAGCTCTGAATAAAGGTTCAACCTAATTTGAAATGATAAGATATGTTAATTCTGAAAGCCTGCTAATTATGGGAACTTACTGAATCTGGAAAGTTACTAAAAATAGAAAGTACATAAAATGAAGAGATTAACTAAAGGAATAATCTGAATAAGGAACTTTAGTAATTCTGTCTTCCTTTTCCTTAGGTGTGAAGAAGGATAAGTCTTGATCATCTGATTTCTGTGTTTGTCTGTTTGATTTCTGCTGTGCTAATAAGGTACAGATATTCTGCCCTTTTTCAGTAAGGGTTTTTCATCCCCTTTTTCTTTCAGTTTTCATTTTCTTTATTAGGATCTCCGATACCACTGCTATGTTCCCTTCTGTTGTGAATCTTTGTTGTGATCTGTTTGTCTTGAACCTTTTTGTTTGAACCTCTGCTATGATTCTTGTATTCTGAACCTTTTTCCTGAACTCTGATTGATCTCTTGTTCTGAACCCTGAATTTGTGAGTCTTAATTGAATCTGATCTGTGAACCTTGTTCTGAACCTTAACCTGATATATCTGTTGTAAATTCTGATTTGATTTTAGTAGACCTTAACCTGTTAAATCTTTATCTGAACCTAATTGATTTTGAACCTTTATTAAGTTACATATGAAACTGTTTAAGAAAAGCTATCTTGGAAATGGAAGTTTCTAAACGTTTTGGAAGACCATCTTTATGAAAACTATTTTGTAAGATCATTTCAATGAAAACCATTATTAAAGGATTGATTTAAATGAACTTTTGACAGGAACTTCTGAAATGGATTATTGCTATAAATTTGTAATCATTAACCTTTGATATACTTTTTGGACTATTGGAAATAAACCTTTTTAAATCTGAACTTAAGCTTTGATATTAAACTTAATCTGATAAACTCTGATTTAAACCTTATTATTATCTTAATCTGAATTGTTGACATGACCCTTCTGCCATGAACCCTTAGATGTGACTCTGTTTATTATATGACATCTGACCTTGACCACAGTCTGATATCCGAGCCAATCACTAGGCATGAGGGTTTCATGTCCATGTCATTGATGCACCGATGGCATGACTCTAGGGCAGGAGAGTGATGACCTGTTCCGTCCCTGATTTATTTTATCTGTGTGTTCTGAGGAGTTTCTGGCCACAGGGGGCGCATGGATGCATCCTAGTTCTGATTCTGTTATCTGTTATCTGTTATCTGTTTATGTTATATGTTTGTTATTATATCTGGTGACTGATGGTGTGTGCGATGCACGTCTTTCACATATATATCTGGGAGCTGATCACTCCGATTTGATACATGAGGTCACCCCTCATATTATCTGTTACTTGAGAGGCATCCCCTCTGGATTATTATATGATTATTCTGTTATGATATTATCTGTTATTTCTAGGCTCGTGATAGATTTCTGTATGTCCCTAAACCTGGTTTGTATATTATCCCTTTCTCATTTCTTTCCTTTCACCCTTATTCATTTTCCTATTCTTTCACTTTAGTTCAGTATCTGTATAATCTGTATTTCTGATTTGTTTCTGTATTGTTCTCTGCCATTGTTTCTGTATTGCTATCCGTTATCGTTTCTGTCATCTATATATCTGTTCACTGGGCTTTTTAAGCTCAGCCGCACGTTTCTTTTCGTGTGCGGCAGGTTTTAGTAGGAAGCTGGGAATGAGTGGAGAGCATACCTTTGGACTTAGAAGATTGAATAGCTATTCTGGATTAGAGTTGACTAGAAGACATTATGTTTGGAATTAGTTTTGAAAGTTTTCATTGTAACCTTGTAGATTCAGTATTTCAATTGTAATCCTTTGAGATTTTTGTATTACTGTAGATGTATGCTCTGTTTTGATCTGATATGAATCCATTATTGTGATATCTTTACCCTTGTCGGGTTGGGGTGTTACAATAGTGTAGAGAACTTTCCTTTGGGCAGTTGAATTATCGTAGAGTTTACCTGGGACTCTATTTCAAGAATTTAAGAAGTTCAATGTTACCAGTACTGAGTTTTTCCTCCACTCTTGTCGTCTTATGTTCGGTCACTTCAGCTAGCGTCTCATGGTTTGGTTCAGAATGTAATCCTTCTTGGTGATGCTCGAGTCATCATTTATCCTGAAAATAAACAACTTGCACACGAGAGTAGCGGACCGATCAAAGTAAATATCAAAAATCAACTATATTTATCAAATTATATTCGTCGTATTAACAAAAGTTAATGCGCCGTATTTTCGTTACGTTTAAAAATAAAAGATTTTTGATTCAGAAAGATGCGCCGTATCGACAGAGATCGATACGCCGTATCTGTTTAATAATTCGCAAACTGTTTTTAATTAAAATAATAGATACGCCGTATCTGCGAAAGCAGATGCGTCGTATGGCGTTAACGTTTAGAAAATTTTTTATCAAAAACAGATACGCCGTATCTGCTAAAGCAGATGCGTCGTATTACTTTATCGCTAAGAAAAATTTTCTTATTAAAAACAGATACGCCGTATCTTGGGGAAAAGATGCGTCGTATCGAATTAATTAAACGCGTTGTATTAAAAAAATTAAACGCAATACGCCGTATCTGAGAGATCAGATGCGCCGTATCGTTTGATTTAGCACAGTACAACGATAGCAGAACAGAAAAATACGAAAAAATAAAAACAAAAAATTAAACACACAAACAAAAACAAAAATAAACACACAAAAATAAAAAGAAAACAATTAACACACAATACAACAAATATGCAAAATAGTACAATGATGCAATTAATCTAATAAAAAAGAAAAACCTAATTAAAATACTAATCAAATTAACAGATAATAACAATTCACTCCCCGGCAGCGGCGCCAAAAACTTGATGCGCGTGATGTGTCGTTGCGGTTTAGCAGTTTTAATGCCTACTCAAGTTTTAAATTTATATTTAGCCGACTTATCAATAACACACACACTTAACGAGCAGTGTACCCGGTCAGTATGAAGATAATGGTAAGTAGAGTGTCGATCACTAAGAGTGGAACGTATTATCTCGTTATTCTAATCAGTATTTTAATATCCTAACGCAAGGGGGTTTCAGCCTGAGAGACTGGCACGATTTGTTGCAATTAAATAATAAAATAAACCAACAGGCACGAATCAGCAAGTAGCACACACGTACACAGATAAATACTCGAGACAATAAGAGGGCTGTCCTTATGATTAAGTAGATTGTCACTTGTTTTATTGATACCTTTATATGAAGTGTATGTAGTTAACCCTTTCTCGTTGGTCCTATTCTTATCGGCGAGTAAACCCTTAATGATTACTTATGTCTAAAAGTTATTCCTAAGTGATCAATTTAGAAACAACCGTGGGAGCCACATTATGTCCCGCAGTCAAATGCCCGCAAGCCACTAATAAACACAGAGGTTATCAATGCACTAATAAGTAGTAACCAAAGACATCAACATATAAACTTTAATTAATGAGAAAGCAGTTTTAAGGGAGTGCAATCTTTCCGTTGCCACATTACACAAGCCACCAATCTTGATGAATTAAAGTTTGCTAACACAATAAAACAAAACTACTTAATGAATTAAATACATGCAGCACCTTCTTACAGCTCTTGTATCTTTGATTTGGGTGTGTCTTGTGCTGCCTCCTTGACTGAATTCGTCCTTTGTTCCTCCTGTTCGGTCTTCTGTTTTAGGGTTTCGGAACTTGTAATTCGTCTGGTCTACGAGGTATTTATAGTTTCTGTCTGAGGGAAGATGCGGCGCATCTACTAAGTAGATGCGGCGCATGTACTTAACTTTGCGTGGGGTCCAAGATTATAATATTCAGGAATATTCGTACGCCGCCAGAAGATGCGGCGTAACTCCATGATCAGATGCGGCGCATGTCCTCTTGTATCTTGGATCGTATCTGGTGATATCTTGATAGAGATGCGGCGCATGTCGAGAGTGAGATGCGGCGCATCTGGAGCAGAATTGACTTGATCTTGTCCATGTCAGTAGACTTTCACTTTATGCACGTTTTGCTCCATTATTAGTCCAAAATCATTAAGTTTCACCAAATGCTTGTTTTTACCTGAGAATTACAAAAGTAAATGATTAAGTATCAATCCTCATACATAATATAGTAAAACAAGTCAAATTAATAGGATAAATGATAGTAATAAAATGTACTTATTTGAGTTCATCAGCTATCATGTTTGAATCACATTCCTAAGATCCTGAATTGAATATTGAAATCTGTGTGAATTGCCATGTTCATGATTGCTATTTGCTCTTCATGCTAGATAGTTATTTGACGTATTTCCTGATTGTGGTTTGATTATAAGATGAACTTGGTATTATAATGTGGCAAGCTGCTATGGGGTAGCTATTAAGGAATAGTGTATCTGTATGTATGCATATCTGTGTTGATATTCTTATGCAGATTCTATAGCCAAAATGAATGTGCCAGTTCCCGCTCTAACCATTTGATCAGACGTTCAAACTCTATTGATTGGCTCAGAATTCACCACGACAACAACATCGGCGGCAACGACAACAACAACACTTTCACCAACACCACCACCTTAACTTCTACAAAGCAGTTCTTATTCTGATCTCGCCAAGTGGAGATCTTCAACATGTGGGAAAGTTCTGTTGGTGGATGGATAATTGATGTTGACCACTGATTCACTCAGAAAAATGGATGATTACATTGTCTGCACAAAAAGGTCAATATCATTTGTGTCATAAAAGTTATCTTGTGCATAATAAGCAGTGAATCTCCCTCTTAGTTTAAGGGGGAGCATAGTATGTTCCATTATCAGAAAACATTAAATCGGACACATTTTCTCCCACATTTTCTAACTTATTTAAATCAATTGGGATCACAAATCTCAAATGGTTTGAAATTTTTGATCGGGGGAGAGAATGTGATTTAAATATGAAATCTGATAAAATGTGATGTTTTGGACTCAAATGTTAGGCTCTCCCATATGTGCTAAACTCTTTCGTATATCGATGCACATATTGAGGGGGAGCGAATGGACAAAAAGGATTTGGCATCTTATGTGAGCACGGCTCAGACTTCACCAATGAATTGACGAAACATAAACTGTCATCAATCGAAAGGACATATCCTGGCCGGGTAATAATTTCAAGCTGGTCTAACCAGTGATGTAAGCGTGTCTCGAAAAGGATGTGTCTGAGTAGAGTGTACCGTTTCGAGAAACTTTCTGTGGACTTGACCAGGCCGGGTAATAATTTCAAGCTAGTCTAACTAGTGATGTAAGCGTGTCTCGAATCGGTCATGTTCACTGAAAGTGGATCAATTCAAAAAGTGCGTACTCCACCCAACATGTGCAAATTTATAAAACAATCATCCGAGCACATGTTGAGGGGGAGCATTTGAAAAATATAAAACTCTCAAAGTGTTAGCGAAATGTGTTTCAAAATCATGAACACTTTGAGAGATTTTTCAAGGATTTGGTTAATGGCAATTGTGGAAGAACACCAAAGACCGACCATTTTACTTAATGCATTGGAGTTATAAGGATGGTAAGGTTAGGTACAAGTTCCCACGATCCCGCCAGAGCCAGAGGGATCTACCCAGGGACAATCCACTAGTTAGTGTAGAAGTCCTTAGGTATGATTAAAAAGGAGAAAAGTGTGAATAAGGGAAGAGTGCCGACTGAGATGGAGATAGTACTGGAACAAACCCAACAAAGTACTAGTAATGAAGTCTCGATAAGCACTGAAGGGGTTGAAGAATGAAAAAGAAATGTAAAGATAAAGGGTGAAAAGAAAGAAGCCCTCCTTACACTTTAGGCAGAAACCGGGTCAATTCATATGCTGTCAGAATCACTTGGTTGATTGCTGACATTGAAGACAAAGTATCATGGACCCAGTGATACGCTGCACAACCCTCCCTAGCCACTCAAGGTCCCTCAAAGGATTCTTGTTTCAATTGTCACGGATTTCAATACATTTCTATCGTCTATCTCACTCCGAGTTAGATGATATTGAAAAGGTGGCAGTCCTCTCCAGCCTCCGCTCACTAAATCAAAATGCACTATCGAGTCTAGAGCCACGAGATGCAAAATAAGATCTCATAGGAACATATGCTACTTCTACACTGGTTGGTCAACATTAAGGACACCAGTTGTAAACTTAAGAGTCCTACGCAGATCTTAGCAATCTGACAGTTAGCATTTACATAGCTTGTAGGCTTATTTATATTAGCTTAGTACTATTAGTATTATTAGTTTTATTAGATTAGTCGTATCTATATTTGTGGAGTGGGTCGGGTCTTTACCCACTGTCAGCTCACTCCACAGCCCACTAGGGGCACAAATATTAGGAACTATAAATACCCCTTCCCACACTTGGGAAGGGTTGGAACTCTTCATTCTCTTAATCTAACATTCACATATTTCTCTCCACTCTCTCTCTCTCTAGAATTGTTCCCAACTCTTCTCTTCATCTCTCTAAGATTCGATCCATCTACAAATCTAGTGCTTGTGTTATGAATTCAAGTATCCTACACCTTACCACCACTACTATCATCATCCCCTCCACCGTCGGTTGGACCCGACTACTCGTTAAGACTACTCACCCAGACTTACCCGTTTACACCTCACCAACGGGAGCCGACTCCTAGAGAGAATTTACCCTCTCAGGTCTCCCCCATCATTACTATTTCCACCTGCTTTCACTCCTCTAGCCCGAGTCCTCGAGACTGGAGAGAGCTTCAGGACAGCAGTTGCCCACACACCTACTCCTCCCACCATCATGACGCAACTGGAGCGTCATGAGGAATAAATCGATACACTCCTGAACGTCGTTGACAGAACACCACTCATGACCGACAGCACCGTACTTGACCTTTTATCCGACCAGATGGACCTTCAGGATGGACTGACGAGGTTTCAGTCAGGGATATTCAAGACACGCTCCTACATGACAGTTTTACAATGAGAAAGGCAGAGGCATATTAACCTGCTGCATGGAACGTTAATAAAAAGACCTTGTATCGTTTGCTTGGTAAAAACAATCGATCAAGTTATTAATATTATGTTGTTTGTTGTGATTATATCCAGACCTGCCATGATATTACCTACGATTATTATGATTCCTTATACCTGCCATAACTGGGCTATAACCATAGAATTCTCTAAGACAAATTTTGGAAGAAAACTTGATGAATGAAGAGAAAGTTGCTGAACTTCAGCTTTTGTAGATGAATCAGTTTGTTCCTTAGCAGTTCCCATACCAAGAGTTGATCATTTATCTACGATACTACCCAGACACATCGTGATTTTATGATTCTCAATTGGTTGTGATTTCGCATTGTGACCACATCGTTAAGACTAGTATACAAATACCTTGTTACTCAAAATACTCTAACATGGACATTAGGTGGATTCTAAATCCGTGTTTATTGTGATATTGATAGAAAATGACCAACATGAATAATACACATACCCCACCAGCACCTACCACAACTATGACACCTGAAGCTATCCAGAAGTTAGTAACCAACATCGTTGCAGTAGTACTCGAAGTAACTACAGTAGCTCGTCCGAGTAGCAACAATATGGCTACAGGAGAAAAGAAGATGGCTGCGTCTTATAAGCATACCCATGAAAGTTTCACGGGTTGTAGACCAACTCGCCTTAAAGGTACAACAGAAATGACTAAACCTACCATCACTATTATCCAAGGATTTCTAGACCAAAAAGTTAAACGAGACACTACAAGAATCAGTGCCCAACCCAGAATACCACTTAGGACAAATAGAACCAGTGGAAGAGAATGGAAGCTCCTTAGAACCTTAACAACGTCAAAGGATGACATCAATGTTTAAACAGAAGAAGAAATTCCTGTTGTAATGAATAAACCATAGATTAAAACTTTCTAAGTTGTATTTCCTTTTGTATTTTACTTTAGGTACGATGGATGTAACCTAAGTGTAACAACTACCTTTCTACCGTATGAAAGCCCTATCTTGTAATATTTCTGTAATAATCATAACATACGTCTATTTCTATTCCATTTACCCTATTCATAGTCGTTACGTAACAATACACTGATATCACCTTAGAAATTTGGTTAACATCATTTCTGACCGAACGATAGATTATTACCACCTTGTAAGAATTCTCACATGAACCCTAAGATTATTTCAAGGATATCGTATTATCACCCTAGAAATTCCCATCACAGTAGTGTGAACCAAAAAATTTTCTTATTCTTTTGAAAAATAATTATGTTGTTATTTTACAAAAACAACACGTTGAACACCATCTAAAACCTCTTGAAAAACATAACACTACTTTGACTGAGCCAGGTATCACATCATTGGTCCTTAATTTTACATAGCCTAGCTACCTATGTCAAATTTGGGAAGAATCATGTCATGAATGAAACGGTCATCTTTTCAAAATTTCTAATAACAATCTTCATTCAAAAGCAGGTTTTATGACAAGATAAAATACTCCTATTGCAAACCTACTATAGATATCTACACCTAGTACCCATCATCCCAATGAAAGAAACCCGACATAAGTATGAATTCGAGGATCACAACAATTCACAAGGATATATGGAAAACACAAATAGCGTAAATTTTATTAGAATCTACGAAGATTAATACATAGCGTTATAATTAGCATCGGTAGTGCTAAATTTACAACAATTTATTTCAACTCTCCTACTATCTACTTCCCCCATGTCTGATCCACGACAATGGCTAGGACCACTAGTGGAACGACAAACATTAAGATTACAACCAAGAATGCGAAATCTTCTTCAGGAGCATAAGCCAAATAAATGGCGACATCAACGACATACAAAATTGCGAGGATAGTAATAGGGTGCGGCATTTTGGAAGTAATAAATGAGAGGAATAAGGTTGGTGGAAGAATGGAAATTAAAATGGGGTATATATAGGCCAAAAACTAGCCGTTGGAACCAAAACTAGCCGTTGGAACACTATTCACGACCGTTGAGATTCACTGTTCACAGCACTGTTCGCAGTCGTTGATTTTTCACTATTCCTGACTGTTATTTTTCACTATTCACTGCCATTGGATTCGTTAGGTGCGAATTATTTCATCTAGTATGAATAAATCTAACGAAGTTACGTTTTCTTGAATACCTAATGGAAATTCCTAGACAACCCTTTTTCATAACCTCTCAAACCTCACAACTATCTTAGACTAGAATTCCAGGACGGAATTCAGAATGACGAGGGAGTACTGTAATACACTGTAAAATTCCACTGTAATTATAATCGTTAATCAATGTTAACCTCAGTTACTGTTTACTGATTTCCATTTTTACGGAGAAATTTGAAATTTTCTTTATTATACTATAGTAACGTAAGCACGTCATCACATAATTCATCAAATGACGGGACGAGCTCACAACGCGTAACACTAAATTTAATTATGCTCTAATATATACCAAACGGGCCAAAATCATAACAGCCCATCACCACCTATCGACATGGGCTGTTAAGCCCATTAAGCAAATTTTAAGCAAATAATATAAGATAGCTTATCTAGGTCTTTTGATATGAAAATAGAACGTTAAAAATGAGCTTATGGATGAGCCCAACTCGTCTCAAAGCTTATGGTTTTTAAAACGTTAATGGGCTTTATAAGTGGCTCGTTAAAAGCCCAACATACGAAAAATAAGCTCTTTTGTCATATAAGTAGTTGAAATAAGCTTTATTAAACTTAAATAAGTCACCGAAAAATTCGTATAATTTTTCCCACATTTTTTTGTACATTTGTACTAAAAATGCAAAGTAATTTCACTTACAAGGACCAAAACTGCCAACCGTATAAAATAGGGACTGAAACTGTAAAAACATAATCTTTAAGGTATAAATTGATATATTATTGAATTCCAAGCTCAGAATGTAACTTTGGACAAGTAGTGGACTATAAATGCGACTTATACTTAATTAAGGACTAACGGTGCAACGCTAACGCCGTTAGGGTAAAAAGTGTAAAAACAGGAAAAGGACAAGGACCAACAGAATATATTTGTCATTCTTATTTCTATTTTCTATTTTACGATTTCCATTCACGTCACGTGCATTTTTGTATATTTCGTTTACTTATTATTTAACATTACGTTATGTTTATATAACGAGATTTTGAACGATTTAACTTCACGTTTCATTTCACCACTTCCGAGGAAACGATATTTTGGAATAATTGACATAAAAACAAGATAATATTATATGTAATATTATTTTTGAACTTTAAGCATTTTAAGCATATCACACTCTCACTTTAACGATCAAATCGTTATTCGTTACTTGTTTCATATCCACCATTCGTATTTGGTCAGATTCTCAGACTTTCCTATTTACCAGGTTTTGTTTTGAAGCCGTTACCATAATCTCACCTGAACTTACTTTTCACCATCCCCAGTATCACTTAAGGTGAGTCATAGCCTCACTTTTACTTATTTAAGAACTTTAAACTCCGTGAGGGAGATACATGCTATAAACTGATCACAAGTATTTTTATGTATGCTTCACCTGACTTGATATATGCCTAAGTTACCTTATTGCCATAAGCCCCTCTATCATGAGCCATTAATCACTAGTAAGTGAACGCGAATATAGTGAATAGATCTATTAGAGGTTGACAACCTATTCCACTAATACTGGACGGAATGCCTTAGTTGCTAGTCGTATTAGTCGTAATGCACTATATTTGAGAAAAACAGGAATTGGCAAATCACCTATTACACTAGGGCAACATATCCATCATTGATTTGATGTTGATCACCTCCGTTTTTACGGTATTTGTTAACGTTTTGCGTGTCATGAGACTTAGGGCAATATATATACTGCAATATCAACTTTTTCAACTGATTGTATTCCCAATACGATCTTACTTGTGTATCGAACTGATTATAAATTATAAACTCTATGATTTCACTTAACATTTTTATTGAGTTTTAAGCATGTTATCTCAGGTAATTAGTGGAGCAGCAAGGGCATGGAGCGGGCAATTACTTATCTTTTATTATAGTGTAAAATAAAACGTGTAATTCAGTTTAAAATACTATTTCCTTTAAGGATTTCACCAACTCTTATATGAAACTTTTGTAATAGAATTAATATGAGGGACCTATATTTTCAAAACGTCTCTTTCGAGCCGTTTACTATAATTATGACTTCGATCCTCACAGTAATACCCCGATTAATCTTCCGTTGTTAACTCATAATTTAGGGGGTGTTACATATAGCTTCGTCGTTACTTGGATATACATGGCTGGTGGCAGACAACATCTGCAGGACATCTAAATTAATGGCATCGGCGGTTTCATTTTTTGGACAAACAATGGCCCTTTCTTGCAAGGCCTCGGCAGTTGGTGATTGAAGTATGGTGTCAGGATATATAAACCGTATAAGTTGCATCCTCGCGTCATCACTATCTGGAATGCAGTATCTTTCAGGTATATGTATCCATGAAGTATCTTCAGGATCTGATTCATCTGGTTCACCAATAACACCGTTCCCTACGTCTACCAACCATTTGGAAAATGATACGGTATCATGTAACTGTTGGGGAGACGCCTGGATCCTCGTAAGTCGCATATTTTCTGTCAACAAATAAACTTTGAAGTATTTCCAGAGATAGGATTCAGTGATACACGAAGAAATGATTTGTTATTTTGTACCTTTTTTCTTCACCGGTAAAGTTTGTCTGAAGTCACCCCCCAGGATTACTGACTTGTTGCCAAAGACAGCCGTTGGTCTATCTAATAGATCTCGCAAGGTCCGGTCGAGAGCCTCAAAACATTTACGGTCGTTCATGGGCACCTCATCCCAAATTATCAGGTCTGCCTGTATTAGTAGATCAGCCTGTAACACCCCCAAAATTTGACTTTGCGGAAGCATTAGAATCATGGGGTGCTACTGAAATGGAAATCATAACACAAGGTAACGAAGAACCAATTACACACTTTATAAAAATATATTAAATTTGATTGATCCAATTATAACAACTTCATGTTTCATGTTTGTTTACAAGTTTAATGGTCCCTCAAAAACAAGTTTTCAATATTTATTAAAACACTTTGGCCAATAGTATAATTCCACCGCCTTGCCAAGCCTTGCCACACTTGCATAATTCTAGATACCTGAGAAAACATGCTAAAAGTCAGCAAAAAGCTGGTGAGTTCATAGGTTTAAGTTATAAAAATTTGGACCAATAGTTTAGTTTGTGAACATTGAATTGTCACATTAATATTTTATTTACGCTAGCACTAAGTTCATGCAACCGAAGCTCGACCGTTCAGTGTGCTATAACCTAGCACATTAACAATCACAATGGGGCCCTTAGCGAGTGCTTAACCCAATTCACTCGTAATCCGACTTAATATACGCCCGCATTGACCCATCTGGCCAACCGGACGGGGGAGTCACCCCAATAGATCTATTCATATTAATCACGCTTCCTAACCGGAATTAACAGTGCATGAAGGCGGGCATAGTAATGGGTTCTAGAGTCTTAGGCTAACTGCACAATAACTTTGGTAAAAACAGTATTAATGGTCCAATAAATTGGTTTTGCATGTTTCACACCCCATTCATATAAAACAAGTATAAGTAAAAAGGGGCTATAAACTCACCTTCAATGGCCTGAACAGTGAATGCTGTGAAATTTAGGAGTGCATGGCACCAACACGCAACCTAGATCAAATAATCATGTCTTAGTTCAAGTATTAAGTTTTAAGTCCTTTCATATTTTAATTTCAACGTGCTAGAGTATCTATGTTGTTGTCACTTGTGTGGCGGAAATTGTGGTTACTAAGGACTTTCCTAAGAGTTGGTAAGGTGTAATCTCTACAAATGACCTAAAGGTACGATAATGAGAGATTTGGGGATATTGAACAACCTAAAGTACAAATGGATTCAGTCGAGTTGCTATATATATATATATATATATATATATATATATATATATATATATATATATATATATATATATATATATATATATATTTTTTTTTTTTTTTTTTTTTTGTTGTGTAATTTGTTCGTCATGTCTGATTATGTTGATTTTAGAAGTAAAACCTAACGTATGTGACGTTTATTACCTACTAGTTAAATGGTTTGAGAAAATTTTAATATAACGTTAATTTTAATAATTTATTATGACTCATTTTTAACATTATTAGTTTAGAACAATATGTATCGTCAAATTTGTTTAAGTGAGGTTTAAGTTTAATATCCCATCCTCTAGTTTTTGTTAGCGACGGTATTATCGGTTGATTAAAATACACTTCAACTTATACATCCGTAGTGTGTATTCTAGTCCATTCTCAATGGGAATTTGTTTTATCTTTAATTACTCGAGTTTTATACCTTTAACAACAAATGTGGATATATGACGCCTTGTACCTCTTTTTACCGGCTTTTATGTTCTACTATATATGAATTTGTGAGACGATTATATATATAGTGACAAGTATAACTAAATGGTTCAATTATGGTTGTCTAGTTTTTAGTCACGGTTATTCGAGTTTTATGTATATACGTGTTAGTTCAATGTGAAGATTAATTGTATATTCGGCTATACAAGTTTTATGTATATATTTTGGTTACTACGAAAATGTTTATCGTGAACGGCTATATTAAAGTTTTACGTTGACGGCTAGTATTTATGTGTTAATAGGTTTCGTATATCTATATGTTAGTTTCGATATAAATTGTTTGCGACTTAATATGTAATTGTTAACTATTTTTGGTGTATGCAATATTTGTTGGGCTGGACTGAGGAGAGTTGCCACCACTGCCACATGGGCCTGGTGGGCTAGCTTGGTCACAACATTAGTACTCTATATGGATGGACTGGATCTAAGTGTGCTATTGGAGTTTGGGTTGGGCTGCTTATGGGTCCTATGTGGGCTGCATTTTGGGTTTGGCCTGGAACAATATCATACACAGTTACACACATACAAGTCTTAAAAGACTTGTACGCATCCTGGGAAGGCTTTAGCCTAGTATTTCGACATCAAAAGTCCTTAGGAAACCTCATGACTTGGCTCATTTTGGGTCGAGTACTACTCGACTCCATCCTATAGAGGTCTTGGTGTGTGGAGAGGCCTTTGGGTTGGGTATAACTATGCGTCTTTCGACAAGGAGAGACCCTTTTTGAGTGTGATTTACTTCTAATGTCAAAAAGTACTCCTAACTCTTAGCGTGTTTTAGTCGAGGGCCGTATAATTATGAAAGGTCTATTGAGGTTTTCACTATGATTTGGGGTGCGTCCTGGAGTTAAAGGGGTTGTGTTCAAGACTAGGACTTTGGGTATATTCCCCCAATCCCAGTTTCTCGCTTCTGAGTTCTAATGGGGTGTATTCAGGGAGGACTTAGGAGTAGCAATTCCCTTGCTTATATTGGATTTCAACCCACGGTTAACTCACCTTCTTGGTGGTTTCCTAGGTCAGTCCTACTAGACATGGACTTGGCCATAACTTCCCTTGTGGGGAAGATTTTCCTCAGCATATACCTTCGTCCACACACCCTGCTTGGGTGTTTTCTCCATTCGTTCCACAGCTGACCAACACCTACAACCGACACCATATCACTAAGCTAGAAAGGGTGGGGCATTTCAAAGCTCTAGTGTTTGATACCTCAACAATAAAAATTTTGCTTTTGGCTTAATCCGACACAATATTCCTAAGGGTTTGTTTGATTTTGTAAAACCCGCAAATTAATATAAGATGAAAAGACTAAAATGCTCTCGAATCTAAAACTTTGAGAACATATGAATATTAGTTAAATGAAAATAACATAAGTTTAACAAAAATATAAAACTTTACATTATATGAATTGGAACAAAAAAAAAAAAAAAAAAAAAAAAAAAAAAGAAACATAGGTGTATTGGCCGCCCCCCCTAACCAAAAAGAGGTCCACATTCATGATTTGCTAATACATGGTATGTCCCTTAATGTGATTACATCCTTCCTAATATACCCTAAAACTAATTTTCGGTATTCCCTTTTATCAATTGTACCGATCTTCAAGTTTGAAAAGAAAAGAAACCCTAAACAAAAACAAACAAGCGGCTGTCTCCATTCTCCCTGCTGCCACGCCTAGAAGATCATCCAAAAAGCTCCAAAAACTCGTTCTAGCTCTTGTATAATCGTCACAAGGTAAGCCCCTAACATCTATGATGATCCATACGAAGTTTACGCGTCAAAAACTAATCAAATCAACCATTTTTTTCTGTTTTTGGGGCTGTTCTGTCGACAAGAAGAAAGGAGGAAGAAGGAGAGTTTCGTGTGGTGTTGTGATCATCGTCGTGTTCGTGTTCTTCGTGGTCTACGAGGGTATAGTATCACCCTCTATGTTCAATCCATAATTCTTGTTTTCTTTTGAGTTCTAATCGAATATATGTGCATAACAATCACATAAAATCATAAAAGATCAAAACCCTAAAACTATGTATATGAATCGGTTGCCACTTTTGGGTGTGAAATAATTCGTGAGAATCATGTTAAATATGTTATTGAATGACCAAAATATGTTATGGACTCAACCAAAATCGTTTGGGATGAATAACTTGTGATTTGGATATGAAAAACCCTAAAATGGATAGGTTTCTGTGAGGTCTGTTTCTGAGTTCGAACTTTTGGTCGACTTTAAACGGCTATAACTAAATGATTTGAATGTGTACTTTGATGTTTCTGGAGTCTAGATTGTATTTTAATGAAATAGCTACCTGGAGAAATTTATGTTGTAATTTTTAGAGGCCTGGAAAGGTACTTTTTGATTTTTAGAAAATTATGTGTCTGGTCGGATTTGTGAGTCTAGAAAATCAGTCCAGGTTTTCCATTTTTAATTTTCAAACCGAGTTGAGTTAGAAGGGTTCCTTTGAACTGGGTAATATTAAAGATGCATAAGACTTCCTGGAATTTTTCTAGATTTTTGTGAATTTTTCTTAAAGGGTTTCTAATTGATAACTTTTCGTATAGTAAAATTACTCAGAAATCTGGACGACTTGAGAAAATGGATTTTTAGCACATACCTATACTACATAATAAAATCTGGAAAAATTTGGTAAAATACTTTAGACATATGATCACCTCTGGGAATTTTTGGGAATTTTAATACTGAGTTCTTATATGATTTATAATTTATGGAAAACCTGACAAATTCGTACTTAAAACTGTGTGATGTTATAAAAGGGTAAAATTGTGAACTAAAGGGTGTGATGTGTTTATTGTGTAACCTAAAGGGTGTAAATGGATATTTTGCTAAAAACCAAAGGTCATAACTTATAAAATCTGTAACTTGATGATATTTTCATATTATACCCTAAACTTATGATAATTACCTAATGAACCCTAAATTATGAAAACTACTACATGAACACTAAAACTTGGTAAAAGACATTAAGAATCTTGAACTATGAATATGATCATCTATAATACTTTGAATTAGCATACGGGAATGATATAACATAAAGTCACCTAATATGGAATGAGAACAAGAATGAAACCTTACGGTCCTATGAACTTATAAGAGAACTTGTGCTTATTTGTAGATCGGGTGAAGAGGGAGTGATCTCCTACTTGATTTGATTTTCATTTCTTGCTTGCGTATTTCGTTAAGGTACAGATATTCTGCTTCTTTGATAAGAGGCCTTCATTTTCTGATTATGATTCATATTAGGGTTTCCCTATACCATTGCTATGTTCCCTTCATTCATGAACTCCGATCTTTTGAACCATCATGATATTGAACCTTTTATGATTATGAACCTTTCATTCATGAACCTTTAATTATGAACCCTTGACCATGAACCTTTGCTTATGAACCTTTGCTTATGAACCATGATTATGAACCATGATTATGAACCATGATTATGAACTTATGAAACATGATATTGACCTATGCAAGTAAACTAAAAACAGGATTCATGATACTTGACCTTTACCCTCAGTTTGATACTACGAGCCACTCACTAGGCATGAGGGTTTCATGTCTATGTCAGTCGATGCACTGATGGCATGACTCTAGGGCAGGAGAGTGATGACCTGTCCCGTCCCTGCACGTTTATGTTTATGATTCATGTTTATGTAGAGGCAGATTATGGCCACCGGGGGCGTATGGATGCATCCTAGATTTGTTCATGTTCATGTTATGTTATGTTATTCATGGTGACTGATGGTGTGTGCGATACACGTCTTTCACACTCTGGGAGTTAGCTACTCCAACCCATGATTGAGGACACCCCTCATATTTACAGGATACCCATGATTGAGGACACCCCTCATATTCACAGGATACTAAGAGGTCTCCCCTCTGCATGTTTACGATTATGATTATGATTATGATTCATGTTATGTTATGGGCTCGTAGTGGATTTCTGACTTCCTTTACCATGTACCCTTTCACCTTTCCTTATGATACCATGTACTCTTACCTTTCATCGTGATATCATGTATTCATGCTTCTATTCCCTTTTACTCATGTTATTATTCATTATGCTATTGCTTGTTACGTTATATCTGTTCACTGGGCTTTTTAAGCTCAGCCGCACGTTTTCTTTTCGTGTGCGGCAGGTTTTAGTTGGAAGCTGGGTAAGAGTGAAGAGACTTTGGACATAGAAGAATTTGAGTAGAAGCCATTAGAAAGATTGTATTTGTATACTTAGTGTTAGCTTTTGATTTCCCTTTGTAACCTGGTGTATTTCAAGATTTCAGTTGTAACCTTTGAGAATCTTTGTATTACTATTGATTGTATGCTTTGTTTAATCTGATATGAAACCATTAGTGTGATACTTCTACCCTTGCCGGGTTGGGGTGTTACAATTATGGTATCAGAGAGACAGGCTGCGATTCGTAATACATTTACCCTTGGCCTGTGTAAGTAGGACCACTAAGTTTCCCTGTAAGCGCTCATAAGATAACCTGTAAGATTTACTTTAAGATCTCCCTATAGGAACCTAAATTTGACCAGTGAGGAATGGGTAGACTAAGACATATATGTGAGTATCATTTGCTTTCGCATCACTCTGATTCGTGCCCTTGCCTTTAGTTAAGCCTCATCAGAACTTTTCAGGAGTTAGAAGCTTTGCAACTTAAGCTTAGTAACCAAGTAAGTTTGGAATACCTCGAAAAACCCGCCTGGATACCTTACACCATGTAAGTTTCATTTTCAGATTTTGACATCCACCTCCGATTTGTTTGATAAGCTGTTTAACACCTTTCCGACCATGTCGTAAGCCATTCAACCATAATGTGTTCGACACATTTTGTGAATTCATTGCTTATGCTGAATGCGAATGTATCGTCCGATACTACTTAACTTTGCATAAATCCGTTACTACTCCTATGAGAATTCTGGTAATTATTAACCATGGATATAGGAAGTTATGTTCCTTTCCTTTGAATGACGAATCTTGTTCTGCCAAACATTTCCTTTGGAAGGATATGATGCTATGTTACCTCTGTATGAATTTGTTAACTGAGCATGATGATGCTAATAACGGATATTCTGTACATCTCACTTTTGACAAATATACGATGTTCGTATTGCTGATAATACACATCCTACTTACTGCTTATGCTAAGAAGCTGAACAAATCCCCACACTTGAATCATTCGTTTATCCATCTCAACACTTTTATTGAAACATGTGCTGGATTTCGATATATGAACTATCCGTCTGATTCGATGACTGTACTCGTTCTATGAATCTTTGATCTTGACATGTCTTATTGTGTGGTCTCTTATGTATGGACTGGATGACTATTTGTAAAGCTACCATAGACTACCGTATCTGAAATGTGATCTTAACAATTTATCTTACCCTATTTCGTTATGATGAATCTCTACACCTGAATCTGCTAAAGTTTTGCCACTATGGAAGCACCAACCCTGAACTCATATGATTATCAATTTTCCTGACAACCATTACTATTCACCCTTGGAAAGTTCCGCCATTAGAAATATTCCGTTGTACGAAGATTTTCCGGTATTTCAGGTGTAATATGAATTTTGCTCACCTCAGTGATTCTCTTGAAGTACTCTTGTTGGTCTATGAAGATGAAGTATGTGACGACGTATCGACTATTGTGCACCTAACCGTACCACTATCAGTAATCGTTATCCGTTTTCGCACATCAATGATTGATTTGGTCTTTCTTTTGAAACTTCGTATCTCGTTGCATCGTGCTAAATTTGAAGGGCTGAAGCAGCAACCACAAGAACTTCTAAGAAGGGGGTTAACTAACCGAGAGTAACCTTTGTGAAGTAGTTCAGTCTTACTTTGAAGAAGAAGGAAGGCGACATGAGGTGTATGTGAAAGTTTTTCCCCTAAACGATTTCAGAGACGGTCCTCGCGCTCGTTATAACCTTATGAGTTTGAGTGATGCCAATAGTATTGGCAAAAATGATCATGTCTTCGTGTGTTTTGGACAAATTGTCATAGTATGACATTGTGTTATGTTCAGAGAATGAAAGAAGAACATAGAGATTATTGGCAGGATGAGCCTTTGTTCTAGAAGAGAAATTCGGTTGACGTTCAGAACTCTTAGTAGGCAACACTAACCTATATAATGTGAAGACAGAGTTTCACACAGAAAGGATCAAGATCGAAGGCAATTATCAGCGTTAGAAACCTGGTGGGAGAATAGTAGAAGATGGTTGCGACAAGTGTACCTTAGAAGAAGCACCTAAGAAGAAGAGAGGAACTGGATAGTACTCGACTACACATCATGCAACACGTGAAGATTGCAACTCGGGCATCAAGACAACCAGATCGTATGAGGCGAATCGTTCAACACATACCTGGAGCTATGCTGGAAGACCTGTCGAAGATGCGCAGTCTTGCTTCTCTATTCATTTTAGTTGTACTAAGATGAATTGAGAGCAGGAGCAGACTTGCGGATGGAGGGTTGCACGATGATCGTGTCAGAGACTGCCGCTACGACATCACCATATCAAGAAGAGCTGCTGAAGGCTTGAGGAATCAGACTCAAGTTTGTAATTCCTTTTCACCATGAGATAAGATGGACAAACATAGATGAACCACTCCAACTTGGAAGAAATTTTGAAATTTAGTATTTGAATTGACGAATTTTGAAGTGGACAATTGCGTTTAGACGAGGTGATTCTGTGAATGATGAAGCTATCGATGACGTAATTCGTTTTTCCCTCAACCTACTTAAATTCCGTTACCTGATAATGAAGTCCTTGGAATAATTTGGGTTTCTCTGTTAGTAATTTCGTCCTATGTCACTCTGCATTTGTTGAGTAACGAGTTATGTGGAATTTTGACGAATTATGGAAGGGACTTTGTGATTTATGTTTCAGAAAGGACGGATGTTGAAGTAACCACTGATATTAGCTGAGTTGATTTCGGTAAGTTATGAAGTATTGACGCTATTAACAACGTACTTGAATTCTGATGGACATTTTCGGATTTCCGTTACTCTTCGAGTAATTTCGTTCTCTTAGTTATGATGTTTGACTTTAGTGACCTCTGAGACGGTAGGTGGACTAGGTGGATTTAGATAAGTTATGTTAATCACGAATTGAGATAAAGTATGACCATCGTGAGGGCATATTTATATGATGCAAGTATTATGACGTCTGGCCAGCATGATAATACTTACATCATATAACGTGTACTCTTTGTGGGCATAGGATATTTCAAGAAGTGCCTTAGAAGCCTTAGAATTTCTGATATCTGTTTGAGATCATCCGCGTTTAGTGAGACTTTAGATTCATTCTACCTATATGATTGATCCGCTGTCTTTGATATACGATTTGATACATTTGATGATTCGTCACGCGCTTCGTTGACCGATGGTACGTTCCTTAGTTCGATCAGTATCTGCTTGGAATTGATGAGTTCTTCTATAGTGGTGCACTAGTTCCCTTTTCGTTAAGAATCTGGACTGAGCTGATGAGATTTTACTCTTTAGTACTACCTTCGTGTTACTTACAACAGGAATGTTTCACGTATCTCTGTGTGAGATTTAAATCGTTATCCGCTACATTGTTGTTTCGTATTTCTTGGAACGGATTCGTTGTGAACTATGAAAGCCTAGGGCTTTTCGATGATTTTGATCAGGTTGGCAAGGTATCTCATCGCTTGGCGTTACCTTCCCAGTTATATCATGTATACGATGTATTCCATGTACCACTTCTTCGTTAGTATGATTATCATCCGCTTCATGTTGTGTTTTGCCCATTTGATCAGATTCGAGAAAATCTTTCGTATTGTGAAGAACCTGAGGCTGTTTTGAGCGTCAGGAAAGAGTCATGAGAACTAAAACAATTCCGTTCGTAAAGATTCTTTGGAAGAACCATCCTGAGAGCAAGGCTACTTGGGAAACCGAAGAGTCGATACGATCCGATTATCCGCATTTTTCTTTTTGACTTGGTACATATTCATTTCGTTATTGCTTTCGATTTCGCATTTCATTTCGATTTCGCACTTCAATTTTCGAGGACGAAAATTTTTTTTTTAAGAGGGGAAGAGTTGTAAAACCCGCAAATTAATATAAGATGAAAAGACTAAAATGCCCTCGAATCTAAAACTTTGAGAACATATGAATATTAGTTAAATGAAAATAACATAAGTTTAACAAAAATATAAAACTTTACATTATATGAATTGGAACAAAAAAAAAAAAAAAAAAAAAAAAAAAAAAAAAGAAACATAGGTGTATTGGCCGCCCCCCCTAACCAAAAAGAGGTCCACATTCATGATTTGCTAATACATGGTATGTCCCTTAATGTGATTACATCCTTCCTAATATACCCTAAAACTAATTTTCGGTATTCCCTTTTATCAATTGTACCGATCTTCAAGTTTGAAAAGAAAAGAAACCCTAAACAAAAACAAACAAGCGGCTGTCTCCATTCTCCCTGCTGCCACGCCTAGAAGATCATCCAAAAAGCTCCAAAAACTCGTTCTAGCTCTTGTATAATCGTCACAAGGTAAGCCCCTAACATCTATGATGATCCATACGAAGATTACGCGTCAAAAACTAATCAAATCAACCATTTTTTTCTGTTTTTGGGGCTGTTCTGTCGACAAGAAGAAAGGAGGAAGAAGGAGAGTTTCGTGTGGTGTTGTGATCATCGTCGTGTTCGTGTTCTTCGTGGTCTACGAGGGTATAGTATCACCCTCTATGTTCAATCCATAATTCTTGTTTTCTTTTGAGTTCTAATCGAATATATGTGCATAACAATCACATAAAATCATAAAAGATCAAAACCCTAAAACTATGTATATGAATCGGTTGCCACTTTTGGGTGTGAAATAATTCGTGAGAATCATGTTAAATATGTTATTGAATGACCAAAATATGTTATGGACTCAACCAAAATCGTTTGGGATGAATAACTTGTGATTTGGATATGAAAAACCCTAAAATGGATAGGTTTCTGTGAGGTCTGTTTCTGAGTTCGAACTTTTGGTCGACTTTAAACGGCTATAACTAAATGATTTGAATGTGTATTTTGATGTTTCTGGAGTCTAGATTGTAGTTTAATGAAATAGCTACCTGGAGAAATTTATGTTGTAATTTTTAGAGGCCTGGAAAGGTACTTTTTGATTTTTAGAAAATTATGTGTCTGGTCGGATTTGTGAGTCTAGAAAATCAGTCCAGGTTTTCCATTTTTAATTTTCAAACCGAGTTGAGTTAGAAGATTTCCTTTGAACTGGGTAATATTCAAGATGTATATGACTTCCTGAAATTTTTATAGATTTTTGTGAATTTTTCTTAAAGGGTTTCTAATTGATAACTTTTCGTATAGTAAAATTACTCAGAAATCTGGACGACTTGAGAAAATGGATTTTTAGCACATACCTATACTACATAATAAAATCTGGAAAAATTTGGTAAAATACTTTAGACATATGATCACCTCTGGGAATTTTTGGGAATTTTAATACTGAGTTCTTATATGATTTATAATTTATGGAAAACCTGACAAATTCGTACTTAAAACTGTGTGATGTTATAAAAGGGTAAAATTGTGAACTAAAGGGTGTGATGTGTTTATTGTGTAACCTAAAGGGTGTAAATGGATATTTTGCTAAAAACCAAAGGTCATAACTTATAAAATCTGTAACTTGATGATATTTTCATATTATACCCTAAACTTATGATAATTACCTAATGAACCCTAAATTATGAAAACTACTACATGAACACTAAAACTTGGTAAAAGACATTAAGAATCTTGAACTATGAATATGATCATCTATAATACTTTGAATTAGCATACGGGAATGATATAACATAAAGTCACCTAATATGGAATGAGAACAAGAATGAAACCTTACGGTCCTATGAACTTATAAGAGAACTTGTGCTTATTTGTAGATCGGGTGAAGAGGGAGTGATCTCCTACTTGATTTGATTTTCATTTCTTGCTTGCGTATTTCGTTAAGGTACAGATATTCTGCTTCTTTGATAAGAGGCCTTCATTTTCTGATTATGATTCATATTAGGGTTTCCCTATACCATTGCTATGTTCCCTTCATTCATGAACTCCGATCTTTTGAACCATCATGATATTGAACCTTTTATGATTATGAACCTTTCATTCATGAACCTTTAATTATGAACCCTTGACCATGAACCTTTGCTTATGAACCTTTGCTTATGAACCATTATTATGAACCATGATTATGAACCATGATTATGAACTTATGAAACATGATATTGACCTATGCAAGTAAACTAAAAACAGGATTCATGATACTTGACCTTTACCCTCAGTTTGATACTACGAGCCACTCACTAGGCATGAGGGTTTCATGTCCATGTCAGTCGATGCACCGATGGCATGACTCTAGGGCAGGAGAGTGATGACCTGTCCCGTCCCTGCACGTTTATGTTTATGATTCATGTTTATGTAGAGGCAGATTATGGCCACCGGGGGCGTATGGATGCATCCTAGATTTGTTCATGTTCATGTTATGTTATGTTATTCATGGTGACTGATGGTGTGTGCGATACACGTCTTTCACACTCTGGGAGCTAGCTACTCCAACCCATGATTGAGGACACCCCTCATATTTACAGGATACCCATGATTGAGGACACCCCTCATATTCACAGGATACTAAGAGGTCTCCCCTCTGCATGTTTACGATTATGATTATGATTATGATTCATGTTATGTTATGGGCTCGTAGTGGATTTCTGACTTCCTTTACCATGTACCCTTTCACCTTTCCTTATGATACCATGTACTCTTACCTTTCATCGTGATATCATGTATTCATGCTTCTATTCCCTTTTACTCATGTTATTATTCATTATGCTATTGCTTGTTACGTTATATCTGTTCACTGGGCTTTTTAAGCTCAGCCGCACGTTTTCTTTTCGTGTGCGGCAGGTTTTAGTTGGAAGCTGGGTAAGAGTGAAGAGACTTTGGACATAGAAGAATTTGAGTAGAAGCCATTAGAAAGATTGTATTTGTATACTTAGTGTTAGCTTTTGATTTCCCTTTGTAACCTGGTGTATTTCAAGATTTCAGTTGTAACCTTTGAGAATCTTTGTATTACTATTGATTGTATGCTTTGTTTAATCTGATATGAAACCATTAGTGTGATACTTCTACCCTTGCCGGGTTGGGGTGTTACAGATTTATTCGCTATACTATCCTAGGGATTTCTTAGAGTCATTCGACTCGACTTACAGGTTCCATCACCATAACCAAAATTTTACCAATTGAATAATGATCTCTAGACTCCTAATATCTTATGCCACGGTGACAAACAACCTTTAAAATCTTGATAGTAACAATAATCCAACTTCTGGACAATAATTAAAAATTGAACTTAAATAAATCTAACAACTAAATCATCTCCCATTCGATCTAAAATCGACCTAAAATGATGTGAATAGGTTTGAAAAGATACGAACACCAGATTATATTCTTACAGTGATTCAAGGGATGGTGAACTCGAACGAGGCTTCAATCCGAAAACCCAACTATTCCAAATCGAACCACAATCACCACAAACCCTTGTTCTTCCTTGAGTGATCTAATCTCCTCAGAAACTTTGAGTGAGGTGTGGTTCGATTTTCCTTGGAATATCAGTTTAAAAGATGAATATGGAGGGTAGCTCCATGGTTACTTTCGGATTTGGGAGAGGTAAGGTTTCTAATCGAGTGTTCTTTCTCCTTCTAATGGGGTCTTCTAGGTTTGACTTGGGGGCTTTTCAAGGTCTGTGAAAACGATTGGAGCGTTGGGTCAATAAAGAAGGGTTAGCAGTGATGGTGATAAGTCGCATATTGTTCTGGAGAAGGAGATAGCGACGGGTTTGACCAGCTTCAAATCTCAAAATTTGTTTGTGAGTTTGATGGTGAAGATAAAAAGGATGGTTCCTGGGTTTGTGTATTCACAGACAAAAGGGGAAGAAAAAGGGGAATGGGGCGTTGGGTTTTGTGTGGGTGGGGTGATGTTCTATATATATATTGTATAGAGTTGGGTGTGTTGTTTTAAGTATAGTGTTAAATTAAATTAAGGAGTGAGTAATATTACACTCGTGTTTCGTTGTACTGAGTTAACTCGGGCCTTTTTCGGAATCCGTTAAAATTATGGGACAGTAGGTTTCTAGGGTCGTTTATTTATTACTTGAATGTATTTTAAGTTTTATGATTTCACAATAAATTCTTTGAGTTTTAATTCATGTTTGTTTAGACATCGGTATGCGTGTGGTGTCAATCTAAGTAAAACTGAGATAACCTCCCGTTTTTACTACAGTATAGTGAATAAAATACAAAGACAGGGTAATTTCACTGTTCTTGGTGAGATTTTCGGGTGTCACAATGTGCGGGTCTGTTTTCCGTTTTAGTCATATAAGTGCCTAATCTGGTGATTTAGTCATACTAAATGGACAGTTATAAATTAAATATTAGGGAAAATTTACCAATTGTCACACAGCCAGCTGAGTATGTTTTTTTACGGTGAACATAGACTCGTTTGTGACATCTAGTGGTAACTTAAACCTTGAATGAGCAGTACGACCTGATGGCAACAGGAGCGAAGCAATTCCAGAAGAAGCTACCGCAAGAACTATCTTCCGCTGCGCCCGGAGTGCGTAAATTATACTTTTCCACACAAAAGTCTTTCCAGTCCCACCGTAACCATACACGAAAATTAGTTCCTGTCTGTTATTCCTTACCCCTTTGACAATGGTTTCAAACAGTTGCCGCTGCTGAGTATTGAGATTTGGCACCAGTCGATCCCTTTCAGTGGCCATAGCTTCTGTATCATAGCTTCGTTCTTCCATGACTGTTCTATTCCATAGAAACTCGAGTAGGCGCCGCATAGGGAGGTGCATACCAAATTCTGTAACCGATTTTCCATGAAACCTAAGAATACCTTCTAACTCATATAGAATCCCGCTTTGCAGTTCTTCATCAGTCAGGTTAACTTCAGGCATGTGCAACAGGTGCGACAACATTCTGGGTATATCGTCACTCATGAGCCTCCAATGTCTATTCCAAAGAGATATTGGATTAGCAACATCACAAAAGATGAGAATTTGACAGAACAGTTGTCGTATTTCTGATGCTGTAGCCGTTAAAGCTGCCTCTAAAAGAGCAAGTGACCATTCTCCGTCACCTGTCAATAAATACAATGCCTCACACGCTGCTCTGTTAGTTGGATAAACTCGACCTTCAACTATACGTATAGCCGGAAACGACGCACATCCCTTCTAATGGCACAACAAAAGCCTTTGGTAAAACAAATCGCCAGCGCTGGGATGTATATAAGCTAACCTACCAATCGCCGGCTTGTTAAGGTTTCGTCTAGGTGACCAAAACTTCTGAGGACTATTCCAAACGAATTTGGAAGGAAAGTCTAGGTATGTTAGATGGTGACCAAGTGTAGACCGAACATTAAAATCTAACCATTCCGTAAGGGTGGTTTTCTTGTTACTTGGATTTTCGACAACAGATTCTAAATTTTCGTGTGTTCTGAAAGTCACACGTTGCATGTTTTCAAGATGAACAGCTAGTATCTGGACAGTCGGATCCCTGTAGTGAATATCAAATCCCAGCAACCGCCAACAGGCTTCGTGCGGCCCTAAGTATCTTGCATCTGGATAATTCTTTATTTCGTCAATTCTGATTGCAGGCATTTGGCTTGTCGAAGGTGTGTCTCCAACAGATCTTGTTATCTGTGTAACTATCTGATCCGTACCTTTTGAAATATACTTGAATAAATACTTAATCAGCATTGTCCATTCACAATATTCCACATTGATGTGTGCATAAAAGCTTCTAAGAAGCAGCATGTTATATGTAGGATCGAATGCTTCTAGCTTGATAGAGCTTGGTTAAACGAGAATCTCTAGGAGTAAGACTTGTGTTTATGCGGAAACTAAACAACAAGAATGTAAAGAAGAAAATATCTAAGAAGACAATGATCCTCTATGGATCGATTATGAACTAAGAAATTGTGTTATTGAAAATTGTAATATCGTACCAAGATCTGTTAAACTCATAGACGGGATGTTTCTTTTATAATGATAAGAAACCCTAACCCTAACCCGTCATACAAGAAAACGTGTGAAGGGATAAACATGATCTCTTCTAAAAATAAATCTAACAAACTTTCTAAACATACGGATAACTAATCAATAATATCCGCAGCAATAAACACTATCAGCAGAAACGAAAATAAACTATCGGCAGGAACCAACTGCAGCAGCAACAGATAACTATCAGCAGGAACCAGCTTCACTATCGGCAGCAATGAGAAAACTTTATTTCTCAGAGATCCTAACAATCCTCCCCTAATCTTGAAGTTGACTAGGTTGACTTGCAAGATTCCCAGTTGATAGAGCTTTAACTTCTCAGGCTTGAGGATTGCGATTGAGCAGCAGCAATAATAAGTAACCAGCAGTAACATTTGGAATTTCCAGCAGCAACTTCGATAGTTCAGCAGCAAAAGGAAATTATCTTCAAAAGAAAATTTAAGCTGGTCACCATGGCATTCTGGATCTTGATTGCTACAATGACAATATGTACATCAAATCACTTTAAGTTTCAAACTATTCTCATCACATCCAGGGGTGTTAACTCCTGTGAGAGGTGAATCATTGAAAATTAATGGGTTTGATGTCTCTTTACCAATAGCCATCACTACTGGAGTAGCCAATGTTTAAGTTTGTAAGACCATGGTACATTGATAACCTTCTGATATTTAGTAAACCAGCAACTATAAACGGATTTGACTTGTCTTTACCTGTAGCCGTTTGCTCAGGACTAGCCAATTCTTGGTTTCAACTGAACCTTGGTGAATTAAATACCAAATATGGATACCAAGTGTCTTTACCACAAACCATACTTTTGTGGACTAGCCAATTCTTTGGATCCCATAAAGGGTTACATCCATGGTGAATTGATAACCATTTCAACTCTTAGGAATGAACCATGGGTGAGTTGAAGTACCCTATAGCTTTGAGCAAGCTATTACAGCTATCAACGGATTTGATTATCACACCAGAGCCGTACCCTCATGGTGAGTCAACTCTTTCTTGTCTGTGAGACATGGTGAGTTGAATACCATTTGTTGTGTAGGTGTAAACACCAACACTGTACCTGCAAGGTGTTGCTCAAAACCAACTTATTAGCACACAAAATATACAGATTTTTTTTTTTTTTTTTTTTTTTTTTTTTTTTTTTTTTTTTTTTTTTAACTAAGAAAAATAAAAGAAAAGAAAGAAAACCAAAGAAAAGAAAATACTCTACAACATAAAGCCTCCCCTTAGGCTTCGACCTCCCCTCAAACTCAGTATCTAGGGATTTACAATCCCAATATGGACCACCAAATGTTTAAACCTTGGTCCATCAAAAGCCTTGGTCAGCAGATCAGCCACATTGTCATCAGTATGAATCTTAATCACCTGAATAAGATGCTTCTTATAAGAATCTCTTATGAAATGGTGTCGAATCTCAATATGCTTTGTCCTTTGATGATAGACAGGATTTTTAACAATGCACATAGTGCTTTGGTTATCAATAAAGATCTTAGTGTTCATGAAGTTGAACCCATAATCCAACAGCTGATTTTGCATCCAAAGAACCTGTCCACAGCAACTAGCAGCAGCAACATACTCTGCCTTAGTAGAAGATGTAGCCACTATAGTCTGCTTCTTGCACTGCCAAGAAACCAACCTCCTACCCAAAAACTGACAACCACCAGTAGTTGACTTTCTATCAAAGTTAGCACCAGCATAATCACTGTCACTATAAGCTTCCAACATAAAAGGAGAATATTTTGGGTACAAAAGACCCAACTTAGGCTGTCCTTTCCAATACTTGAAGATTCTCTTAACTGCATTTAAGTTAGAAGTCAAGGGTGTAACCTGATGTCTAGAACATGCACTGACAGCAAACATGATATCAGGTCTAGAAGCTGTCAAATACATGAGTGATCCAATCATGGACCTGTATAGATGAACATTAACAGCAGCATCAGGTTCATTATTGGATTTAGGCTTTGGAGGTTCAAAAGGGGTTGTTGCAGTTTTCACATTTTCCATATCAAACTTCTTAAGTATGTCATAAACATACTTCTCCTGGCAGATAAAGATCCCATCTGGTTTCTGCTTAACCTGAAGACACAAGAAGAAAGTCATTTCACCCATAGCACTCATCTCAAATTCACTCTTCATCAATTCTTCAAATTCCCTGCACCAGGCTTCATTAGTGGAACCAAAGATGATATCATTTACATAAACTTGTACTAGAATGATATCTTTGAAGTTCTTCCTGATAAAAAGTGTTTTATCTATAGCCCCTCTTCTGTAACCATGTTTTAGCAAAAAGGCAGATAGCCTTGCATACCAAGCCCTTGGTGCTTGATGAAGACCATAAAGTGCTTTAACCACTTTGTAAACCAAATCAGGATTCTGAGGATCCACAAATCCCTTTGGTTGAGTAACATAAACCTCTTCTTCAATCCTTCCATACAAAAATGCACTCTTCACATCCATCTGATATACTACAAACCCCATGAATGAGGCAAAAGCTAAGAACAGTCTGATAGCTTCAACTCTTGCCACTGGTGCAAACACCTCATCATAATCAATCCCCTCTTCTTGTCTATGACCTTGAGCCACCAACCTAACTTTATTTCGAACCAAAATTCCCCTAGCATCCCTTTTATTCTTTAGAATCCATTTAGTTCCAATAGCATGCTTTCCTGCAGGCAAAGGTACCAACATCCATACTTTCTGATTCTGGAACTGCTGCATTTCCTCTTGCATAGCTTCAACCCAATCATCGTTATCAAGAGCTTGAGCTATACTACTTGGTTCAATTTGAGATAAGAAACAAGCATAGAGACAATGCAAGTAATCAGTATGATTGCTCCTTAACTGATCCTGGATATAACTGAGAAAAGCAGATTCTCCAAACTTGGGTTGGTGCAACTTACTTCTTGTCTGAACAGGGGAATTTAGATCTCCAATGATCAAGGACTGAGGATGAACTGTATTGATCCTCTTGGTAACAATGGGATTGACATCAATGGAGGATGCCTGATTAGTAATGGAGGGGTTGAAGTCATCATCATATGAGGAAGAAGTGAAAATGCCTGTTCTGGATTGATGATGAGGATCTTCCAGCTTATCTCTTGAAGAGACTGAATTTCCAAGATCTGAAGGGATTGGAAATCTTTCAGGGGAGTTATCAATACCCAGAGAGTCAACAGGTGGAGAAGACACAGGAACACCAGCAGGAATGGAGACATCAGCAGAATCATTAGAAGGATCAGCAGGAACAGATCCACTATCAGCAGAAATAGTAGCACTACCAGCAGAATTGGTAGCAGCAGGAATAGGAATACCACCAGCAGAATTCAGTTGCCTTCTAACTTCGGCTTCAGCATTTCTCAGAATCTCCTCTGTCTTTTTAGAAAACCCATAACCAAACATTTCAGCAGCTTTCTTGGCATTATACTCTTGTCTTTGAAGCCTAGCAAGATCTTCTGCAAAACTAGAATCACCTCCAGCCATATCAGAAGAATCTTTGAGCTTTGAACCTGAAATGTTGTTAGAAGGAAAAGAAGGAACAACTATAGGTTGTTCATCACTCTCTGCATCAGAATCATCATCTGAGGTACCTGCATTGTTAGTTTGAGAAACATGTGTACGAGCAGATTGATTTGCTTCGAATCTATTATAACCTAAGGTGTCTGTCAGATAATCTAGGTCAAAGTACCATTCTGGACCTGCACCCTGCAAATTAGGTTTATCCTCAAGATATCTTAAGTTGAGAGTTTCTTCTATCCTCTTAGAAGACAGATTATAAACCCTATAGGCTTTACTATGAGCAGAATACCCAACAATAAACCCTTCATCAGCCTTCCCATCAAACTTGCCTAGGTAATCACTAGTGTTCAATATAGTGACATGACATCCAAAAGGTTTAAGATAACTAATGTTTGGAACCTTCCCAGACAAAAGTTCATAAGGTATTTTATTATGAGGACGAGTAATAGATATCCTATTCAACACATAACAAGCAGTACAGACTGCTTCAGTCCAAAACATAGTGGTGATCTTAGATTCAGCTAACATAGACCTAGCTGCTTCTATTAGGGTCCTATTTTTCCTTTCTGCAACCCCATTTTGTTGTAGGGTTCTGGCATTACTATAGTCCCTTTTTATCCCCTTACTCCCACAGAGTTCTATTAGATTAGAATTCTTAAACTCTGTTCCATTATCACACCTTATAGACTTAACCTTTTTACTTAGCTGATTTTCTATTAAGGTAATAAAGTCCCTAATAACTGGATAAGTTTCATCTTTAGTACCCAAAAAGAAAGTCCAAGAAAACCTGCTAAAATCATCTGTAATCACCAGGCAGTAGTACTTGTGGTCAATACTTCTGATAGAAGTAGGACCAAAGAGATCCATATGAAGAAGCTGCAGAGGCTCAATGATGGTGCTCACAGCTGTGATTGCCTTGTATGAAGCTTTGTGTTGCTTTCCTTTGTTGCATTCAACACAATGGTGTTCATTAGAGAAGATCTTGAGAGGGAGCCCATGGACCAAACCATTCTTAGCCAGCTTGTTAATGGTCTTTAAATTCACATGAGCCATTCTTCTGTGCCATTTAATAGATTCATCCACAGAAGCTTTTGCCACCAGACAAGCAAGTGAACCCTCAGGCTGAACATCACTAAGATTGAAACTGTAAAGGTTGTAAGTCCTTGGAACTTTAAGTTCAACCTGACTTTCATCAGGCAACTTGAAGTCCTTGGACAGCACAAAGCAATCAGTCTCAGTGAAGAGAACACTGTTCTTCTTGTCACAAATTTGTGAGACAGAAAACAAGTTGAAGTTTTGGAGTTCCTTCACATAAAGTACATCTTCAAAGTCCAGCTTAGTAGTTTTGATAGTTCCCTTCCCAGAAATTATGCCATCTCCTCCTCCAAATGTCACAGTTCCTCCATTTAAGGGCACAAAGTCATGCAATCTCTCTAAATTTCCTGTCATACTCCTGGAACATCCACTGTCAACAATGCCAACATCTTTACTTCTAAAAGGAAAATCCTGATACAAAGAATATATTTACAACATTAGATACAAGAGAGACCCAAGCCATTGCTGACTTGAGCCTGCCTAGTGGATCAATAAGAATTAAACCCTGGAGATTGATGAGATCCACCATTGATCTTGGACCCCATTTTCATATGTTGGTTATTGATTCTCCAAGAACAACCTGCTGAGGACTTAACAGCAGTTTTCCATCTTGCCCCTCCCATGTGCATGGTGTCAAAATAAACAGGTCTCATATCATTTTGAAAGTAAGTGCTAGTAGGTCTGCTGAAAGGTCTAGCAGTATTGCTTCTCCAACCAGCAGGATTGATCCTACCAGCTGGAACTGGATTACCAGCAGCAACAGGCTTATCAGTAGGAATGGACTTGCCAGCAGCAACAGAAGTTCTACCAGAGTTTATTCTTGCTGATTGAGGAATATAAGGGGGAATATCATTGACATTTTTCCATACAGACCTATTTTGACAAGCATATATACCCATCTGTTTTTCATAATAGTCACAATCTTTAATAAGATGATCATAACTACGACACACAAAGCAAGATTTCTTTCTAGGGGACTTTTTCTTAACATTATTTTTCTCATTGCAACCAGAATAATTCAAACCAACACATGAAACAAAATTATCCTTAACAAAATTAAAACCACAACCAAAATTGTTTGAAACAGAACCACAACTAGAAACATTATTGTTTTTAACATTATCAAAAGAAATATCTTCAAATGCAGCTTTCTTTGAATGAGATTCATCAGTAGCTACTTCTGAGGAGAGATCTTCTGATTTTATTGAAGCTGACTTGTCACTTGATCCACATGTGGCATAGTCATTAGTCTTGATTTCTGAAGATTTGTCACTGTAAGAACAAGAGACAAATTCATTAGAGTCACAATCAAGATCAGGCAAGCTCTTTGCCTTTTTGCCATAAATCATTTGTGAATCATCAGAGTCAACATAGGGGTCTGCCGGTTTAAATGTTCTAGTTATGGGTGGATGAACAGCATTCATTCCACCCTCCTTTACATATTTTACAGGTTTTCTATAATCTACAGGTTCAGGGTCAAATACACTATACTCATTAGGGTCATAAAATTGATTTGGCCCTATCAGGTCACCATACCCTAAACCTCTTTTAGTTTTGGTAGACAAAGAACTATCAATTAATTTGTGAAGGTTTTTGGATGACTCTTTCCATTTATCAAATCTAGCCAAAGAATCATCTAGCTTAGACTGTAAATCCTGTTTTTCTAACACCACCTTAGCTTTTTCTCTTTCAGAATGTTTAAACTCATTAGTGGCGTTTTTTAAATCTCTTTCCAAAACCTTTATTTTTACTTCATATGATAACTGTTGTTTTTGATACCAGACCTTTTGTTGTTCTAATGTTTTAACAGCATTTTTATGAGCCTTAAGTTGTATAAAGTTATCCTTATATTCACTTTCTTTATCATCAAATTCCTGTTTCAATTTAGCATATATAGGTTCACAACCAAATGGGCAGTTTTGTACCTGAGATGGATGACCCATCATTCCAAATTGACCAGCCACTTGTTTCTTCTCACCATATCCAGCTATCATCCCATAGACCTTCTCTGCTCTACTTGCAACAGTTTTCTCATGATGTTCCCAGTCCACCATCGAATCCACAGATACCAAGGCCTTGGGGTCCTCTGATTCCAACTCTTGAATTTTGAAAGCAGAATACCTGGCTTTATCATCCACCTTCTTATCTGTACATTCCCTGGCAAAATGTCCTGGTTGAGAAAATTTATAGCACCTCACCTTCCTTTTGTCAAATCTGGCAGGCTCCTATCCATCAAAGTTGACCCTTCTTCCTGCTTTCTTTTCAAACCTATCCATTTTCAATGATATCATAGCCACCTGCCATCTAATGTCCATCTCTTCCAGATCCAATTCATCCACCTGATTGAAATCTTCATAAACAATCTGCTGCTATGGTGTACTCTCAGCAACAAATGAATGAAGCACCTCCTCTAGAATATTATCAGATCTTGTCTGAGCTTTTGGTGTGGCAGGTGAGTATGAAATTGATGAAGATGATGGTGTCAGACTTTTTCCATATGATGCCTTATTAGCACCAGAGGTACTAACAAAAGCAGTATGGGTTGGAGTTTGAGGTGAATAGGTGGAATACCCTTTGATATCAATTTCAAGGGTTTTCAGCTTGTTGTACAGATCATCAAAACTCATATAGTCCAGTCCACCTTTGGCCTTGAGTGTTATGGAAACCTGAGACCAGGATGGAGGCAAGGCCCTCAGAAACTTGGTGTTGCAGTCTTCATCGTTTGGCCTAGCTTTCAACTGGTTGAGTTGGCTCAGGATCTTGTGAAACCTGTCATACCCTTTGTGAATCCCCTCAGCCTCAGAGATCTTAAATTCCTGGAACTCTTGCTTGAGCATAGACTTTCTCATTTTTCTGGATTCATCATTCCCTCCAAATCTGGCTTTTACAGCATGCCAGATCTTTCTAGCATCATCCAGGTGATGGAAATCACTTATATGATCCTCTGGAATAGCTTGAAGCAAAAGGGTTCTTGCCTTGGTTTCCCTTTGTACAGCAAGGTGTTCTTCTGCTGTAACAGGTGGCTCTATATAGATATTGCCATCATTATCCCTTCCAGTATTCTTCTTGCTGTTTCCCTTAAGAATCACATTCCAAAGATTGTAATCATTGTTCGTGATCCAATATTCCATTCTCATGGCCCAGACTTCATACTCATCTTTCTTTAGGTATGGGAATTTAGCATTGTTGTTGGACATAGTGGTGACAATTTGTGTTTGGACTTGTGAGGTTTCAGGTTTGGGTTGATGTTCTTCCTGGTTAATGACATTGTTTTGAGGGATTTCGCCGTCCATTGAGAGAGGGTTAAGAGATTTGAAAGAGAACTTTTTCTTCTTTATCAGAGATCCTCACCAGGCTCTGATACCACTTGTAGGATCGAATGCTTCTAGCTTGATAGAGCTTGGTTAAACGAGAATCTCTAGGAGTAAGACTTATGTTTATGCGGAAACTAAACAACAAGAATGTAAAGAAGAAAATATCTAAGAAGACAATGATCCTCTATGGATCGATTATGAACTAAGAAATTGTGTTATTGAAAATTGTAATATCGTACCAAGATCTGTTAAACTCATAGATGGGATGTTTCTTTTATAATGATAAGAAACCCTAACCCTAACCCGTCATACAAGAAAACGTGTGAAGGGATAAACATGATCTCTTCTAAAAATAATCCTAACAAACTTTCTAAACATACGGATAACTAATCAATAATATCCGCAGCAATAAACACTATCAGCAGAAACGAAAATAAACTATCGGCAGGAACCAACTGCAGCAGCAACAGATAACTATCAGCAGGAACCAGCTTCACTATCGGCAGCAATGAGAAAACTTTATTTCTCAGAGATCCTAACATTATATGGCACAACATAGCCATTATCTAGGTCGACATTTTGGATCGTAGTCACATCGCCCCAAGGACGCCTACGGTAGTGCACATACCCGCTTTTGTCAATGGATGTGGCATTGGCATATGGTTTAGGAAACCCTTTTGTGCATGTATCAGGCCCCTTTATACATGGTGCCGATCTATTAGCCACCTCACACGGCCCGTGCATCATAAGCTCGCTAACAATCCGATAACCTTCCGGATCAATGTCCCTAGCAGGTAACTCCGCAGATATATATCGATCGATATCCGAATTTGTACGCACCCTCGAAGACTCTTGTATCCACAATAACAAATGACAATGCGGTAGCCTACGTTTTTGAAATTCGACTGTGTACAAAACTGTGAAATTAAGTCAAAAAAATAAGTCAAGTATAGCATCAAAGATTTATGTACAGGTATGTGGTAATAGAAAACGAAACTTACTGGCTGCAACTGATCCAAAGGGCCTCCCGTCGCGGAGATACTTAATCAGAAGGTGGATTTTCTGTTCAAAAACACGGTCAACAACATCTAGCCTATCAGCAACGGTGATGTCCGGAAACTGTTCCATATATTCTACAATCTCTGGCCATCTAACATTGCACGTGAACGTGATGAAGAAAGAAGGATTTCCATGAACCCGGCAAATTGCAAGTGCATCAAGATAGTGGCTGTACATATAGCGTGGTCCACCGACGAATGTTGCAGGAAGAATTGTTCGCATTCCTGCATCAGAACCATTCCGATCACCCCGCGCTATCGTGTCATATACCCCAGAAAGATAATCGCTTCTGATATCGTTTTGGTGTTCCCGAATGTAATCCAATCGATATTGTTCAACACTACAATAAGCTGTAACAACATATTGTTGAAACAACCTTCCAGATCTTGTTAGTAGATTATATTCTTGGAATCGATCATGTAACTGATACGCATAGTACATCTTCATAGACATCTTTTTGCTCTCTTCAAACGTTTGAGTAGTGATCCGTGCTAAAGTATATATATAATATCAGACGGATATGCGTGATACGCGGGAAATGACAAATCAACCTTTTAGGAAAAAGGTTAACTTACAAAACCCGTGAATACGATATGAGATACCAGGCAAGTGATCACCCGGGTCGTGTCCCAGCGAGGTTGGAATCGAGGATATCGTGTAAGGTTCGGAATTAAAGTGCTTGATGATTGGAATTTGGAATTTTGTATTTTTTAATTCTAATTAATAAATGAGAAACAAATTCTCAAAGGAAAATTAAGATTTAAACAATTTATATTAAAAACATGATTCGGGAATTACAAAGACGGGCTTATAACTAAAATATTTGGAAATCTAATCCTACAAGTGCCAAATTATTTTTCCTAAGATCTATATGACAAAAGAAAATTTTGGGAAAAAGATTTGTATTTTTCTGACTTTTTAATTAATTATTATGAATTAAAAACTGAATTAAAAAGAAAAATAAATTAAAAAAAAAACTAAATGAGAATGGAAAATTATGAAAAATTCCAGAAAAGTCCTAATTGATGTATTGATTACAGGAAAAATAAGCTTGAGGTGATAGCTTATCCAGATAAGCTAGAAGAGGCTGGACAGTTGAAATAAGCTTAATTGGAAAAACTTGGTTAAATAAAAAAGTGTGCAAGAGTTAACTGAAAAAGACCCTAGGGCAGTTGGTGTTGGTGTGCTTGTATGAGTCTAGAGACCAGGGTTCGAATCCCTTGGTTCTCTTTTTTCTTTTATTTGTTTTTCTGATTAAAACTCAATAAGCACAAGGTAATAAGCAATTTTTATAAAGGAAACTATTTTTAAAACAGCTGAAAAGCTCAGAAATAAGCCAAAGACGGCTGATCAGTGGGCTAGAAGAGAATAAGCCCAAGGCTTTTGACTAAATGGCTGATAAGCTATTAAAAAGCTATACTAAAGCTGAAATAAGCTAAGTAACACACAATAAGCTAAGAATAAACTGAATAAGCCACAAATAAAAGCAATAAGCACTGTATCAAAACTTAAAAAGCAATCCAAGGGACTGCTATGCACAGGGCAATTTGCAGTCCACCTAGGCAAGTTTGAGCTTATATTTAAGCACTTATATGACAACAAAATACCACAAAAGCTGATAATACTTAAAGTTCACCTATCAAGGGTCTCAGAAACCAAATAGCAGACCAAGAGAAGCTATTTTGTTGCTTAAAAATAAGCTGGAAAAGTGGCTATTCTAGACAAGTATACACTGAATCTCAGTGTATGCTTGTATAGATAGGGTACTTTTGAGCTTAATTTCAAGCTCAAATAAGCTAGAGAAGGGCCTGAATTTAAGAAATAAGCAAAGAACACCTAGCAACCTACTTGGAACTCAGGAAATTTAGCACTAAACATCACAAATAAGCACATGAATGGTCCCACAAAACTGATGCAGACTGCACTTATGGATTCTATTTTGTGCAGACTTGCAAAATGGGTCAAACCAATTCAAAAGGCAATGAAATAGTACCAAGTTTGGAACATACACTTCAACCACTATAATGAACCCAAAGTTGCCAGAAATAAAGACCAAATAAGCTCAAGCTTATGAGAAGCTTATTTGAGCAGTTTTAACTACAAAGCTTGCACTATTCTACTCAAATCTTCTCAAACCTTCAAAACAGCCTAAAAGCTCCTACTAACAACTCAAACAAGCTAAGTTAATCATGATCAAACCTAAGAAAAGTGCAAATGAACAGTGAGTCCCCATTTTGACCCGTTTGACCACTAATGCCAAACAGTCCTTATGGGTGGGCTGTTTTTGATTTTCAAAGGCAAAAGCCAATTTCAACTATGATTTCTGGTTATTACTGATTCACTAACTAATTTTAACTATAATGAGCAACTTTTTAACAGGAAATAAGCACTAAATTAAGCTATACTAGATATGGCTATTTTTGGCTTTTTTAAGGTTTTAAGTTAAAACCGAAATGAGCTATCAAATCCTAATAAATAGTATTCAAATAACAACTTAAATGACAAATAAGGACAGAAAAACACAGATAAGCAAAGAATAAGCAGTTGAACAGTAGAATCATGAAAATTGGAAATTGCTTACAAATTCCTTTTGCTCAAAACAAGGGCTGAATTGAAATCACCATATCATCCTATAGATTCCCAAGAAGCTCTAAACCATGGCCATCCAGAATTTACCATGCTCCAGCTTATATGACCAAAGTTGCTTATTTTTAGCTTATTTTGTACTTATTTTGACTTTCTTGACTTTTTTTTGGAATATTAAGGTTTAAACTGATTTAAACTATCATAAGCTTATCAAAAGCTATAGTGAGCTTATATGAGCTTATAGAAACAGAAAAGAAGCTTTTTCAATAAACACTTACCTTAATTCGAATTAACAGTACACTTTTGAAACTTGGTATTTCATTAACTTAAGAAATTGATACAATGCTGAGTAAATTAAAGATAAATGAGCTTAAACAAACTTGAATTGATACTGAAACTTAAATTTCCATTAATTAAAACATTAAACTAAAACATACGACTTAACTTAAATTCTACTTATTCAATAGGCTTACAAATGCACCTATTTATACTAAAACTAAAGTGGGATCTTCTTCTTGACTTCTTCTGATCATTTTCCAGCCCTTGGATAAGCTTAAAATCATCTCATCCCTTCATATGGGTTTTGGCGCCAAAATGGTGTGAGTGGGAAAACCACTTGGTCCTAATAACTTGTGATGGGAACGAAGCATTAAATGATTCTAGGACTGTTAGGTGAAGTGTAGTGCTGAAGAAGCTTGGTATGATGGTAGATTTGTCAGGGATTAGGGGTGGGAATGGTGGTATGGTTTTGGCGGATACCAGTTTTGAAAGAAAGGTTTGACCAGGTCAAACCTGGTATTAGTTAAAAGAAACCGGGTTGGGTTGGGGTTTTAGTTGGGCTGGTATTTATTTTGTGTTGGGCTTGGGATTGTAGCTTGGTTTATTTGTTTAGGGATTAATTTTGAATTTGGTTTAAGGTTTAAGGACCAATGTTGTAAAATCTAAAAATCCCAAGGACTAAGGCTGCCAAAATCTTAAAATTATTTCCAAGGACCTTTTATGTCATTTTGGTATTTTTGGAGGTTGTCTTTGACTTTTGTCTTCACTTGATCAAATGCACAATTGTTGCCAAGTCGATCCAAAAATGCCCGTTTTCGTTCCGTTTTCAATCCTTTGTACCTGAAATACATAAAACACAAACCAAGGATATCTGCAATATATTTTGGGTGTTTTTGGTCATTTTTGTGTCTTTTATGGGTGTAAAATGATGAGTATTTACACACTCATCAAGTAGTCGTGTTCCATAAGCGCAAGCCAACGTGGAACCCATCTTCTCCAAAAATAAACAGTAACGGAAATTGAAATAACATATAGAATGGATGTAATTTACTGACTCTTTGCGGCTGACCGGCACGCTTTTGAATAATAATATCATATTATGTTCCTGTATCGGGAACTCCTTCGTAAACAATAGCTCTATGGAATCCCCAGAAGGCAATTCATGTTGGCGCGAACCCTTGACTGTAAATAATCGTATCTTGAACTCAGGAACGTCCTCAACTGTTAGCAGGTCTCTTGCTGTCCTAAATATCTGAACTAACTGATTATGTTCATCCAGAACGTGAATTAAACCATCAACAATTTCCGGCCTTAAACTTTCACCACCATCGTCAAAATGTCTTAGCCGATTCCGCACTTCATTCCATGTATCATAGATGTACAACTGTAAGAAGCGCGGATCAGTGTTCTCAGGCGGGCAAAGGGCACATATCCAATGATAAATCTGTCCTGATATTTTGAAGACATATGGGCCACGGCCTCTGTTAACTGATTCATCAATCTGAGCTCCTAAGGAAGTCATAGCAAACATTGAGTTATAAGCTCTGACATTCTCTATGAAGTGCCGATCTGTGAACAACTGCTTGATATAGGCAGGGTATTCGGATTGTCGCCGCAAAACCACCTGACCACCCATACAACACCTATGATAGTTGGGAAACCTCCGTCCTCAGTGTTTGATCCTTTCTTCAAACCAAAACAGCGCCTTGCAATGGCGACAGATTCTGTTACACGACCCTAAAGATACAACGCAAAAGATACAACGCAAAAGAAAAGCAGAAAGAAAGACCCACGTAGAAAGAACGCATAATCGACGATACCTGTACGTTCTTGGATAGTAGAAGGTGTCATTGCAGGCGGTCGCCTTTGTCTTCTGTGAGGTATCGCCCGCCTAGTAATGGATATAGGATTGGCAGGCGTTTGACGAACGACACCGGCAGTGGAGGACGCATGTTCAGAATGCGCGCTATAGTTAGAAGGTCCAATAGCAGGAGGCTGAAATTCAACTGTGAAAGCAACGGGAAAAAGTAAAGGCAGGTGAGAAAAGAAAACGGTTATATGTACCTGTTAAGAAACAACATTGTACTCACATTCATAAGCAGTCGACGAATGCGCGCGCAAAGATTAAGATGTATAGCAAGTATCACAGGCGGGCGTAGTAACTGAAAATCAAAGGAAAAAAAACTAAGGCATACAAAGAAATGATATATTTAAACCAACAGTATAAGTGAAAGATTACAACTGACCATCAATGGTATTTGCACCGAAACCATTAGGACTTCCTACTCGAATCCCGGCTGTCACAACAACATCATGTAACCAATTATTATAAAAACCAACAAAAACATTAACAAACAAATAAGAAGAAAAATGAAAAATGAAACATACGTAACATTACCAGAAGTTTGGCCAGTTCCTGAATACGTTGTCAGAAAGGCACTATCGCTATCAGCATCTAAATCAATAGACACATCTATTATGTGAGAAAACAAAACCGTTGTATGTAGCTGCTAAGAAAGGACATTGTACTTACATTCATACGTAGTTGATGAATGCACGCGCAAAGGTTGAGAAGTATCGCAAGTATCACAGGCGCCCGTACCAACTGAAAATCAAAGAAACAAAAGTTGAGGCATACGAGCAAATAATACATGTAAACCAAGATTATCAATGAAAGATTACGACTGACCATCGATGGTATTCGCAACGAAACCATTACTATTTCCTACTCCAATCTCGGCTGTCAGAACAACGTCACGTAACCAATTATTATTATAAAAACCAACGAAAACATTAGGAAACAAAGAAAAAGAAAAACGAAAAATAAAACATACGCAACATTACCAGAAGATTGGCCAGTTCCTGAATGCGTTGGAACATCTGTATTCATACAACACGAACCTACAAATGCATAACGCATCAGACAGACTATAGACATCAATAAAATACAGATATTAACAACCGGCAATTAGCAAATATTCCCTACCAGTTATTATCGACGGCGACACATCATCCACCTTCTGTTTCCCTTTTCCGGTGACATTCGTAGGATCCAAGAAGGTATGCTGAGAACCCTGCGGGGGCTCGTTAATCGATATACCATTCGAAGATCTTGTAGGCATGTGACGCAAGCCTTCAGTATAACATAAGGAATCGTCGACATTCATGAATTCAGCAACGTCACAGGCAGGGACCATTATACTTTCCCAAAACGAAGTCGGCGTATCAATCATTACAAAGGTACTACCGCTATTAGCATCTAAATCAATAGCTACATCTATAAGACCACCAGGGCCCAATCCTTCACCAGTGTCACCCCTAACAGACACGTCTCCCTCTAATGGTTGGTTACAACTATTTCTATGGACAACTTTACTCTTAGTTCTCATACTTAAAGATACAAATCAGACAAATGCATAAAAAAAAAACAACAAAAAAAAGGAAAAGCAAAAAGCATATGCAGCATCCACACATAAACCATAAGCAAGAAATACAAAAACCTACTATCGTCTGGGTTGGCCGAGACAACGATCTTTAGGGTTTGCACAACTACCGATAAAATCACACGAAGAAGATTTGCACAACTACCGGTAAAAGCACAGGGAGAAGACACGTACAACTATTTTCCAACTGGTACGTGTCTCAATAAAGAAGCTAAAAAGAAGACTGGACCAGGGTAAATAAACAGGCAGCCCAATACGATGTTACTGGCGTCGTTTTGTTACGCTATGTTATATAATATATAATTTTCATGATTCATTTAATCGATAAATTATGCGAAAAACATTAATTTTACTGGAAATTCTCCTTTTTTTAATATAAACATGACACAAGACTTAACATGCAATTTGCGACAGGTATATTCAACAAGCAATCTGCATAACACAAAAATTATAGAGGCTATTATTTTAAGTCATTAATTCATTAACATCTTTCTAATACATGGTAGGATAATAAGACAAAATTATAGTTAAGATTATGCATACTCCGGTTTAACATATGTAAAATATTTTACATATAGAAACATGTTAATTTCACATCTTCTTAGAGCAGGAGGTACCCTTGGCTGATGGCTGGCGCCATGGCCACCAGCCAACCATGGCCGACGGCGTACGGTACCGCCGCTCGCGCCATGGTGGCTGGCGCCGTAGCCACCAACCCAAGCCATCGATTTTTTATTTTTATTTTTATTTTTGGAATAATTCGAAAGTTGGAGAGAATGGAGGAAGAAGCCATAGCGGTTTTGCAGTAGCATTGGAGAGAATGGAGGGGGTTGGGGGTGAGAGGCTAATTGGGCTATTATTGGATATTGGGCTTTAGTTTTGGGTTTTCATTTCTTCTTATTTGGGCTTTAATATTGTTATGTAATATGTTATATAAATTTACTCTTTCTAAAATACTGTGTATGTTTACTCTTTCTAAATACTACCAAACCAGTAATATGTTATGTAATATGTTACATTAATATTGTGTATGTTTATTTTATGTTAAAAAAATAAAATAAATAAATAAATAAAATATGGACGACGGCATCACATTTTCTGGTGCCGTGGGTAACGGCCAGAATGTGGTGCCGTGGGATTTCTGGTGCCATAGAGATTTTTGCTAACGTGTCACCAACTTTTCAGCCATGGCTTGAAGCCATGGCTCATGGGTACCCAATGCTCTTATGATCATAAACTTTACCGTACTTGTAGTATAAATTTTTTATATCCATCCGCGAAACCTGTGGGTTTATCTATACTACTTATAAACAGTGAATGTTTATTCTTGATGTAACACCCCAACCCCGCCAAGGGTAGAGATGTCACAAACATGGTGTCAAATCAAAGCAACATACATAATACACAGCGGAAGTCTTAAACCAAATTCATTAAAGAAATCCAGCCAAACACGGCTTAAACAAACATAAGTTCGAGAGATAATAAATGATCTAAAGGAAATAAAGACGAAATGAAATCCAGTCTAATAAAGGTGGTAACTAAGGTAGAATCTTCTTCTAATCGCTACTCTCAATCCCATAGCAAAAGTCCCAGCTTCTAGCTTAGATACCTGCCGCAGGAAAAAAATGCGGCTGAGCTTAAAAAGCCCAGTGAACAGATATATACGATAAACGGAAACGAAAACAAATGAAATGAACATGTATGTTTTAGTGTAATGGAATATATATAAGTCAAAGGCAAAGAATTAAGAATGAAATGTCAGAAAAGAATAAAAGAAAGATCAGTAATCCCCCACGAGCCCAAACAAACCAAATAATAACCCGAGAGGGGAGTCCTCTCAAATGTGAAGGACGTGTATTGCACACAGCATCAATCACCGAACAATATAATATAATAATCATTAATACAAACTCGAACCTAGGATGCATCCATACGCCCCCCCCCCCCCCCCCCCCCCGAACAATAATATAGGCCAATAAATAAATATAAATGTGCACGTTACGAACAATATGGGGACGGTGTGGAACATCACTCAACCACACTAAAGTCATGCCATTGGTGCATCAAAGACATGGCCATGCTACCTACATGGCTAGGAAACGAACTTGGCTCGGGTCTCAAACTGGAAAGTCAAAGGTCAAAGGTCAAAGTCACCGAATCTTAATCAAATTCCAAATATCTAAGGTTCATGGCAAAGGGTTTATATCAAAGGTTCATAACAAAAGGATCATATCGAATGTCAAGGTCAAATCAATCAAACAAACGAATCAGCGAATAGGGAACATAGCAATGGCTTTGGGAAATCCTAATACGAAATCAATATCAACGAATCAAAAGAAAACGAAGGCACCTTACTAAGAAGGGCAGAATATATGTACCTTATTTCGAATGCAAACAAACAAGAACTGAAAGTACTGAACGGACTAAGGCTTCTCCTTCTTCACACCTAATGGAGTAGAAGAGAGTTACAATTGGTTCTTAAGTATTCTTTTAACTTGCCTTTCCATTTTAAGTAACTTTCTATTTTTAGCAGGTTTCCATATTTAGTAAGTTTCCTTATTTAGTAAGTTTCCATAATTAGGAAGATTTAAGTATTATAACTTAGGTTAAGTCATAATTTAAGAATATTATGGACATAGGGTACATTTTAACAATTCATGATAGTTCAGGTTTAATTATGACAAGTTTCCATAACTTAGGGTTTTAAATGTAAATATATCAAAGTTAAGGGTTTAAAATGAAACTATTACAAATTACTAGTTTTAAACACATAATGGATTCAGAATCACACTTTAGTCCTTTAAGTTTCATTAATTACACTTTACACCCCTTTAGTTATTAAAGTTACAAAATAAACCTTATAGTTACATAATTTACAATTTAACCCTCACTAATATTCATAATTACATCACAAGCCCTTATAATTACTAAGTTACAAAATATACCCTCACATTTATCATATGGTACGAATTACACCTCCATGTTTCACTTATTTACATAATTAGTCCCTTTAGTTTACAAATATTTCAATTTACATCCTTACTTTATTATAATTACACAATAGTCCCATAAATACCCAAAATTACATATTACCTCCCTAATAATATTATTTACACCAAATAATCACAAGTTTCCTGAATTTACACTTTTAGTCCCTCTAATTAATTTATTTGTAATTCGAACCAATAATTAATAAATATTTCATGTTCTTGCAAATTTTACACATAAGGACCTCATCTTATAATTTTTACACATTTATACTGACCTAATTAACATTATAAAAATAACCTTTAAGTTTCAAAGTTGGCAAAACTAGTCCTTGTTATTTATTTATTAATTCGTATAACATGTTTAATTAACCAAATCAAACCCTAACACATCTAACTATTCCACAATCATTATATCATGATTAGTTTGCATTTAATGACCTATTTTCAATTACTAAACCCTAACCCTAATGTGCCCTAGGGTTTTCTTTCTATTTTTAATCCATTCGACAAAGATATACGATTATACAATAATTATCTACGATCCATATGGGCTTCTATAAATCGAACAAGTATTTTTACCAGACTATATATATCGTAGAGTATCTAAAATAAATAATTACCAGCCCTGAATAATTCGTATCACACGTATGGGATTATTTTTACGTTTTTGCTCTCAAAAATTTGTACGACTTATATAGCTTGCATGATTCGTTATATATAATTTATTGAGATCTTATATAATCATACTAACATAAGAAAATTATAATATGCATAATCGAACATTCCAAAGGGATAAAATAAAATTGTACCTCTCGCTAGGCTTTAATTTGACAAAACAATTGACCAGCGATCGAACCAACTAATATCATGACCTCCAACTAATTTTTTAAGCTCCTTTAGGTTATGTAGAGTCCCAGAAAAATAAGCTACGATTTTTATTTGATCGAATGAGAGCTGTACGATTTTTGTAAAGGTTTCTAAGGGTTTCGGCAATATTATATATATATATATATACATAAATTATAAAAACGTGTATTCTTGATAAATACTCAATATTTTCGGCCCAAGCAAGCTTAATTAAGGTCAAATACTGATTTTAATCTTTTCCTAAATTTATTAGTAATTATCTTGTATTTTATTTTATTTATTTTGTATTTTTAATAATATTAATACACGAAATATATATATAATCGGCCAAATAATTATTTTGTGTATTTTATACTTTTCTAAATATTAAAATGTAATCACAAAAATTATTTTGATTCATATCTAGTTCATTCCCGAAGGTTTGGAATTTATTTGGTGATTTTTAAGCTTTTAAATAAAATTTTAAGATTGTAGGGGCATTTTGGTCATTTTGCACATTTTGGATTTTTAGGTATTACAACTTCTTCCCCTCTAAAAAGAAAAATTTCGTCCTCGAAATTTGCAAAGAAACGGAAATGAAATTGAACGGAAAACGAACAAAGACATACCGGATCAAAATTCGAAATGCGGATAACTAGCTCGTATCGATTCCTCGGTCTCCCAGGTAGCTTCACGCTCTGGGTGATTCCTCCAAAGAATCTTCACGAACGGAATAACTTTATTTCTCATGACTCGCTCTTGACGATCCAAAATAGCTTCCGGCTCTTCCAGAAGAGACATATCAGGCTGAATTTGATCAAAAGGATAGGATACCACATGCAAAGGATGATAATTGTATCCTCTCAGAAGAGATACATGGAAGACGTTATGAACATGTGATAACTGAGGCGGTAGAGCCAAACGATAAGAAACTTCTCCAATGCGTTCGAGAATCTCAAATGGTCCTATAAATCGAGGACTAAGCTTGCCCTTGATTCCAAAACGTCTAACTCCACGAAACGGCGATACTTTAAGGAATACACGATCTCCAACATGAAACTCTAAGTCGCGACGATGCTTATCAGCATAACTCTTCTGACGATCACGAGCCTCTTTCAATTTCTCTCTAGCAACATTCACCTTCTTGTTAGTGATCTCAATAATCTCCGGACCTTCAATAAGACGTTCACCTACTTCATTCCAACAAACTGGCGCTCTACACTTTCGCCCATACAACATCTCATATGGAGCCATTCGAATACTTGCATGCCAACTGTTGTTGTAGGCAAACTCTACCAAACATAAATACTCATCCCAACTTCCTGTCCACTCTAAAGCACACGCTCTCAACATGTCCTCCAAGGTTTGGATGGTCCTTTCTGACTGACCATCTGTCTGCGGATGAAAAGCCGTACTAAACTTAAGACGTGCACCCCAAGCATTCTGCAACCCTTTCCAGAAACGAGAAGTAAACCGCGGATCTCTGTCTGAAATAATAGCTGTCGGCATACCATGAAGTCTAACAATCTCCTGTTGAAAAATCTCCGCCAACTTACTGACATGGTAATCCATACGAATAGGTAAGAAATGAGCAGACTTGGTTAGTCGATCAACAACTACCCAAATCGCATCATGCTTTCTTTTGGTAAGAGGTAACCCTGATACAAAATCCATAGAAATCTCTTCCCATTTCCATGTCGGAATCTCTAAAGGCTGCAACAAACCACTCGCTCTCTGATGCTCAATCTTGACTTGCTGACAAGTTAAACACTTAGACACGAAAGAAGCTACATCATGCTTCATACCACTCCACCAAAAATGCTGCTTAAGATCCCTGTACATCTTGGTGGAACCAGGATGAATAGTGAATAGGGAACTATGTGCCTCAGATAGAATAGCCTCACGAAGCTCGGGATCATTTGGAACACAAAGACGATCCTCAAACCAAACCATGCCAAAATCATCTACACTGAACTCTGTCTGCTTACCTTCTTCAACATTCTGAACCACAGACCAAAGCTCACCATCATCTTTCTGAGCTTCCTTTATCCGTAAGATCAGATTAGACTCAACCTTAAGACTAGCCCAATAACCAACATCGCGACGAATACACAACTCAATGTCCAAACATTCTAAGTCTTTGAGAATATGAGGTTCTACCTCCAAACTGGCAATCATTCCAGATTTTCGACTAAGAGCATCGGCAACAACATTAGCTTTACCCGGATGATACTGAATGTTCGTGTCATAATCCTTCAGAAGTTCTAACCACCGTCTCTGTCTCATGTTAAGTTCCTTCTGGGTGAAGATATACTTGAGACTCTTGTGGTCAGTGAAGATATCACATGACTCGCCATACAAATAATGCCGCCAGATCTTTAACGCGAAAACAACAGCAGCTAACTCTAAATCATGAGTCGGGTAATTCTCCTCATAAGGTTTCAATTGCCTCGAAGCATAAGCAATAACCTTCCCGTGCTGCATAAGAACACAACCCAAACCTTTCTTTGACGCGTCACTATATATCTGAAAACCTCCAGAACCTGATGGAAGAGTCAAAATAGGAGCGGACACCAATCTCTTCTTCAGCTCTTCAAAACTATTTTCCCGCTCTTCTGTCCAAACAAACTTCTCTCCTTTCCTCATCAATTGCGTTAATGGCAAAGCCAAACACGAGAAACCCTCAACAAACCGTCTGTAGTAACCAGCAAGCCCTAGAAAACTCCTAACTTCTATCACATTGTTAGGTCTCGGCCACTTGGTGATAGCCTCAAACTTTGATGGATCCATGGTGATACCATCAGCAGATACAATGTGACCAAGGAAAGCAACTTGACTCAACCAAAACTCGCATTTGGAAAATTTTGCATACAACTTCTGCTGCCTAAGAATTTCCAAAACAATTCGGAGATGCTACTCATGTTCCTCCTCAGATTTCGAATACACAAGGATGTCATCAATGAAGACAATAACGAACTTGTCGAGGTACTCGTGGAAAACTCGATTCATAAGATCCATAAAAATAGCAGGCACGTTGGTCAAACCAAAAGGCATAACCAGAAATTCATAATGACCGTAACGAGTTCGAAACGCAGTTTTGGGAATATCCTGCTCTTTCACCCGAAGCTGGTGATAACCGGACCTCAAATCAATCTTAGAAAAATGTTTCGCCCCTTGCAGCTAATCAAATAAGTCATCAATGCGTGGAAGAGGGTAACGATTTCGGATCGAAATACGGTTAAGATCACGGTAGTCAATACAAAGACGCATGCTTCCATCCTTCTTCTTCACAAATAAAACAGGCGCACCCCAAGGAAAGATACTTGGTCGAATGAATCCATTCTCCAAGAGTTCTTGCAACTGTTCTGTTGACATAAATAATGCCTAAAAACATTATTCATATCTCTATGTTTTAATGATCACAAAATATAAACTCATTAAACATAAACTTATCAAATAAACAAGTATTTAGTTATAAATATTCATTTCTACAACTTAATCACTTAAGGTATGAATAAACAAGTGCTTAATGCATTATATGATCAAAGGAACATTTTCTTAATAACTAGATTTTTTATAAAACATCAAAAACATTTTATATGTTTTTGAAAAACATTTTTGGCATTAAATAAAAAATTTTAATCTTTTATAAAAATATGAATTCAAATTTTTAACCAAAATCAGTTAAAATGTTCCAGAAAAACCTTCCCCACAAAAGGACAAAATTGGCCAACGTTCAGTAGGGGCGGCCCCCTTAATTTTGCTAGGCGGCCCCCTTAATAATTAAGGGGACCGCCCCCGCTCCAGTAGGCCTCCAGCTGTCCAGTTTTTCTCCTATAAATACCAGCCTTCTCCTGGATTTTTACTCACCTTTTGCACACTGAAACTTTCTGTTTTAAATCACATTTCATATCTTCAAAAACCCTTTGATCATATAATCTTAAGCTTTGGTTTCTAAGTGATCCAAGCTTCCTCCACTCAAGTGCAAAAGAAGAATACTCCTTCAACAACTAGAGAAGAAGTATTGCAACTTAGATACCTAAGTTGTTTGTGTCATCATACATTTGTTTATAAGTTGTGTATTGTTGTTAGATAGTTGTGTGTATAATTGTTTGCGATAGGTAAGTGTGTAAGTAGAGAAGTTGTGTTGTTAAGGTGTGTAAGTAGTGAAGGTGTGAAGTAGTAGAAGTGTACATAGGTTGTGCTTAGTTGTGAAGAAGTCGTGAAGAAGTCGTGAAGTAGTTGTGAAGAAGTCATGAAGAAGTCGTGAAGAAGTCGTGAAGAAGTTGTGAAGAAGTCGTGAAGAAGTCGTGAAGTAGTTGTGAAGAAGTCGTGAAGTAGTCGTGAAGAAGAAGGTGTGATTAAGTCGTGTTTAAGTTGTGAGATTGGTTCTGGCTATGATTAGAACTCGACATCTAGCTTTGTGTCGTTAAGCCGGTGTAAGCTAAAGTTGTGTAAGTTTTTCTCCGCCATAAGGGAGCTTGTTGACATAGTGAAGAAAACTCTCGAGTTAGGTGCTCGGGGAGTGGAGTAGGGTAAGGAAGGTGTCCTTGTAGCCGAACCACTATAAATCTCTTGTCTCTCGGTTAGATCTTTCCATCTCTAGCTTTCATTTCATTTTATTACCTTACTTGCATTACTTATTTATATTTTCTTATATGCATATTGTTCATATTGTTCAAGAAGTTGAGATCACATAAATTCGAATCTAAGTTTTAAAACGTAAACAAAGTTTTCAAAATAAAATTAAAAGGACATAAAACTATTCAACCCCCCCTTCTAGTTTTCCACAATTGGTATCAAGAGCCACGTCAAACAAGATTTTTAAAATTAACTGTATTTTAAAACTTGAAACGATCTATGGAATCTTTAAAATATTTAGAAGGGCAATCTATGCAAAGACCACCACTATTTGAGAGTGATGGTTTTCTTTATTGGAAAAATAGATTCGAAACTTATGTGAAATCAAAGGATCTTGATCTTTGGCATGTTATTACCTATGGTGATTTTCCCCCTATTCAATATAATATCCTAACTAAAATAGATGAAATTGTACCGTTTGAAAAACAAAATGATGATTTAAAAAGGAAACTAGCAAAAAATAATGAAGCTAAAATGGTTATTTATAATGTGTTACCACGCAAAGAATATGAAAGAATTTTTATGTGTCAAACCGCAAAAGAAATTTGGGATTCTTTACTAATCACTCACCAAGGTAATAGTAAAGTCAAAGATAATAAAATAGATCTTCTTGTGCAACAATATGAACAATTTACAATTCCTGAAGAGGAATCTATTGATAATGCATTTGCTAAATTTAACACAATCATCACAAGTTTAAAAGCACTTGATGAGACTTTTTCTAGCAAAAATTGTGTAAGGAAATTTCTTAGGGCATTACATCCGAAATGGCGCGCGAAGGTCACGGCAATTGAAGAGTCAAAGAACTTGATGACGTTATCACTTGATGAGCTTATTGGCAACTTGAAGGTTCATGAAGAAATTATAAAGAGGGACTCGGAAACGGTCAAGAGCAAGAAAGATCAAATCAAGTCTCTCGCGCTAAAAGCCAAAAAGGAACTTAGTGATGACGATGATTCAAGTGACGATAGTGAAGACGAAGAATATGCAATGGCCGTTAGAGAATTCAAGAAATTCTTCAAGAGACGAGGAAGATTCACGAGACAACCGCGAGATGAAAGAAGATCGCTACAAAGAAATAGAAATGATAACTACGGGAAAAGAAAGTGCTTTAGATGTGGAAGCCAAAACAATCTCATTGGCGAATGTCCAAAGCCACCGGGTTATGATTTCGAAATCGCTTTTGTTAGTGGAACATGGAGCGATAGCGACAAAGATGAAGCGGACAAAGCAAAAGACGAAAAGTGCCTTGTAGCTCAAGCCACCGATGAAATATGTCTTGGGATAAATTTGGAGCCCGACGAATGGATTAAGGATAGCGGATGCTCGAAGCACATGACGGGAAACCGGAAGCTATTCTCCTCCTACAAGGCATACAACGGAGGTAATGTTATTTTCGGTAGTGATTTTCGTGGAAAAATCATTGGCAAAGGTACGATCTCTCAAGACTCCCTAACTATTGAAAATGTTGAGCATGTAGATAACTTAACATATAACTTGCTTAGTATAGGACAAATATGCGATAATAAGTGTAGGGTTACTTTTACAAGTAAAGATAGCGAAATAGTTAAGGACGGAAAGGTCATAGGTAGAGGAGTTAGGAAAGGTGGCGTATATGTTATGAAACTCGGAAATAAACCGGAAGATAAAATATGTCTAGCTACCTTAGATGAAAACTCTACATTGTGGCATAGAAGATTAGGTCACGCAAATATGCAACGAATACAATCCCTAGCCTCTAAAGAATTAGTTAGAAACTTGCCTAACCTAAGATATGACCAACACTTTTGCGATGCATGTAAAATAGGAAAGCAAGCACATGCTAGTCACAAAGCTAAGAATATAGTTTCCACTACTAGATGCCTAGAATTATTACACATGGACCTTTTTGGTCCAACCGCTGTGCGGAGTTACGGAGGTAATCGTTATACCTTAGTAATTGTAGATGACTATTCACGATACACGTGGACTAGTTTTTTAAGTGATAAAACCGAAGCCTTTAATAAATTTGAAATATTTAGTAAAATGATTCAAAATAAATTAGGATTTTATATAGTATCAATTAGGACGGATCATGGTCGGGAATTTGATAACGAAGTGCAATTCGGAAAATATTATGATTTAAATGGGATATCTCACAATTTCTCCGCTCCTCGCACTCCACAATCAAATGGGGTAGTAGAAAGAAAGAATCGAACCTTACAAGAAATGAGTAGAACAATGCTTAATGAACAATCTATCCCACAAAAATTTTGGTGCCATGCCGTAGATACATCAACATATATAATAAATAGAGTCTCAATTAGGAGAATCTTAGGAAAAACCCCATATGAGTTATTAAGAGGTAGAAAACCTAATCTAAATTACTTTAGGGTATTCGGGAGCAAATGTTTTGTTCTCAATACAAAAGACTACCTTACTAAGTTTGATCCTAAGTCGTACGAAGGAATCTTTCTAGGATATTCGCAAAATAGTAAAGCATACATAATACTTAATAAACACAATATGAAAGTAGAAGAGTCCTTAAATGTAACTTTTGATGAAACTCCACCACCACCTAAGACATTGCCCCTAGAAGATGATGACCTAGTTGAAGAAGAAGCTATTGAGGTTAGTAAAATTAAACCCTTAGGTGATGATAATAAAGATATAATATTAGGTGAAAACGAAATAGTAAATGTTAAGGAATCTATATCACACCTGTTAGATAATATAATAGGAAACTTAAATCAAAGAACCCTAAGATCACAAGCTCAAGATAAAAATAACTTCTTTTGTTTCCTATCAACCATAGAACCTAAAATTATAAATGAGGCATTAAAAGATGAAAGTTGGGTTATGGCTATGCAAGAAGAACTAAATCAATTTAAAACTAATGACGTTTGGGAACTAGTCCCAAATCCCATGAACATGACCATCATAGGAACTAAGTGGGTTTATAGAAATAAGCTAGATGAAAATGGAATAGTTACTAGGAACAAAGCTAGGTTAGTTGCCCAAGGATATAATCAACAAGAAGGAATAGATTATGATGAAACTTATGCCCCCGTAGCTAGATTAGAATCCATAAGAATACTACTTGCCTATGCATGCGCCCTAGATTTTAAGTTATTTCAAATGGACGTGAAAAGTGCATACCTTAACGGTTTTATCAATGAGGAGGTATACGTGGCACAACCTCTAGGATTCATTGACTTCGCAAAACCTGATTATGTTTATAAACTCAAGAAAGCTTTATATGGACTCAAACAAGCTCCCAAGGCTTGGTATGATCGATTAAAGGCATTTCTTATTAAACATGATTATTCCATGGGAATGGTAGATAACACTCTTTTCACGAAAAAGAAAAGCCCAAATCTCATCATTGTCCAAATATATGTCGACGACATTATATTCGGATCGACTTGTCAGGATATGTGTGATGAATTCGCCAAAATCATGCATGATGAGTTTGAGATGAGTATGATGGGTGAACTTAATTTCTTCCTAGGATTACAAATAAAACAATTAGAAGATGGAATATTTTTTAATCAATCTAAGTACATTAAGGAAATGCTTAAGAAATTTGGATTAGAAGACGCTAAGCCCATGAAGACACCAATGTCTACGGAAGTAAAACTCACAAGAGATGAAGAGGGTGAGTCCGTAGAAAACACTAAGTATAGAGGAATGATAGGTAGTTTACTATACTTAACGGCAAGTAGACCGGATATCATGTTTAGTGTCTGCCTTTGTGCTCGCTTTCAAGAGGATCCCAAAACCTCTCACCTAGAAGCGGTTAAGCGTATCTTCTGATACATTAAAGGCACTATACACTTAGGATTATGGTATCCTAAGGGATCGGGCATAGAAACCATCGTCTATGCGGATTCGGATCATGCGGGAGACTACGTGGATAGAAAAAGCACTAGCAGAATTTGCACGTTAATGGGATGTTGTCTAACATCTTGGTTCTCGAAGAAGCAAACCACTCTTGCTATTTCTACCACAGAAGCCGAATATGTAAGCGCTGGAAAGGCATGTCAACAAGCACTATGGATGAAACAAGCTCTCGTAGATTATGGCATTAGGTTAGATGACGTCCCAATTATGTGTGATAATAAAGGTGCTATAGATTTAAGTAAGAATCCCGTTCAACACTCTAGGACTAAACATATAGAAATACGCCACCACTTCCTCCGCGATAACGTTCAAAAAGGAAACATATCTATAGAAAAGGTTGCATCAGAAGATAACTTAGCAGACATATTCACTAAGCCCCTTAAGCGTGAACTCTTTAACCACTTACGTTTAGGCCTAGGAATGATGGAACAAATTGACTGAATTTTCTGCATTTTTGGTAAATTTTCTTTTCCAAATGGGCGGACCCCTTAATGTCATAAAGGCGGTCCCCTTAATTATTAAGGGGACCGGCTTGTCATTAAGGAGACCGGCCATTTGACTATGACATTTTTTTCTGTTTCCTCCCATCTGAGTCTAGGAATCTGTTTTGCACAAAATAAAAGATTGGGATATTTCTTTGCATAAACATATTTATAAACAAAACCCAATCTATTTTCTACAAATCATTCTCACATCTAGGAAAACACATGAAAACCATTTTTCTTACATTGTTGAATAATGCTAAAAACATTTTTTTTCATGCATAAAGATCTCACATGAATTGTCAAAGTATATAATCTAATATATACATCTTTGATATTCATATATTGAGCAAAATCAAATCAAGGAGACCTTGGATTGTTTCTTAGGAAATTTTTTGCATTTAGGAGTCGAAACAATCACATCTCCACATTTGTTGCATATAGGCACACACTAGAACAAACCTATTAATCACATCCTCACAATTGTTCCATCACCTATTCCCCATTAGTTTCTAGTGCCTTTGCTCCATTACCCTTGCCTTAGATGATTAATTGCCTTAATTCTCTAAATTGCTAGATATTAATTATTGCTTGCTTATTTATTTATATTATATGCCATGCATGCTTAATATGTTTCTCTATTGCCTCAAAGAGTGGGACTTGCCTAAAACCAGAAGCTCAAAACATAGCCATCCTCACCTATTTCTGCAGAAAAACCCATTTCTGGAACCCAGAAAGGTACCAGATGGGCGGCCCCCTTAATTATTAAGGGGACCGCCCATAATTAAGGGGACCGGCCATCTGCTGGACGGGTTCACAGAATCTTTTTCTGCTTTTTAGCCTATTTGATCCTATACTTCCCAAAATTCACAAACACATTTTGTCCTAATCACCCAACAAGCCTATCCATTCCTAAACAACACAAATCCTCCACTATAAATAACCCCATATCTCACCACATTCAATCATCCCATCATGTCTTCTCCTATCAACCCAAAACCAAAAACCTCAAAGCTAGCAAGGATGACCTTAAAACCCGGGTGGAAAAGAAAACCTCACCCTCACCACAAGCCCATCACAACTAGACAACCAACACCTCCATCATCATTCATCCCCAACTACTCTCCAAGATCACAACCTCATTCCATTGAACCATTTCACAAACCCTACCATTTTGGCCAAACATCCACATTCATTCCAAACTACTCTCCTAAACATCAAACCAACTTCAATGGAATCCTTGAAAACCCTCATCACCTTGGTCAAACATCAAACCTTTCACCCCAATACCATCCATTTCCATCAAATAACCAAATCCCCATTCATGAAAGGCAAAAGTTTCATGAAGAGATTAACCAAATCCATGATCTTAGTGATCTCCTTGCTATGCACCTCACACAACGCAACATGGGACAACCTCCATCCTCACCTTACTCAAATTGCCTACCCCACTCTCTTAACTTGGATCAAGTTACAAACCACACCCACTATTGCCCTTGTTGCATCTTCCTTCAAAAACAAATCCTCCACCTAAGTGAAGATATTTCTTGGATCGAATATCTACTCACTCGTCCCCATCCCATTCCTCCACTACAATGATATAACATCAATGGATCCGCTCCATTTCCCTCACCATCACATAACTAAAACCCATCCACATGCTTTCCGCCTCAAAATAAAATCCCTCACCCTTTTGTGTCGCAAGCAAGTCCAATCGCTCTCTTTGGCAATATGAGGACCATTAGTATTTCTAGTTATGTTGTAATCATTATATTTCAAGTATTTTATGTAATGTAATGATGATTCATATGTTATATATGATCATCTTGAATGCATTAGTTGGTTGTTCTAAATATTTTTGCTATGTATATGTATCTTGTGTCTCCTAACTTGTTTTTGCAGCCAAGATTTCCATAGCTCGTCTCCTTGGTGCCCTCGAACGAGGGGGAGTAAACATCAAGGGGAGTTCTCGTCCCGACAAATTTAGTTTCTAAAACTTGTCGGCATAACCTTTTTGATTATACAAAAAGGGGGAGAAGTGAATGTAAACTCACTAAATACTTGTCCAAAAATAATTTTTTGGATTTAATAAGTTTAAGTTTTGTAATCATCAAAAAGGGGGAGATTGTTGACATAAATAATGCCTAAAAACATTATTCATATCTCTATGTTTTAATGATCACAAAATATAAACTCATTAAACATAAACTTATCAAAGAAACAAGTATTTAGTTGTAAATATTCATTTCTACAACTTAATCACTTAAGGTATGAATAAACAAGTGCTTAATGCATTATATGATCAAAGGAACATTTTCTTAATAACTAGATTTTTTATAAAACATCAAAAACATTTTATATGTTTTTGAAAAACATTTTTGGCATTAAATAAAAATGTTTAATCTTTTATAAAAATATGAATTCAAATTTTTAACCAAAATCAGTTAAAATGTTCCAGAAAAACCTTCACCACAAAAGGACAAAATTGGCCAACGTTCAGTAGGGGCGGCCCCCTTAATTTTGCTAGGCGGCCCCCTTAAAATTAAGGGGACCGCCCCCGCTCCAGTAGGCCTCCAGCTGTCCAGTTTTTCTCCTATAAATACCAACCTTCTCCTGGATTTTTACTCACCTTTTGCACACTGAAACTTTCTATTTTAAATCACATTTCATATCTTCAAAAACCCTTTGATCATATAATCTTAAGCTTTGGTTTCTAAGTGATCCAAGCTTCCTCCACTCAAGTGCAAAAGAAGAATACTCCTTCAACAACTAGAGAAGAAGTATTGCAACTTAGATACCTAAGTTGTTTGTGTCATCATACATTTGTTTATAAGTTGTGTATTGTTGTTAGATAGTTGTGTGTTGATGTGTTTTTTTAGGTCTATAATAAACTACCAAGTTTTAAATTTATATTTTGCCGAACTAACCTATAGACTCTAAACACTAACGAGCAGTGTACCCGGTCAATGTAGATAGTTTTTAGGTAAGCAAGGGTCGTTCACTAGGAGCGAAGCTAAAGTGATCTAATGGTATTCTAATTACTAATCTAACTAAACTAAACTAGAAAGCAATTAAAGATAAGGGGGGTTTAGCCTGAGAGGCTATCACGAGTTTGTGTGTATAATTAAACTAAATACAGGAAAGTAAATAACTAAACTAAAGATAGATCGATATATAGAAGAATGGGTTAGCCAAGCCTAATCCATCTAATAGTTATACATGCTTATGTCTACTTGTTTTAATTCATTCAATTGTTTTGCCATCAATCCGATTATTAATCCTGTCACAATTGAATAACCTACCATCGTGGTGGGAAAGAGGACATGATCATAGTGACCTATCTAGCATCAATACTAACTTATCGCTTTAAACCGTCTAACCTAGTTTGGCATTACGCGCTACTAGTCCTAATAGTGGCATAAGGCACGGTTCCGGTGTGTTCCCTCTAAGCCGTCTAATAGGATTCGGATTACTACACTTTATGATCAATTAAAGTAACCACAATTACAGATAGTTAAGTTACCACATTAAACTAATAAGTTCATAATCTAGTTACATAGACTTTTACTAGTTATAAGCAATAAACGAGTTTTTATCGATAAGCACCCAATCCAATAACAAAGTAAACACATCAACACAAGCATAAAAACTAATAAACTTCATAAACATGGCTAACACCTAAGGGTGTTAGCCCATAATCTCAGTAACAATACATAAAGTTGTAATCAAAGCAAACGAATAAGAATTCATAATGAAAACGATACGCTAACCAAATGATTAAACTTAATATAAGGTTCTTGAGATGATCTTCTACGATGATTGGATCTTCAAGGAGGTCTTCTGCTGTTTTGAGGGGTTTTTGGTCTTCTGGGAACGACCCCAAGGGTCCCCAATGATACCCTAATTCGTTAATGAGCTCGGTATTTATAGATTCTGAAATCTGGGTCGATACGGCGCATCTAGAGAGTTAGATGCGCCGCATCTATAAGTAAACGTAGCCTCCAAGTCTGAAACTGACCCAATACGGCGCATCTAAATACCAGATGCGCCTCATCTACCAATACGGCGCATCTAAGGACCAGATGCGCCGCATCTCCTTCAGATTCAGATAGATTTTCTTTTTCTCTTCGCGTGGCCGCTTGAATCAACTAAATCGGAGTCCGGATGAAGATTTTATGGCCAAAATACGAAAGCATCTTCAAGTGTCGACTTGTAATCTTGACTTCTTCATTAAGCTTCTAATCTTCACTTGATCTCTTGAATTCTTGGTAAGGATTGTATATGGCCGATACGGCGCATCGGATTGGTCCGATGCGGCGTATCAAGGTAACTTCGCGTGGGGTCCAGGATTATAATATTTGCGAATATTCTTCAATATCTTGGATATCTGGTGAAGTCTTGAGATTGATACGCCGCATATCAGGAGCTTCATGCGGCGCATCTGGAGTAAAACAAGTTGGTTCTTCTCGTTGACCAAGGTTTCATATGCGGCGCATGGGATAAATCCATGCGGCGCATGCTTCAAAGTCAGGCAATGGTCTTTAATCTCTTCAATTCAGCAGACTTTTCCAACTTGATTCATTTTGCTCCAATTTTCGTCCGAAATCATTAACCTTCACCTAATGCTTGTTTATAACTGAGAATTACAAAAGTAAACGATTAAGTATCAATTCTCATATAAAGTGATATAAAACAAGTCAATAACATAGGATAAATGATGCTAATAATATGTCGTTATTTGATGTCATCATGTGTATAATTGTTTGGGATAGGTAAGTGTGTAAGTAGAGAAGTTGTGTTGTTAAGGTGTGTAAGTAGTGAAGGTGTGAAGTAGTAGAAGTGTACATAGGTTGTGCTTAGTTGTGAAGAAGTCGTGAAGAAGTCGTGAAGTAGTTGTGAAGAAGTCGTGAAGAAGTCGTGAAGAAGTCGTGAAGTAGTTGTGAAGAAGTCGTAAAGAAGTCGTGAAGAAGTCGTGAAGTAGTCGTGAAGAAGAAGGTGTGATTAAGTCATGTTTAAGTTGTGAGATTGGTTCTAGCTATGATTAGAACTCGACATCTAGCTTTGTGTCGTTAAGCCGGTGTAAGCTAAAGTTGTTTAAGGTTTTCTCCGCCATAAGGGAGCTTGTTGACATAGTGAAGAAAACTCTCGAGTTAGGTGCTCGGAGAGTGGAGTAGGGCAAGGAAGGTGTCCTTGTAGCCGAACCACTATAAATCTCTTGTCTCTCGGTTAGATCTTTCCATCTCTAGCTTTCATTTCATTTTATTACCTTACTTGCATTACTTATTTATATTTTCTTATATGCATATTGTTCATATTGTTCAAGAAGTTGAGATCACATAAATTCGAATCTAAGTTTTAAAACGTAAACAAAGTTTTCAAAATAAAATTAAAAGGACATAAAACTATTCAACCCCCCCCCCCTTCTAGTTTTCCACATGTTCCTTCAACTCTTTTAGCTCAATGGGCGCCATACGATAAGGAGCTTTGGAGATAGGTTCAGCACCTGGAACGAGATCAATACTAAACTCAACTTCCCTAGCTGGAGGAAGACCAGGAAGTTCTTCGGGAAACACATCGGCAAAATCACGAACGATAGGAAGACTCTCTATGCTCGGAACTTCCAAAGAGGTATCTTTAATGGATGCCAGAAAACCAAGGCAACCATGGGAAATCAAAGTTCTGGCTTTCATAGCCGAGATGATCTTAACAGACCTAAGAGGTTGGGAACCGTGATAAACAAAGTCGGGTTGATGAACATCACCAAATATCACCTCTCTGGCACTGCAATCAAGGGTAGCCCTATGAGCAGCCAACCAATCCATGCCCAAAATAACGTCAAAATCGATCATATCGATCGGGAGCAAATTAGCGGGACGAACACAATCATCAAAACGTAGGGGACAATTCACATATTCTCTATCAATGATTACATGGGTTTTCATTGGGTTTGAAATGGATATTTGATTAGTTAATGGAGTTGGGGTTATATTTAGTTTATTGGCAAGCGAATTAGATATGATGGAATGCGTGGCACCGGTATCAAATAATACAAAAACAATACGATCACCAATGTAAAGAAAACCGGTAATGGTACCTGAAGAGTTCGCCGCCTGATCACGAGTAGTGGCAAAAACACGACCTGAAGTGGGAGCTGACTTAGACGAATTCACTGGTGCAATCCGCTTCTCCTGTGGACAATCCCTCACCTTGTGAGTAGTAGAGCCGCAAGTGAAACACCCACCAGTAGCCTTGTAGCAAACCCCGAGATGAGGCTTCCCACAAGTAGTACAAGGAGGAGGAGGAGGTAACGCCTCAAAAGACTTCTTCTGACCAGAAGAACCCGAATGATAATTCTGATGCGAACCCCGAGTCGACTGATCTCTGAGCTGACGCGGGTTGCTACTGCCTTGACCCTGCCGGTCATTTCCATTCCTACCAAAAGTTCGCTGATCCTGACTCCTGAAATCCTGGCGCCTCTGATCATATCCCCGGTCCTGACGACCTCTCTGCTCATATCCCTGGTCCTGACGACCCCTATGATCCTGCCTCTGGTCCTGACGACCCTGCCCCTTGAAGTCCACACGATTTCCATCCCTGTCTCTCTTATTCGAACCTCCTTCAGCAGCATGCAACAACTCAATGTTACGGGCATCATTCGCAACTGCAGCAACATCCTCATACTCAGTGTTCACAATACGATCCAATACCCACTTCTTCAATGCCCACTTAAAGTGCTTAGCCTGACGCTGAGCATTACCCGTAACATCTGGCCCAACAAAACTAGCCAACCTCATAAACCTCTGCATGAACTCCCCAGACGACTCTCGATCCAACTGACTAATAGTCCCATACTCTCGTTCGTACCTCTGCTGCTCAGACACCGGAATATACTGCTTATAAAATATGCCACAAAAATCTTCCCATGAGCAATTATCCACAAAATCCTCTTCCTGTGACTGAACATACGCTGTCCACCAACTCAGCGCATCACCCTCAAACTTAAATGTGGCCAAACGTGTCTTGAATTCGTCAGCACAACCCAAGACTCTGAACAGCTTCTCAACATGAGTGATCCAATCCTCTGCTTCTGTGGGAGTGGCAGCAGACCGGAAAGAAAGAGGTTTGAGCTTATTGAACCTTTCGATCCAAACATGAATACCAGCAGGTGGAGCACCGCCACCACCACCACCTGATGAACCAGCACCATTACCTCCTGATGAACCCGCACCATTTCTGATGTCATTGGTGATTTGGGTCACCAACTGAGGAAGAGCATTAGCCAAAGCAGCGGCTATCATGGCGTCGAAATCAGGGGCATCCTGTCCATCAGTGTACTGGGTAAAACGCGTATTCACCATCTGAACGATTTCGAAAATGGTTAGCAAAGATAGGGAGATTAAGCACGAAAGGAAAGACGAAATAGAATCCTAATGTCTACCCAAATCCTCACCAATCAAATCTTAAGTCCTAAGGGTCAAATCCTAGGGTCCATATGATTCACAGGCCATGACTTATGTACTACAGGTCGCAAACCTTGGCTCTGATACCATAAATTGTAACACCCCAACCCGCCAAGGGTAGAGATGTCACAAACATGGTGTCAAATCAAAGCAACATACATAATACACAGCGGAAGTCTTAAACAAATTCATTAAAGAAATCCAGCCAAACACGGCTTAAACAAACATAAGTTCGAAAGATAATAAATAATCTAAAGGAAATATTGACGAAATGAAATCCAGTCTAATAAAGGTGGTAACTAAGGTAGAATCTTCTTCTAATCGCTACTCTCAATCCCATAGCAAAATCCCATCTTCTAGCTTAGATACCTGCCGCATGGAAAAGAAATGCGGCTGAGCTTAAAAAGCCCAGTGAACAGATATATACGATAAATGGAAACGAAAACAAATAAAATGAACATGTATGTTTTAGTGTAATGGAATATATATAAGTCAAAGGCAAAGAATTAAGAATGAAATGTAAGAAAAGAATAAAAGAAAGATCAGTAATCCCCCACGAGCCCGAACAAACCAAATAATAACCCGAGAGGGGAGTCCTCTCAAATGTGAAGGACGTGTATTGCACACAGCATCAATCACCGAACAATATAATATAATAATCATTAATACAAACTCGAACCTAGGATGCATCCATACGCCCCCCGAACAATAATATAGGCCAATAAATAAATATAAATGTGCACGTTACGAACAATATGGGGACGGTGTGGAACATCACTCAACCACACTAAAGTCATGCCATTGGTGCATCAAAGACATGGCCATGCTACCTACATGGCTAGGAAACGAACTTGGCTCGGGTCTCAAACTGGAAAGTCAAAGGTCAAAGGTCAAAGTCATCGAATCTTAATCAAAGTCCAAATATCTAAGGTTCATGGCAAAGGGTTTATATCAAAGCTTCATAACAAAAGTATCATATCGAATGTCAAGGTCAAATGAATCAAACAAACGAATCAACGAATAGGGAACATAGCAATGGCTTTGTGAAATCCTAATACGAAATCAATATCAACGAATCAAAAGAAAACGAAGGCACCTTACTAAGAAGGGCAGAATATCTGTACCTTATTTCGAATGCAAACAAACAAGAACTGAAAGTACTGAACGGACTAAGGCTTCTCCTTCTTCACACCTAATGGAGTAGAAGAGAGTTACAATTGGTTCTTAAGTATTCTTTTAACTTGCCTTTCCATTTTAAGTAACTTTCTATTTTTAGCAGGTTTCCATATTTAGTAAGTTTCCTTATTTAGTAAGTTTCCATAATTAGGAAGATTTAAGTATTATAACTTAGGTTAAGTCATAATTTAAGAATATTATGGACATAGGGTACATTTTAACAATTCATGATAGTTCAGGGTTAATTATGACAAGTTTCCATAACTTAGGGTTTTAAATGTAAATATATCAAAGTTAAGGGTTTAAAATGAAACTATTACAAATTACTAGTTTTAAACACATAATGGATTCAGAATCACACTTTAGTCCTTTAAGTTTCATTAATTACACTTTACACCCCTTTAGTTATTAAAGTTACAAAATAAACCTTATAGTTACATAATTTACAATTTAACCCTCACTAATATTCATAATTATATCACAAGCCCTTATAATTACTAAGTTACAAAATATACCCTCACATTTATCATATGGTACTAATTACACCTCCATGTTTCACTTATTTACATAATTAGTCCCTTTAGTTTACAAATATTTCAATTTACATCCTTACTTTATTATAATTACACAATAGTCCCATAAATACCCAAAATTACATATTACCTCCCTAATAATATTATTTACACAAAATAATCACAAGTTTCCTGAATTTACACTTTTAGTCCCTCTAATTAATTTATTTGTAATTCGAACCAATAATTAATAAATAATTCATGTTCTTGCAAATTTTACACATAAGGACCTCATCTTATAATTTTTACACATTTATACTGACCTAATTAACATTATAAAAATAACCTTTAAGTTTTAAAGTTGGCAAAACTAGTCCTTGTTATTTATTTATTAATTCGTATAACATGTTTAATTAACCAAATCAAACCCTAACACATCTAACTATTCCACAATCATTATATCATGATTAGTTTGCATTTAATGACCTGTTTTCAATTACTAAACCCTAACCCTAATGTGCCCTAGGGTTTTCTTTCTATTTTTAATCCATTCGACAAAGATATACGATTATACAATAATTATCTACGATCCATATGAGCTTCTATAAATCGAACAAGTATTTTTCCCAGACTATATATATCGTAGAGTATCTAAAATAAATAATTACCAGCCCTGAATAATTCGTATCACACGTATGAGATTATTTTTACGTTTTTGCTCTCAAAAATTTATACGACTTATATAGCTTGCATGATTCGTTATATATAATTTATTGAGATCTTATATAATCATACTAACATAAAAAAATTATAATATGCATAATCGAACGTTCCAAAGGGATAAAATAAAATTGTACCTCTCGCTAGGCTTTAATTCGACAAAACAATTGACCAGCGATCGAACCAACTAATATCACGACCTCCAACTAATTTTCTAAGCTCCTTTAGGTTATGTAGAGTCCCAAAAAAATAAGCTACAATTTTTATTTGATCGAATGAGAGCTGTACGATTTTTGTAAAGGTTTCTAAGGGTTTCGGCAATATTATATATATATATATATATATATATATATATATATATATATATATATACATAAATTATAAAAATGTGTATTCTTGATAAATACTCAATATTTTCGGCCCAAGCAAGCTTAATTAAGGTCAAATACTGATTGTAATCTTTTCCTAAATTTATTAGTAATTATCTTGTATTTTATTTTATTTATTTTGTATTTTCAATAATATTAATACACGAAATATATATATAATCGGCCAAATAATTATTTTGTGTATTTTATACTTTTCTAAATTTTAAAATGTAATCACAAAAATTATTTTGATTCATATCTAGTTCATTCCCGAAGGTTTGGAATTTATTTGGTGATTTTTAAGCTTTTAAATAAATTTTTAAGATTGTAGGGGCATTTTGGTCATTTTGCACATTTTGGATTTTTAGGTATTACACTTGAAATCTTGAAATGTCAAATTAATATAGTTTGCTTTAAATTACCTCTAAGTATCTCTTAATACACCTTAAGTTGATCAATTATAAACTTGACAATTTTTAAAAAATATACACTATGTTAATTTTAAAAACACACGTTTTGTATTTCAAAAAAAAAAAAAAAAAAAAAAAAAAAAAAAAAAAAACGCTTTGCATCAAAGGTCGAACCAGAATTACAGTTTTGCAAGTATAATTATTTGCCGCTTACATCGTCGCTTTGCGCGAGTATACGCCTGATAGTCTAGTAAAAGTATAAACATCGATTAAAAAACATTTTGGGGCTACTTCTTAAAGAATTAGTTAAGTGCCAAACTTTGGTAATTAACAAATAACAAATTTGGTAACTTGAATGAAAAAAACAAAGTGAACATTTTCGCAAAGTGAACAAAGATATTTGTATATTTCCCTTTCTTATTATCACATAATAATCTCTAACAAAACCCACAGCCAAATAACCAGACACTAAGAGCAAACGGTGTAGACAAACTCATCCTTCGTTGTGCCTACGTGGATGGCTCGCCGTCCCTCACCATTGTACCCTCCTCCTTCACCATGCCTCGCCATTCATTCCTTGCTCGTCTGCACGACGAGTTTTGGAGCTGTACTTGTTGTTAGTATTTTCAAATATAAACGTTATGAAACGTTTAAAAATTCATGATTCGACCGTTTATTTTTTTTGTTTGCTTTGTTTATAAATCAGATTATAAGGGTTATAAAAATCACATACATACACAATAAAAATCTTACCATATTTTTACACATTCTACACAACATTTCACACTAAACTCTATAAAATAATAACCCAAAAACATGAGTGAATCATCTCATTCCGGCGAAAGTGATCTTGAAGAGATTTCAGAGCTCGAGATGATTATTCAAGAATATGAGAATGAGCAATCGTTGCAGCAAGAAGAAGCCGGAAGTTGGAAACGGGCATACATTCCCCGGGAACGTCAAATTGCTGAAGCACGTCTAATGGGTGATTATTTTGGTAACAACCCAAAATATACGGACGAATATTTTAGGCGTCGCTATCGTATGAGCCGTAAACTATTTTTAGAAATAGTACAAGGTATTGAAACATATATTGAAACTCATCATCCTCTTCCCAATCATTTTGATTTCTTTAGAGTCCGACCCAATGCCGCGGGTCTAATGAGTATTTACAAATGGGAGAACATTGTGCACGCGATTGTTTAGATAATTTTACTATGTGCATAATCCAGTTGTATACGCGTGAGTTTTTAAGAAAACCAGACGTGAATGACATTCACAACTTATACAACGCACATAATGCGGTTCATAAGTTACCTGGAATGTTGGGAAGCATTGATTGTATGCACTGGGAATGGAAAAATTGTCCGAGAGAATGGCAAGGCCAATTTCACAGAGGTGATAAAAAGTATCCAACTATAATGCTTGAAGCCGTTGCTTCATATGATTTGTGGATTTGGCATGCATTTTTTGGGGTGGAGGGCGCGAATAACAATCTTACCGTTTTGAATAATTCTCCGTTATTCGACGACCTACTTGATGACATCGCCCCCGAGGTTCCGTTTGAAGTAAACGGGCATACATTTAAACAAGGGTATTATCTAGCTGACGGAATTTACCCGGAGTGGTTATCTTTTGTCAAATCATTCACGGTTGCACATACCCAAAAAATGTCGTATTTAAAGCGAAACAAGAAAGTGCTCGAAAAGATATTGAAAGAGCTTTTGGTGTCCTCCAAGGACGTTGGCATATTATTGCCCAACCGGCGCGTGCATTTACTGTGGCCAAGCTACGGAGAATCATGTACTCGTGCATCATATTGCATAACATGATTTTGAAAGATCAACAATTTGCGATATCCGAAATTAGTGAAATGTATATTTGTCCGCGAATAAATTTACAACGGACATGGATTGAGCGATGCGATGTGCAACGAAAGAAGGGGAGGGAACTACGTGATAAACGCGTACACGCAGCGCTTCAACGAAATCTCATCGATCATATTTGGCAACTACATCAATGGGAAGAATTTCAACAACAGCAACAACAACAACAACAACATAATTAGTTTCTTTATAATTTGATGTATTACTTAAGCTGCGTATGTTTTTTTATCATTTTTTTGAATAGGGGTTGTAAAGGGAGGTATGTCATGGTGACGTGGCACTTCGTGGGGCCCTAATGAGTAAGTTGTGCTTGCGATTACTCCTATTGCTCTAACACGCGCTCTTTGAAACATGGTCTTCTGGATACCACATGAAACAAGTTCATTTTTTCACAGGCCATTTAGCATATATTGAACTATTCTAACCAACAAGTAGTCTCAACTCAAGGGCATCACCAATTTACAGGCAGACATTTTATCAAACAGTTGGTGTGCAACTCAATCACATCGATAAATATAATGTCACTTGTAATGTCGGCGATATTCCAGTCAGGTAGTATAAATATCATTATCTGTATTAGTTATTCGTTTAATTGATTAATTAGTTAAACATTGTTGATAATTACATTCCATGAAAGTTATATTTTTGAAGGAGTAGATGACTTGATTATCTATTGTTTCTTTTTACAGGATCAAGCTTAGCAAATGGAACAGTGTCTTCCTCCAAAAGCAAGTTTGATGATAAAATTGAAGCATCTTCTGCTAAGATGTATTTCCATTACTACGGGCAACTGCTTCATCAGCAAAATATGATGCAGGATTATGTGAGGACAGGTGAATATACCACCTTTCTTGTTCTGTTTTCGAGGCACATGTATCACATTGTGCTGTTAGGCTGTACTAATTTATTTAAATACGCATGGCTCACATGACTTTTTTAGGCTTCCACGGAGCTGAAACGTATGATTAATGCTGCTTTCTTTTTAGGTTCCTACTATGCTGCTGTTATTGAGAACCAAGTAGATTTTGCTGGACGGGTAGTGGTTGATGTTGGCGCTGGAAGCGGCATACTATCATTGTTTGCTGCACATGTGTTACTAATGAATACTATAGGGGGTGGTTAGATTTGCATTTTGGTATCCTCTGATTGTTGGGGCTTGAAATTGCGATAATCAGTGTTTAATGTTTGGATATACATATTGTGGTTATAAATGTATAGGGATCAAAATATATATTTTTTTAACTAGTTTTATACCGGCTACTTCAAAACCAAACAATCAAGTTTAAAATATAGTTACTTATGTATCCCTTTGTTTGACCCAATCCTGGAATCTTTATATTTCCATTTCATAAAACCCACATCCAAACAGCAAAACACTTGCATGTACTCTTATTGAGAAATGTGATGTCACATGTATCGACTAATCACACAGTTTCTCATCCATTATGTTTCTTCTCTTGTTTAGGCTGGTGCAAAACATGTTTATGCTGTGGAAGCATCGGAAATGGCTGACTATGCTCAAAAGCTTATTGCTGGGAATCCTCTCTTGGCAGAACGAATTACGGCTAGTACCCTTAGTACAAGCTTGTTTGCTTATATTGTTTGATGCTTATCATTTGGAGGTATTCTTGGCACCGCCATGTAGGTTATCAAGGGCAAAGTTGAAGACGTAGAATTGCCTGAGAAAGCCGATATATTGATCTCAGAGCCTATGGGTAAGCTCATCATGTCATGTTCATATTGTCTTATGAATGTTTATTTGATGAATAGTCGTTTACTTGTTTATGCAATTTAGTTGGTAAAAAAGCTGGTTTTTCTATAATCTTCTTCTTTACAGGCACATTGTTAGTGAATGAAAGAATGCTCGAGTCCTATGTCATTGCAAGAGATCATTTTCTTGTCCCAAATGGGAAAATGTTCCCTAGTGTTGGAAAGTGATTTTAACTTAATGATGCATTCTCATGTTATCATGATTTAAAGGCATTTTTTTTTAACCTAATATATAAAAAATTGCAGTTATTTCTTTGATGTTTAACTTTCTATGCATTGGACGCGTGTTAGCATATTTTTAAAACATAATCTATACTTCTATATACTACATATAAAGAGAAAACACATTTGCTTAAAACTTAATAACTTAAAAAATGAGTAATGTTGTTAGACTAAAATACCCCTACTTATACAAGGCAATGCAATCTATTAAATAGTTAAATACTTAAGTACAATTTAAATCACTAACCTTCTTCACTCTCACTTACTCTACACCCATATATAGAGTTGGCCAATCGAACCGGTTCCTGAACCGGAACCGGATAAAAATCCGAAATCGAATCCGGTCAACACCGGTTCTTAGAGGATCCGGTCGGGTTCCTAGAAAATCCGGATGTTCCTATCTGGTTCCATGTTTCTGCTGCTCGAACCGGTTCAGAACCGGATATTTACGCACTGGTTCGAGATCCGGTTCTTGGGAACCAGTTCCGAACCGGATCCAATGTTAATATTCCACTTTTCCAGACTTTGGGACAGTAGCTTATCAGTAGACGTTGGGTCTGATTTTTGCCCGTTTTCTAATGGGTTTTTGCCACCTTTTGCACCATTTTAACCTCCTAATCTTCCCTATAAATACCAATGTTAATTTTGGTTGAATCACAAGAATCAAACACACTAAAAACACTCAAAAAACACTCACAAACTTGATCAAAAACGCTCACGATGTCTAAAAACCGAGCTTCTCAAAACTCAACATCAAATACCGGTAATCCCACCGCTCAAGGTTCTACAAATGAACCGATTGAAGTTGGGATTATACCAACAACCCGAAACAAAGAAATTTGGTGTAATTTTGACTCGGTTAAGTTCTCGAATGGATCAACCAAGGCTAAATGTAAAGCTTGTCACACTTATATCCGATCCGACGGGAACTCTACGTTGAAGAAGCACACGAATGTACATTGTAAAGCAATAAAAGGCGCTTCGGGATCGGAACAAACTACTATGGGACGAGATGGGAGTATTTTTGTGTATGACGAGAGGGCGCTTCGTCAAGATTTAGCACACTTTGTGATTCAAGAGGGTTTGCCGTTCAACCACTTCGACAACCCTCGGTTAACGAGGTTGATTCAAAAAAGGCTTCAACCACGATACACTAATGTAAGTCGTCAAACTCTTAAACGTGATTGTATTAAATCTTGGGTAAAGGTTAAAAAGGAATTAATACTTGGTTTTGATGCTTTAAAAACTAGTGTAAACTTAACAACCGATGTTTGGTCGGCAGGTCATGGTTTGCCCGGTTCGTACATTTGTGTTACCGCACATTGGGTTGATCCCGTTACTTGGCAAATGATGAAACGTACGATTGCTTTTGAAATCTTTTCATATCCGCACACGGGTGAAAATTTAAGTATGATGTTAAGATGTGTTATGAAAACGTTTAAAATAGAAAAAAAAAAGTTTTTTCAATATCATTTGATAACGCTTCTAATAATACAAATGCGGTGTCTAGGCTAATACTAAATTATCGACCAATTCTTGATGGCATGTTTTATCATAGTCGATGTGTTGCACACATCATTAACTTGGCCGTGCAAAGCGGACTAGCGACCGAGCAAATGTATAATTTAAGAGAAGCTTTTAGAAAAATGTTACAAGATATTTTTCAACGTGGAGGCACAAGATATGTGGATTATATAAAATTGTGTCATGACTCGAATTCTATTTTTTTAGCTCCAAATTGGGACATGCCTACAAGATGGAATTCGACTTATAACATGTTTGTTAGTGGTTTACGCCAAAAATTAACGTTGCAACATTTTCATGATAATCTTTGCGCTACATCTAGGCATGAGGAAATGGTACCATTTTCGGTTGAAAATTGGAGTCTTATTCAAAAGATAACCGAATTACTCAAAGTTTTTAAAACCGCAACAACTATGTTATCGGGTGTTTATTATCCCACGAGTCATTTGGTCCTCAACCAACTTTTTAAGATGTGTAGAAAATTAGGGAGTTACGAATATGATGGTCCACTTTTTGCAAATATGGTTCAACCGATGAAAGAAAAACTTAGAAAATATTTTCAAGAAATTCCACCGGTAATTAGATGTGCCGCCGCAATTAACCCATATTTGAACATTGTCGGGGCGGAATATCTTATTGATAAAATTGCACTAGACTTGGATTTGACCCAAATTGACCCTTTCTATGTCACAAAAGCCCAAGACACGTTTAAGAGTAGCTTCAAACGTTTATTTGATGTGTATTTTGAGAAATATGGTGAATCAAATGTAGGAACGAGTTCGGTTGCAAGCATGTGGGCTTCGGCTTCAAACGTGGATCTGGATATGGACTTATTTTCAAATTTAAGACAAGAAAGTGGTAAACGGGCTAGAAGTGAGAATGTAATGAGCAACGAATTTGGGAGATATACGGGAACCGATTGGTTAAGCACTATCACACCCGAAGAGTTCAAGGATTTTGATGTTTTGAATTGGTGGAAACAAAGGGAACCTCAATTTCCCGTTCTAGCCGCAATGGCCCGGGATTTACTAAGCGTACAAGCTTCTACCGTTGCTTCGGAATCCGCTTTTTCTACTAGTGGAAGGGTATTGTCGATAAGAAGAACAAGACTCACACCTTTATCTTTGGAGATGTGTATTTGCTTGAAGGATTAGATGGGAATGAACGTATACAACACGTTTCAACACTTGAAGATCCGATGGAATACGAAAAACAATTACAAGAGGTCGAGGTGGAAGAGGGTTATGTAATCCATCTCTCCGAAGAAGAAGTCGCTTACGATGAAGCTACAAGCGCCGCAAGGTCCGCCGTTGAAGTTGAAGATGAAGATGGAGATGAAACCGCATAAGAATAAGTAGTCGAAATGTAATAAATTTGTGATTCAAGTACTTTGTGTGTGACGTTTATGAGTTTTTTTAATAAAAGTCGAAGTTTATTAAGTTTATTGTGTGGAAAACGCGAACGAAAAAAAAAAAAAAAAAACCCGGAAACCCGAAATTTGACATGCCCATTGTGAAACAGTGGAAGCTATATATTTCATTTTCTACTACTGCATTGGTTCCTTCTTTTTTTTTTAATACAAACCAAGTGCCACATTTGGGCCTTAAAGCCCACATTTGTGAAACAGTGAAACCAAGTGCTACAAAAATTTCGAGACAAGTTAGTCAAGCAGAAATAGAATGTGGGAACTTATGTTGACCGGTTCTTGGGATCCGGTTTGACCGGTTCCTAGGATCCGATCCGGTTCGGTTCCAAACCGGAACCGGTGCTACCCGTCCGGGTATTTTTGGGGCCGGATCCGGAAATATCCGATCCAGTTCGGAACCGGATCCAGTTCCTTGACTTTGACTCTTATCCGATCCGGTTTGGATCCGGTTCCGGTTTTTTTGGGATCCGGGTTTTGGCCACCTCTACCCATATATACATAAAAAAGTTGCACACACAACGTGACGCTATTATACACCGTCATCGCTATGCTTGGTTGCATGCATTACAAAATAAGCCAACATATTTGCCATTGATGTTAATTACACAAGGTTTATGAAAGCTTTTATGTTTAATGATCATGCTCTTCTGTTTGCAAACAAGCAAACAACCAGGGGCGGAGCCGTGTTATATATTCAAAAAACGAATTTGTAAATTTATTTGATGGCTAAAATAAAACAACTCGTATTTATGAATTGTGAAACTCTTATCAGTGTTTGCTTATTTGTTTTGAAATGTTATTGTTTATTTTTCGTTCACACTTTAAGACGACGCTACTTATCTATATATATATAATAAACCAAAGTTTTTTTGAAATTCGCCACGTCATTAAAGCCAGCTCATAAAAAAAAGCAAGCTCAACAAATCCACGTCATCTATTATCAATTATACTCGACATATTCAATATTCAACTCAACGCGCCTCACTTTATTAACCTAACCTGCAAGCCTGCAAGGGCACTTCCCCAAAATCAGAACCCAAATCCCGCCTTCAATGGCACTTTCCCAAAATCATAACCCAAATCCCGCCGAAGTTGCTACTGAAAATCAAGGAATATCAACAAATTGCCACTTTCCCAAAACCCCTTCAATTGCAATCAAAAAACAACGAAGATCAAGGTATAATTCAATCTATATATTTTTTTTAGTTGTTAGACATCAATACCTACCGAAAATCAAGCTAATTCTTTTTACAGTTGTTAAAATTCAAACCCTAATATCAAAAAGTTCAACCTTTAAGGTTTTATGAAGATGATTTTGAAGAACGAATCGAGTTATTGTAATCAATGTAGAACAATCATCTATGTCTAAAACCACATATTAAATCTTTAATTAATATTTTGAAGCAATATTGTTTCAATTTTGATGCAATATTGTTCTTCTGTAGTGACAGGTTTGATGCAATATTGTTTCTAAAATAGGATTGATGTAGATTTTGATACTTTTGATTCACTTTTTATGGTTTACAAGGATGTGATATGAAGAACTTAAGGCCGTGTGGAAGATGTTCGATGGAATGTCTAAGAGAAAGGTATGAAACTGCTTTTGATAGGCACTAAATAATAATGTAGGAAACTATGTTTAAATTTGTTTACTTTCAATATGATAATTACATTTTGATTCAAGATCCAAACCATTTTCAAAAGCATATCTCTCTTTTTATTATACCTTCACCTCTATGGTGGGTTTAGTGTTTAAGTGTGATACTGATTTCTCCTATTAAATCCTCTTTTATTCGGTATTAGGACTCATATATGCCTATCATGTGTTTGATAAAATGCGCCAGTGACGTATTCTAAGACTGAAAGTCATATATTTTATTTTAGTCTCATATTTGTTGATACCTCTTCTTCTGGCTTTTTAGAATTAGGTCACTTTAGGTGTTTTGATTAATGATTAGATCGACTTGAGGGAGCTTCAACAACATCTGCTAAATTGTAAGTGGTTGAATCCTTTTATGCATTTATACTTGAAGTTTATGTTTGTGGTAGCTACATATATGCATCATTATGTTTACATGACGACTATATTCAATGGTTGTTTTTATTATATACTTTTTTCTTGTGTATTGCTAATTACAAAACAAAATCTACGATATGATTGATTAATATATAGCTTCATTGATTTCTAAACTTTAGTTGTCTTTTTTAAAGTTTGTTCAAAAGTAGTAATTGTACCTAGAATTTCATAACAATTGTGCTTATATAGACTCTACTGCTTCTAAAAAGTTGGCAATTATGAGGTATCAAGTGCTCTAATTTTCCTATGACAAAATTTATATGGTTTAGTTGACCGCATCCCGCAATAGCATTAGACATAAATTGGTGAAAAAAGTATGGTACTTTCCTACTTGGACTATATTGTGTTTTTTCTTTCATAACATAATGATTAATGTTTTTTTGTCTTTGAATGCAGGCATGTGTAGTACCAAAGAGGTTTAGTTTTTGATCTATGCAAAAATGTGTTTGGAGAGGGTGTATATCCGGTTGTTGATGCTACTAATTTGTACTACGGGGGCACCGACATTGCTGGTATATTACTAATTTACTTTCTGTTTCATCTAAATTGCAAGTAGTGGTGGCAAAATGGGCAGGTCGAGGGGGTTGGTTTGACCCACCAACACTTTTTTGTTTCTTTATGTGAATTATATATATACAGTAGTTAACTAAAATATGATTACAAAATATTTATTATGAAAGAATAATAGCATTATAGATAACACGTTTTAGGAGGTTGTAATCATTCATTACAACTTTCCACCCGTTTAATATGCTTGACCCATTTTCTTTTTTGGTAATTTTTTAATAACCCGCTATCGATAAAATACATCTTTTGGGACCATTTTTATACAATTATACAGATGGCTTTACTTGATAACTCTAATTTCAAAATGTCACACTTTTAATGGCATTGTTTAGTTTTGGTAGATTGTTAAGCTAAATGGAGTATAGTTTCTTATCGTCAATTGTCTTCACTACTAATTTCTAATGACATTGTTTTGGCCCACAAGAATCATCTGTTTGCATCGTTGAAGGGTATTGTAGACATTTGATTAGTAGTCAACTCTTATATGGTTAATCTACGAAGTAATTATCTCTATTTTTATGGGATAGATGGGCACACATATGCGCTGTGTGTGTGCACCATTTATTATTATCGCATATTAAAAAGGCAAAAAGGAAATTTAAGTAGTTGATTATTATGTGCTTAGTAGTTGCTTATCATATGATATAATGTAAATGGTCATCGATTGAAATCTAATGTCGCAGTATCTTCATGCAGGATCAAAAATCGTTTTCACAAATGGACCACAAGATCCTTGGAGACATGCATCCAAGCAGGTGTCATCTCCAAGTAGTAAGTCTCCGCTCTCCACCCTAAGATTTTAGCAGAACTTATCTTTTCAATTTTTGACTTCTTTTCTTTAAATGTTACTACCACTAAAACCTGTATTGTTTATCTGTAGTGCCATCATATATTATCACTTGTAATAATTGTGGTCATGGAACTGATATGAGAGGATGCCCACAGTCTCCATTAGTCCCTGAAGGTTAGTAATTTTTTACACAAAGAACTAGAGGTTGCTAATATTGACAATATTGGATAAAATGTAACCCAGTATGAAAATATATATTGCAGGGAGCTCTAAAAACTGCAGTTCACCTGATGCGGTTAACAAAGTACGACAACAGATGATAGAACAGATAGACTTATGGCTCTCACAGTGTCATGCAGTCAGTACATAATCTGGGTCCTTTGGTAAGGAATGCATACCCATCAAAAGCACGTATGGAATGTTACCCCGATGAAGCTGCTGACACTATTTGGTTCCAGAAGTTTAAGCGATTTTTGGACAAGAAAAATGGATTCAAAGAGTTGAAGTTGCAAGTGCATTTCAAAACGGTATGGTATTTACTCGAATTTATTATTTGATAACTGATTTATGTGTTTCCACTAATTAGTCCAAAGAATGATTCAAAATAATTACATAGCAAAAACTGTCTTTTCCAATTGGTTTGTAGGGTTTCATAGATGTTGAGGAACTGAAGGTGAATCAGTCGCCGCCTTTCAAACTCGAGCACGTTGAGCTAGAGATGACCGTCGTACAAGAATAAATTGTTCATTTATCTGTTATGGATGCTATATTTTTTTGTTGATGTCCTGGGTCTCTTAACTTTAAATTTACAATCAATCTGGCCTGATACTAATTTTGAAGAATGGAGCCAAATTGTCAAGGTAAGAATCATATATACTTTCGTTAATGAAATGCACACAAAGATGATGAGAAATTTCACTTGCATTGCACTTCTGCATAATTCAGATTCTGGTATTGGTTGTAGTAATATGAAAAGTGGTTAGTGATATAACAAAGCTTCATATTATTAATTTTTTTGGTACATTATTTTTCACTCAGTTAGATGATAAAGATTATTATTTTTGCAGAAATCTTAACGGGAACAAATGTCGTCCACACTACTGGTCAGCTTTACGTCGCTGTGTCTAGAGTAAAAAGTAGGAAAGGATTGAAGGTTTTGATATACGACAAGGATGGTAAAATTTCAAACAGTACTTTGAATGTTGTTTACCATCAAGTGCTGCAAAAGATTTGATCCGCCATTAGTTAAAATGCTTTATTCTTCTTTGTTATTTTTACATATGTTATATGTACTTAAGTTTAACATTATCCAGTTTTAGAAATTTTTGGTTTATTCTTCTTTATTATTTTTAACAAATTCAATGTCCTTTTTACTTTTCATTTTTATTAATGAAATGAACTATATTGTTTGAGAGTTAATATTAGTTAGTTTTTTTTGCTTTTTACCTTTTAAGGTTATATTTTCTAACTGTTATAAGCTGCCCGTGATTTATCACGGGTTTATAGGCTAGTGATATTATAAGACAACGCAGCGTATGTAGCCTAACTATCTTACAAGATATTTCGCCCCCACCCAACACAAAATCCTGGCTTCACCCTTGCAAGCAACTATTTCAGATTTTTAGTATTGACGATCTGTGATTGGTTTAACCCCTGATAGGATTTTTTGCAGTGGCCTTTTTTCAACTAGGGTTTATTATCGAACGTCTACCAGCAGAACCATTCAAATTACTAAAACAGGTTGCAAAAAGATTAAAAGTTTTAACTTTTGAAGATTAGAATATTGAGGATTAAGAATTAAAGGATTGGAGATTAGAGAATTAAGATGTGTATAGATTTAAAAAAATTAACAAGAAAGGAAGTTTCAGTCCTAATTCCTAGCATTGTGAAGATTTGCTGGGGAGGTTTAAGGTATTCAAAATATTACTGTATCTGTCTATTCGATGCTATCTCAAGAGAAAGAACAAGATTACACTGTTCAAAATTACTAGCATATGCCATATATATTCAAATGCACAATCGTAATTGCTAACTTTTTTTTTTTTTTAGTTTATTTTTTTGGCTTTTTGATGTTGGATTTTGTTCTTGTAATTTCTCTTTCACTTGTCTAAAGTATGGCTATGTTTGATACTGTTTGCAGCCCGTGGTTGATGCTTTTGATCCAAGGTTATTAGTGGCTCCTGCAATTTCCCATGTCATCAATTTTACAACTGTCAAGGTATTGCTCTTTTTACGGTGTCCTTTTAAAAGATAACTATGTTTTAAAGTGAAGCTCGGAGCTAAAAGCCTAAAAGATCTTGGTGCTATTATGCCGAGACAACTTGATCTCATAAACATAATAAAATCCTAATTTAACCTAAAAGGGATATTTATTCTTGATTCGTGTCACTAAATGAAAATACTCATAACAATTGTTGTATAATGTCATTTTCAGGAAGAAGACTTGTACGAAATCGACATTCCTTTGAAATTCACCGCTTCTGTTGGAACAAGAATACATGGTTTGGCATGTTGGTTTGATGTTCTATTTAATGGCAGGTAATAGTTTATATGCTTATGAATAATGAACGGGAATTTTATTTAATATGGATCGAAACAGGGTGGTTTTTTGTCGAAAGAATGATAATAGTCATTATAATATTTATGTTAAGTATGATTAAAAAACAATTTCAATGCATTAAAATTTTACTTTTGGTAACTTTTAACTTGTTTTTTTATCCCTTAAACACATTTGACCCGTTTCTTTTATGTCTGGTGTTTTGACTTGGCCTACATTAAATGTTTTGACCTACAGCACGGTACAAAGGTGGCTGACAACGGCTCCTGGTGCACCTACGACTCACTGGTACCAACTACGCTGTGTTTTGTCTCAACCCATATACGTCATGCCCGGGCAAGAAATCACTGGCCATCTTCACATGATTGCGCATAGTGCTCAAAGTTACACTATTAACTTAACCATGTCAGGTTGGTTGTCGAACTGCTATTTCCGTTTTTCTTTCATTTTGCAAGTGTATTAAGACTATAGCTGTATTAGTTAGATAGTAAATAGTTAGTTGTTTCAAGCGTTTAACAAATTTTGGTTACAATAAATTACAGAAATCATTCCTGTGGTTTGGTGAAATTATGGAAATTGTCCCTAGCTGATACCATTTTGCATAAATGATCCTTAAATGTGGTGTTTGTTTTAAGTTTTGGTCCCTAACTGCTGATCTTTTGTTACTAAAAGCAATCTAGTCACGTACTTGATGGACCAAAACTGAATGCAATAAGGTGCATTGAAGAACTATTTATGCAAACAATATTGGCAAGTGACAATTTCTGTATTTTACTCTTTCAGTTATCTGAAAAATTAATGCATAAAACAACGAATATGACATCTTGCAAAAGAAAGAACGGTTTGTGAGATGCATCTAAAAGTCTCTTTAGTTTAGGCTTGTTGCAGTAAGGTCGATCGACCTCCATTCGATCGAGTAGGGAATCGATTTCCCTTAGTGTGGGACTCGATCGTGTGATTCGATCCCCCCTTACTTGGTCACAATGCCGATCGAATTGAAAAGCATGTTTACTGTTTGAGTTTGAAACAAACAAAAAAAAATAAATAAAAAAATCTTCCAAACCATTATAAATATCTAACATATTCAAAAACACTTCAAACACCAAAATAACTCACAATTCTCTAATTAAAAACTCACACATTCTCTAAATTTTTCTACACTATGGATTCTTACGAGATATTCTTTGCCGATTCATCATCGGATGATGAAAATGAAGTTAGTAGCAATTTTATGATGTTTGCAGAAGAGTGTTGGGAGGCTTTTCAAGCATCACAAAAAGTCTCACGAAACCAAATCAGTAGGGATCGTTTGGGTGCTCATAACCGTTTAGTTGCTGCTTACTTCTGCCAGACCCCAATCTACGGCGATCAAGCATTCCGTAATCGTTTCCGAATGACCCGAAGGCTATTCACACGAATTGTTCGAGAGGTAACCGATCATTCACCTTATTTCCAACAAACTCCTAGTTGTGCGGGCTTACTTGGTATTTCTCCATTGATGAAGTGTACTTCGTCAATTCGTCAATTAGCATACGGAGTCAATCCTGATGCTCTTGACGAATTTGTGCAAATGGGTGGGTCAACAATTCGTGAGTGTCTCCAAGAATTTTGGATTTGGCATGCGTTCTTTGGTGTCGCAGGGATGAATAATGACATCAATGTTTTACGTAAATCTCCCATTTTCAATGATCTCAAAACGGGGAGAGCACCGGATGTGGAATTCTATGCTAACGGGGTGCCTTATAAACGGGGATATTATCTTGCTGATGGGATATACCCGAAATACTCTGTTATTGTGAAGTCCATTAAAAATCCAGGGACGGGTGATGAGAAACGTATATTGTATAAGACGATGCACGAAGCAGCAAGAAAAGATGTGGAACGTGCTTTTGGTGTACTAAAGAAGAAGTGGCTAATGATCAAACATCCGGCTAAAGGGTTTGACAAAGAGCGTCTATCTCATATAATGTACACATGCATCATATTACATAATATGATAATTCAGGACGAAGGGCGGGCGATATCTCCCACTTTCTTTCCAGCGGAGCAGCATCGTTCTTATGATCCCATAAGAACACATGTGGAATCGTTAGAAATTTCCAGGGAGATATGAAACAAAGAAACTCATCTTAGCCTCAAAGCCGATTTGGTAGAAGACATTTGGAATCGTCATAATCAAGATTAGTCGTTTTAGTATCGTAATGTTTTAGTGTGGTTTGAATTTTATTGTAATCTTTTTATTTTATTTGAATTATTATGTAACGTTTTAATTTTTAATAAAATTTGAGTTTGTGTTTAAAAATGTATAAATAAATAAAAAAAAATGAACTTGGTCGCCCTTACTGGGGCACCTAATCGCCTGTAGGTCGCTGGAGAGAGAAAGCTGACGTGGCAGAGAAAAATGGGGAAACTTGGTCGCCTTACTGCATGTAGCCTTAGGTTAAATGATTGGTAATTAAGTAGTTTTGTAGTTCCTGGTAACTGAATATTGTGGGACCACTTAACCTTTTCTCTCCTCCAACCGTTTTCCCGCCAAACTTGATTGCTAATAATCACATAAAAGCTTCATTTTCTACTCAATTTCTTAACGATTGTCTATTCTGATTACACCATTAGATTCGTCTCATCATTGCGCACACAATGATTAGATTGAATTAGGTTTTCGTTAAGTTTTGAAAAATCCCCTAAAATGACCTAAATCGTGTTTTTTCGTATCTTTTGCTCTAGCTTGTAGAATTCCTTAGCTTATAGATCGTTTTGAGTATTGGATTCGTTATTTGTTATGAATTAGGGCTATTTTAGTTCTAGAATGTCGAATAAGAAGAAACAACGATCAGCTAGACAAGTTAGGGTTCCGGCAAGGTTCAATGATCATGTTATGAGCACTGTAAGTCAAAAAAGTAAAGAAAGTGATGTTGAGCCAAGTATTGATGAATGTAGGGAAAAATTCAATGAAATTGGGGGAAGTGCAAAAGAGGAGAATGTAGAGGTTAGAAAGGATGATGGTACTGTTGAATCTAAGCAAGAGAGGACAGATGAAGTAATTGAAGAATTTCCTACTCTGAATGAGGTATTCAAAACTGCTAATAGTTCTGGTAATACTACTCCTGTTAATACCGTGAATAATAGTACTGGTAGTGTAGAGAAACAGGCTGAATTAGGGAGATCAGTTGTTAACAATAATGGTGGAATACAGACTGGTTTTGTAAATGATGTAAGTGTTTGTGAAAATGTCTCTGAAGGCTTTATGAAGAAGACTTTCGCTAGTTCTGTTATGAAAAATAAGGATGAAATTGATAATAAGCTGAGGCTTATTCCTACTGAGATGGAAGATGGGAGAGATGTAGTAATATTTGAGGAAGAACTTGTAAAGGAGGGTAGTATGAAATGGTTATTGACTCTTTGTGGTAGCAGAGGCGGAGGCAATACCGTGACTAGGGGGTGTTGGGCCCCTCCCAACAAGCCCATAAGCCCAAATTCTTTTGTATAGTTTTGTCAAATTTCAGTAAAAAGATTAATTTGGTCCCTCTTAACTTAGTTACATCTATGTTAAGGATTTTATTTTGGTGCTCCGATCTCTGCGTTTCCCCATCCCACATTCAATTTTTTTTTTAATGTTTTAAATTCTCCCTCTCTCTCTTTTTTTAGTTTTATTAGTTAAGTAAAACTAACTAGAACTTGGATTTTGTATGTTGCTTATAATGTGAAAGATACCTAGTAACTAATAGTCAAATTAATGTAACAATGAAACAATCATTTACATATATAGTGTTTTGCTAGTTCGTTCTAATAAAAAATTATATTATGACTCACAATTTCTTTTACTAGTTCGTTTTAATAGCCTTAGAACAAAATTAAAAATGCGAAAAGTTAAAGATTTAGCTTTTGAATGATAAATTTGTTCGTCTTACATTGTGAACTCTTTCTATTACCATTGCAACAAATAAAAAGTATTTGTAAGTCGTAAAAGTTAAACTTAAAATGTACAATATGAAAAGTTTATAAATCTTCCTCTACCTTTAAAAGTATACTATTTTCTTATTACGAGTAGCATGCTAGTTTATATCACTATATATTTGTTTGCATATATAGTGTTTTGCATTTCTGTTTCATAGTATATTTGGCCTCCCTTAACGTAAAATACTGGCTCCGCACCTGTGTGGTAGATTTGTTGGTTTTAAAATGTCACATCAAGAAATCAAGTATAATTTGAGTAGAGTGTGGGGTAAGTATGGATTGAAAGACATAATAATGCAGAATGGTGTTTACATGTTTAAGTTCAGAGATGAAATGGGGATGAATTTTGTGTTGGAAAATGGTCTATGGATGATCAATAGCAAGCCTTTGCTGGTTCAGAAATGGGACCCTAACATTATTATATATAGAACTGATCCCAAGATATTGCCTCTATGGATTAGATTGTATGATATGCCATTGGAAGCATGGAGTGTTAAAGGGGTTAGTGCTATTGCTAGTGGTGTAGGGAAGCCTATTATAATGGATAAAATGACTGCTAAAGTGTATCATGAAGGTGTTGGGAGTTTGGGGTATGTTAGGGTGTTGGTTGAGGTGAATGCTGGGAAAGAAATGAAGGATAAGGTTGAGATTTGCTATAAAAATAGTAATAATGAAACCAAATGCTCAAAGTTTGTAACTGTGGTGTATGACCGGAAGCCACCTGTGTGTAGTCATTGTAGTGTATTTGGACATGAATGGTCCAAATGTGCTGAGAACTGTGTAGTCAATTTCGCCGAAATACCACTGGTATTTCGGATTTCGGAGGTCCACCGAAATACCAGTTTGACCGAAATTTCAAAAAAGTCAAACCAAAATTTTCGGTGATATTGACCGAAATTGACCGAAATTTTGACTTTTTGACCGAAATTTTACCAAAATTTTGACTTTTTTATATATTTTATATAATATATTTTATATATTATATAAAATATATAAAATATTAATATTTAAAATTACCGAAATACCACCGAAATTTCAAAAATTTCGTATCTCGGTCCTTGACCGAAACACCGAAAATTTTGTCCTTAACTACTTAGGCTGAGAATCAAAAATTGGTAGATGAAGATGTAACAATGGTGAGGGATAAGGATAAGGGCAGCACTGATGTTGGCGTATGTGTCCGGACGTCATGTTTCGTCCGGACCTGCTTACATGTCCGGACGCCGCATTTTGTCCGGACTGACATCTTACCTCCGGACGTGTCTCCTGACAGGACCGCCGCCATTTACACTGAGCAATCCCATCAACCGCCGCAATCCCAGATTTCCCGGGATTGTGTTCCCCACGTGATCTGACACCCACCTACTAGGTCAGGCGTAGGTCAACTCGCTTAGTCCCAAGGTAAACAGGTACAGTAGGTGTGGGTAGTATAAATACCCACATCTCATTTATGATTTTTATTCAATTTGACACCTACTACATTTAGTCTCATTTCACTGTTCACACCCGTATAACTATCATATACTTACTCTCACGCCGGAGGCTGGTCTTGGGATAAAACCCGGGGCGAGTCTAACGCGTTTGCTCCTTGTGTGTATAGGGACTCGCAACAGCCGGAGGAATCATTCCAAAGAATTCTACACAGGAGTGGGACCTATCCGCAGGGTTTTACTTCAACAAATTGGCGCCATCCGTGGGACCCGCTATTCAATCTACCGAGGCATTGAAATGGCCGGCTCTTCCTTTCATTCCCCACGTCTCGAAGACGGAGAAGACGAAACCAACAACAATCACAACCAGTATGAACCCAATAACAACCACAACCAAGACGAAACCAACAACAATCACAACCAGTACGAACCCAATAACAACCACAACCAGTACGAAACCGATAACAATCACAACCAGTACGAACCCAATAACAACCACAACCAGTACGAACCCAATAACAATCGCAACCGGTATGAAACCAATAATAATCAAAACCAGCATGACAACTCGGCCGAGGACTCTCCCAGTCTCCAGGATCTGATCGTTGGTCAAGTAGCGTCACTAACGGAATTGATCAAAAAACATAATGCACAGGGCGGAAGCGCTCTTAAACCGATACGACTCAATTTCGAAGACGAAGGAAATACGAATCAGGGAAAAGAAAAGGTAGGTGAGGAGAAGGATGATGACCTGCACAAACCTTTTAAAGAGGTGTCGAGATCACCGTTTACTCGCCATATCGTGGAGTTCTCCGGCCCGAGCCATGTGATGCCGCTGAACATGAAGTTCTATGACGGATCAACGGATCCAAATGATCATCTCACCAAGTTCACAGGAGCCGTTAACCAAGGGGAATGGCCGATGCCGGTGTGGTGTCGCATGTTTCAGCAAACTTTGGACGGAGCAGCGGGAGGATGGTTTGAACGGTTAGAACCGGGAAGTATTGATAGCTAGAATGAATTAAGAGAGCAATTCTCGACAAGATTTGCCCTTCGGAAGAAATGAACGAAAGACCCTATGGAGATTACAAAGATTATCCGTCGAGCTCACGAATCCCTTCTGGATTTTAAGGAAAGATGGACAGACGAGGCAAGGTACATCAGCGGTGTGCCAGAAATCATGAGAATCTCCGCCTTCATGAGCGCACACAAATGTCCGGCCCTTGCCAAAAAAATTTTCAATAGGGTACCCCTAACAGTTACAGAGATTGTTTACCAGAGTAGACGATTTCATAAGGTCGGAGGATGCGTATCATAGTACGAAATTACCGAAAGGTGAGGGTTTTGATTCAAACAGGAAGGGAAGTCAGGCGTTCAGAAACGATAATCCGCGAGGGGAACGTTGGAATGATTATCGCCAGAGGGATGTGTACCACCCTTATGTCGCTCCTAAAAACAACTACAACCGCAATGACCACCCCCTTTCGGAATACCGCCGAAACGACGCTCCTAAACCAAGTAATCATCGTGCAGGTCTAATATCGTTGGTAAAACCCCCCAGGTAAATACTAGCCACTGAGCATCATCTGAACCTACCAGCCCCTCCCCCGACAGGAAGTAGGCCGAGAAAGGAAAATCTGGATAAGTACTGCGAGTACCATAGGGAAAACGGGCATCTCACTGATGATTGCTTCTAGTTAAAGAAACAGCTTGCGATTGCATTAGAATCCGGAAAACTAGACCATCTTCTGAAAGGTTTCAGACAGCAAGACGGGGGAAAAGGTAAGGATCAACATAGAAGAAACGATACGGGAAAAGCCAAAGTAATCAACATGATAAGTGGCCTACCAGATAACCGGAAGAAAAGATCTGGAGGTCACGATGAGGGTTGGATGAACGTCCCATGAGTTTTTCCACCCATTATGACAGGAGATTTGTCGGACGAACCTCTCATCATTGAAGGCGATATTGAAGGGTACTTGGTCCGAAGAATATATGTGGATGAAGGGTCATCCGTAAACGTCATGTATGAACATTGCTTCGATAACCTCAGTGCAAAGGTAAAAGCCAAGATCAAAACGACAAGCATTTCCCTAGTAGGTTTCTCCGAAGAAACAAGTAGACCGATGGGGAAGATCGAGTTAGGCGTATGCTTCGATGATCATGGAATGTTCCGGAGGACAGCCATGAGATTCTGTGTGGTACGGTCTCCGTCACCCTACGACATAATATTAGGAAGACCCGGGCTAGAAGAACTAAGAGCCATCCCTTCGACCATACATTCCATGATCAAATTCCCTACGCCCAAAGGGGTAGCAACCTTGACGGCACGACCGGCCACGATGTTAGAATGCCAGAGATTAGAGAAAGGACAGACTGAGGCCATCCCGCAAGAGGCAGATATCATTAATCCAAGGATGGGCAAGACAGAGGGAATTTTAGTAAACCCCGCATATCCCGAACAGTCGGACACTATAAGGACAGGATTCTCAAGGAAAATGCCACAAAGTCTGATCGGACACCATCTGGATATTGACGCTCCAGACACACCCATAACCCAAAAGAAGCATAACTTGCCCGCAGAGAAGAATCAAATAGTATTGAAAGAAATGAGCGAACGGCTGAAAGCCGGAACTGTCAGACCGGTCCGATGCCCCACTCGGATCTCCAACCCTGCACTCGCAATAAAGAGTGACGGAAGTAGGCACGGGTGCATTGACTCCAAAAATATGAACTTAACAGAAAAAGTCCATACCGAGTAGTCGAATCTTACCACAACGGTTCATGCACGCTTTGTTTTTTGTGACGGAAGTAGGCACGGGTGCAATGAACCGAGAAGTCCCCCGGACTTAGAATGTAATAAATCTACGAAACTGTTTTTTGTGAAAGTTGTAAACCGGAACTCATTAGTATTTATGGCAATCCATAGTTCCCCAACGACTGGGGGAACAATTTGTTGGAATTTAACACTCATGACAATCATATTATTCCATAACACAAAGTACATAATAGCGGAAGCATGTAAACAATTAGTATAACACATAAATATTAACTTAAACATAAATAGAAAACGTACCCGATGCACTTCAATAAATCTTGAATATGATAAAACTAGATCAATGAATAACCCCTTACCGTTTTGTTATTCGATTTCTTGATAATAACTATAGTGAGTTATTACCTCGTTCTTGTAAACACAAATTAAACCGTATTAAGGTTATGCAAGTAAAACACAAGAATAATTTTTGATCACAAAAATTCGATCCTATGACCCTTGGAGAAGGGTATACGATCGGCAAACCCAAAGGAAGAACAAAGAAAACTTTTAGGGATAATTGTGTGTTCAAGAGTTATGAAAACCAAGACCCCTTGTGTTTGTATTTATACTAGATTAGAAACTTGGAGGAAAAGCAAACCCATGGGTCGATCCACCCATAGGCCGGTCGATCTAAACCCACAAGGAGGGTTCTAGATCTTTTCCTTGTTTCCTAATTTTACACAAACACTTCTTTCCTTATTTGCGTTTAACGGTCGTTAGTCATTTAACGGAAAACACTAACGGTCGTTAAGTTCTCGTGTTAATAATAAATATATAAAATACATTTATTATTATTCCTTAATACTCATTTGTAATGTGTGCAATCCCGAGGTCTCGGGTTCGATACTAGACATTTGCATATTAATTTGTTAACCACATTTCAACAACTCCCACTTGGTTAATTAATTAATAGCAAAATGACATTGGTTGGCGTCTTGCAACACTCCAATGCCCCTAGTTCGACCCGAGCTAGATTTCCTGGAAAATCTTTAATGATTCATCATTATTATTATCCTTTTGTTACTAATACTCTATCAACAAAGAAATGGATCTAAGTCACTCTTTATTAATGTTTCTGTTTCTCGTTGTTATTGATTGAACAAAATTACCAAAACATCTGAACGTATTCCAGATAGACTTTGGGCGTGGCCACGCAAATATTTTGTCAACCCTACGAGGGGCCCAGCAGTATTATACTTCAAACATAATTTGAAGGAACAAATTCTTTCTTGACTACAAGAATAACCCATGAACTTTGCAACACTTCTGAAAACAATCCTTGTAACTTCCAGTTACGGTAAGCAGTAGATTGCTTTAAAAAAATGCACTACATCCATGACTCATATCTGGTATCTCAAGTCTGAGGATAACTATTTCATGAATTACTTGATGACAAGATCCATAAGTAATCTCATGCTTAGTTGGGATAAGTCCTATATTCTACTCCTAGAATATCATGTGAATTTGGTATGACTACGCATCAATATACTTTCAAGTATACTCTTTAACCAACATTCACATTTGTCTTAATTTAATGATATTCCCATATCATTAACCGACAATGGACAAATTTAGAATAATAAAATTATTCAAGGATATAAACATGCAAAAACAGGATATATGTATATTTCAACAAGACAATAAAACATAAACAATACTTTATTTCATAAAATCAATAATTGTCTATTACATCCTTTATCCAAATACTAATCACAAATGGGCATGAAACTTTCAGCCTTACGAAGACCTATTCCTTCAGCTAACTTATACAGCTTAGTGCCAGGAAGAGCTTTCGTTAATTGATCTGCCAAGTTATCATCTGTGTGAACTTTGAGTACTTCGATCTACCCAATCTCTATTTGCTCTCGCACATAGTGATATTTGATCGGATAATGTCTGGTGCCTTTCATGATTCCAGGTTCATTGGCAAATGTAATTGCAGCTGAATTGTCACAATACATTTTTATAGGTTGTTGAATCGAAGGCATAACTCCAAGCCTTGATACAAACTTCCTAATCCAGACGGCTTCCATTGCAGCATCTGATGCAGCTATGTACTCACTTTCTGCTGCAGACATCGCTAATGTACTCTGCTTCTTGCTCCTCCAATCCACAGCTCCTCCATTAATGACAAAGACGTATCCAGTCTGAGACTTCATATCATCCTTATCACTTTTCCATGAAGCATCGCAGTAACCTGTAACATCAAGTTCTGCTTGTAGATCACCCCCATAAACTAAGAACAAATCTTTAGTAGCCCTAAGGTACTTAAGAATATTCTTAACAGCAGTCCAGTGAGCTTCACCGGTATCCTGCTGATATCGACTGGTTAAGTTTTGAGCAAACGCCACATCTGGCCTTGTGCTTTTAACCGCATACATAATAGATCCTACAGCCGAAGCATAAGGAACTTTTGCCATGCGTTTCACTTCTTCAGGTGTTGAAGCACAAACTCTCTTGCTCAAGCCATGTTGTTCTTGCATCGGCAAATATCCCATCTTGGAATCTTGCATATTGAATCTCTTCAATATTTTATCGATGTAAGCACTCTGGCTTAATCCAATTAATCGCTTAGATCTATCTCTATATATCTTAATTCCCAGAATGAAAGCAGCTTCCCCTAAATCTTTCATAGAAAAACACTTTCCAAGATATGCCTTGACTTCATGCAAACTTGGAATGTCTTTTCCCATGATCAATATGTCATCGACATATAATATAAGGAAAATTACTTCACTCCCACTAACTTTGTGGTATACACATGGCTCATCAAGATTTTGAGTAAAACCAAACTTCTTAATTTCACTATCAAACCTCTTGTTCCATTGTCGTGATGCTTGCTTCAATCCATAAATGGATCTTTGAAGTTTGTATACACGATTTGGAAACTTTGGATTTACAAACCCCTCAGGCTGCGCCATATAGTTATCCTCATCTAGGCGACCATTTAAGAAGGCGGTTTTTGACATCCATCTGCCAAATCTCATAATCATAGTATGCAGCTATGGCTATGAGAATCCTAATAGCCCTAATGTCAGCTACAGGAGAAAAGGTCTCCTCGTAGTCAACACCATACGTTTGAGTAAAGCCTTTAGCTACTAAACGGGCTTTATAGGTGTGTACATTGCCATCCATGTCAGTTTTCTTCTTGAAGAGCCACTTACTCCCAACTACCTTGGCATTAGGAGGAAGGTCTACTTCAATCCAGACTTCATTGTCTCTCATGGATTGCATTTCCCCATTCATAGCAACCAACCATTTTTCCTTTTCAGGACTATTAATGGCAGCTTTATAACTAGGCGGTTCATCAAGATCCCCTTGTATATATTCCTCACATTCTACGTTAAGACATAGACGTTCAGGAGCTTTTACAGTCCTTACGGATCTGCGAATGGGAACCACTTCAACTTCTGGTGGAGGACCCAGACTATCTGGTTCTTCAGGAAGTTGGTTAGTATTTTCAAAAGGTAATGCATCATCTTGATCTTCTTCAAGATCATATATCCTCCCACTTAATTCTTGAGATATGAGATCCTTCTCCAAGAAATCTCCATACCTTGCAACGAATACTTTGTTCTCAGGAGGATAATAAAAGTAGTAACCCATTGTTTCCTTTGGGTATCCTACGAAGATGCACTTTACAGATCTTTGTTGGAGCTTGTCGCCCGAGTCACGTTTAACATACGCCTCGCAACCCCAGACCTTAAGATAAGACAAGTTAGGAGCATTTCCAGTCCATAACTCATATGGTGTCTTATCTACCTTCTTTGTGGGAACCATGTTAAGAATGCGAACAGCAGACTCCAAGGCATAATCCCAGAATGAGAAGGGAAGAGTTGTTAGATTAAACATAGATCGTATCATGTCTTGCAATGTACGATTTCTTCTCTCAGATACACCATTTTGTTGTGGTGTATATGGAGAAGTAAGGTGCTGGACAATTCCTTCCTTAGCTAGATAATCCACAAACTCTTGACTCAGGTATTCACCACCTCTATCGGATCGAAGAGCTTTAATCTTCTTTCCAAGTTGCAACTCTACTTCAGCTTTAAACACTTTGAATGTTTCAAACACCTCATGCTTATGTTTAAGTAAATAAACATAACCATAACGGCTGAAATCATCCGTAAATGTTAAGAAGTAGCTAGCACCTCTCCTTGACACATGTCTAAGTGGTCCACACACATCTGTATGGATAAGACCAAGTAGATCAGTAGCCCTTTCAATCCTATTATTAAAGGGTTTCTTTGTCATCTTCCCACTAATACAAGACTCGCATTTATCAAATGATTCATCATTGATCTTTTCTAAAAGCCCATCATGTTGCAGCTTTTTCATGCGATCCTTGCTTATGTGTGCAAGACGACAATGCCAAAGATAAGACGAATCCAGACTTTTCTTGATTCTCTTATTGTTGATGTTGTACATCGAATTATTTTTAACACTAGCATTATCATTATCATTCATATCAAGTTCAAAAATACCATTCACAGCAATAGCTTTAAAATAAAATACACCATTTAAAGAAACAGAAATTCCATTGCTATTAATAGTATGTTCAAAACCAAGGTTCAACAAACATGAAAATGAAATAACACCTCTAACAATTGACAGTGCATAATGACAATTATTTAAAGATAGTACTAAGCCCGAATGCAACACTAAATCAAATACGCCTATAGCTTCAACTGCTGCATGTGCTCCATTACCCACGTGCAAGAATTTTTGTCCATAGGCCAGCTTTCTCTCAACTCTAAACCCCTGCATAGTATTGCAAATATGAATACCACATCCCGTATCATATACCCAGGAATTTAACTTACGAGTTAGAGTAAATAATTCGATCATAAAGAACGCACCTGAAGAGCTGAGATTACCAGCTTCACTCTTCTGCTTCTTCTGTCGCAAGTCATTGATGTAGAGTGGACAGTTCCTCTTCCAGTGCCCTACTTCATGACAGTGGTGACAAGCCTGATCCTTCTTTCCTGGAGGACTCACCTTGTTCTTCTTGGGCTGGTGTTGATTCACCTTAGGATTTGGTTGATAGGCCATGACCTGCTTGCCTTTATCACCTTTACCCTTTCCCTTGTTCACACGCGATTTTTTCTGGATCCTACCTCCTGGAATTGCCAACACTTGCGGAGTAGGAGCCTTGCCCTTAGGTGGTAAGCGTTTCTCATAGTCAACAAGCTATGCGAGTAACTCAGAAACTGTCTTCCCCGAGCAATGCATGTTGAAGTTCTGTACAAAACCAGCAAAATCCTTGTTAAGGGATCTGTTGATTAGGTTAACTTGAACATTCTCGGGATAACCAAATCCGACTCTATGAAGTTGATCAAAGAAATCTCTCATCTCATTCACATAGTCTTCAACTGGTTTACCATCACCATGTTTGCAGCTGTGTAGTTTGTCAAGAGACTCATACATTTCAATTTCAGGAGTCTTTTCATAAGACTTCTTAAGCTGCTCGAGCATGTTGTATGGAAAATAATACTCAAACTTCTTTTGCATCATTGGATCCATACTTTGTAGCATTAAGCACCCAACTTCAGTGTACTTAGCATACTCAGCTCTCCATGCTGCTTTGACCTCTTCAGAAGCGTCCGCAGCAGGCTCATCAGGGCAAGGAGTATTCAAGTAATTGAGCTTACCAGTCGCCCTCAAAACAATTCTGAGCGATCTGTGCCAATCATTGAAATTTTTCCCAGTCAATTTGGCTCTTTCAAGATGACTCTTGAAAGCAGCATACACGGAGTTATCGGGTTGAGCCATTTCTACAGAAAATAGAAAAGTTCAAACATTAGTATTTTCGATAATACTTATTCTCAAGAAAATATAATACCCATGGATATATTCATATAACCAACTTAATTTCCTTGAAAATCTAGGATCCAACTTTACATAGTTCCACTACATCAGTTGATCTGCTAGTAGTGGAAGTACAAAAGATGGTAATCTGTCGTACAATAATTGGCAAACAAATTTTCCAATTCCTAGATAATTTATGGGATTTACTACATATTGATTCATCAATATGTCACGTAAGCATGTTTTATCCCATCTCATGCCTTAAGCTCTAGGTCTCACGCATCAGCTTAATTAAGTTGTCTAACTTAGAAACTGCAAATTCATCCATGTGTGGTCTCACGCACACTCGGAAATTTACCTTGTCATTAATTTTGGTCCAGGTCTCACGCATACCCAAAATTAACTTCAAGTGTTGCTTATAGTTAGATGGCACGTAACTTAAATTTTTAGGGTATTTAGTTATTGATGTGACAAAAAACATGTACAAAGATGCATGCACTCATCTTTGTATCATTAGTTTTCAAAACAATTTTTATTTACCAATTTGTTAAGAGTAAACCAAAACTATTTACTTGAGGTATTGAGTTCACCAATTAAAGAAGTACCAACAATTATCGCCCACATATCCTACTACTTACATGTTATTCGGATATTTGCCACAAAAGTGGCGCGTGGAATTGAGGTAAATCACCCTTAAGATGATAGTGTACGTAAATAGTGATATAGGTAAGTCGCAGTTGACGCACAAGCGGGCCCGGAGAGCCGGTAGGAGCGAATCTCTTAAAAAACCCCTCTCCAGATAAACCCACCACACAGTTTGTCAACTTTGGTCCGCCTTTCACACACTATTGTACAAAAACATCAATCAAGCAAAAGTTTACGATCTTAGTCTTAAAAAATTAAGAAACAAAGTATAGATCTTGCTAGTCTCGCCTGGGAGCAAATTACCGTGCAAAGCGAACCACTGTCGGCACATAAGACTTTGCAAGATCCTTACTTTATTACTTTATGTTTCACCATTATTAGTCCAATTTAATTTTCTTTGAAAATTACCCTTTTTATTGCTTACTTTAACATATCACATATAAAAAAAAACAATAAACAAGTAATTAAAAGAAAACAAACAATCAACTAATAATAAAACAATTAAAACAATTAATTGTAATTGAAACATCTAGCCACATGCAATCTTTTTAAACAAATCCTATTAACAATCTATATGTGAATTATTATGTATAGAATCAATAAAACTCCCATTGGTTTTCGAGCGCATTGTACCCAATGGACCACAGACACCAACAATTGGCCGCGTAAGTTTTAATGATAATATACCACATTGCACATAACCGATTCATTAATTTAATATATATTAGGTTTTCCCTAATTTTAGATTTATCTAACATGTAGCAAATATCTAAACAATTTAATTCAAATAATTTAATCCGTGACTAATTATGCATAAATAGTCACGAATTCATGCATATCATATAGCAATTAGGTCACAAGATTCATAACACAACAATTGTTTAAAGACCTAGGGTTTCTAATTAATTACAATTAATTATGAAAAACACAAACCCTAATTAGGGTTTATGTAGCAAATCGACACCCCTCCCCAAATTAGGGTTAGGGTTCGACTTTTATTAAAAAAAACAATTTTTTAATAATTAAAACCCTAGAAAACAATCATGTATATTCTAAACAATTTTAAAGATACGTTTTTTATTGTTTAAGTAATCAATTACATGTTATACATGGCTCTTGATGCCACTGTTGGAATTTGACACTCATGACAATCATATAATTCCATAACACAAAGTACATAATAGCGGAAGCATGTAAACAATTAGTATAACACATAAATATTAACTTAAACATAAATAGAAAACGTACCCGATGCACTTCAATAAATCTTGAATATGATTAAACTAGATCAATGAATAACCCCTTACCGTTTTGTTATTCGATCTCTTGATAATAACTATAGTGAGTTATTACCTCGTTCTTGTACACACAAATTAAACCGTATTAAGGTTATGCAAGTAAAACACAAGAATAATTTTTGATCACAAAAATTCGATCCTATGACCCTTGGAGAAGGGTATACGATCGGCAAACCCAAAGGAAGAACAAAGAAAACTTTTAGGGATAATTGTGTGTTCAAGAGTTATGAAAACCAAGACCCCTTGTGTTTGTATTTATACTAGATTAGAAACTTGGAGGAAAAGCAAACCCATGGGTCGATCCACCCATAGGCCGGTCGATCTAAACCCACAAGGAGGGTTCTAGATCTTTTCCTTGTTTCCTAATTTTACACAAACACTTCTTTCCTTATTTGCGTTTAACGGTCGTTAGTCATTTAACGGAAAACACTAACGGTCGTTAAGTTCTCGTGTTAATAATAAATATATAAAATACATTTATTATTATTCCTTAATACTCATTTGTAATGTGTGCAATCCCGAGGTCTCGGGTTCGATACTAGACATTTGCATATTAATTTGTTAACCACATTTCAACACAATTATCCAATATAATTGTATTACATGTTCTATGATTACACTATGAATAAAATTAAAACGGATGGTGGAAAACACTCCGTCTCCAAGGAGCGGATCGTGGAAAACACTCCGTCAGCAAAATCAAAACGGATGGTGGAAAACACTCCGTCTCCAAGGAGCAGATCGTGAAAAACACTCCGTCAGCAAAATTAAAACGGATGGTGGAAAACACTCCGTCTCCAAAGAGCGGATCGTGGAAAACACTCCGTCAGCAAAATTAAAACGGATGGTGGAAAACACTCCGTCTCCAAGGAGCGGATCGTGGAAAACACTCCGTCAGCAAAATTAAAATGGATGGTGGAAAACACTCCGTCTCCAAGGAGCGGATCGTGGAAAACACTCGGTCAGCAAAATTAAAACGGATGGTGGAAAACACTCCGTCTCCAAGGAGCGGATCGTGGAAAACACTTCGTCAGCAAAATCAAAACGGATGGTGGAAAACACTCCGTCTCCAAGGAGCGGATCGTGGAAAACACTCCGTCAGCAAAATTAAAACGGATGGTGGAAAACACTCCGTCTCCAAGAAGCGGATAGTGGAAAACACTCCGTCAGCAAAATCAAAACGGATGGGGGAAAACACTCCGTCTCCAAGGAGCGGATCGTGGAAAACACTCCGTCAGCAAAATTAAAACGGATGGTGGAAAACACTCCGTCTCCAAGAAGCAGATCGTGGAAAACACTCCGTCAGCAAAATCAAAACGGATGGTGGAAAACACTCCGTCTCCAAGGAGCGGATCGTGGAAAACACTCCGTCAGCAAAATTAAAACGGATCGTGGAAAACACTCCGTCAGCAAAATTAAAACGGATGGTGGAAAACACTCCGTCTCCAAGGAGCGGATCGTGGAAAACACTCCGTCGGCAAAATTAAAACAGATGGTGGAAAACACTCCGTCTCCAAGGAACGGATCGTGGAAAACACTCCGTCAGCAAAATCAAAACGGATTGTGGAAAACACTTCGTCTCCAAGGAGCAGATCGTGGAAAACACTCCGTGTGAAAACGTAGAGGGGGGGGGTGAATACGTTACCGTTTTAAAAACTTAAAACTTGTTGTATCAAATTTCCAATTTAGCTTGTTCTAATATGAAAGTTGTCTGTTGTAGTTTATGTCTAGCATAAACTAAAGCATGTTGTCACACAAGTATTATCAACTAATCACAGCACAAGCAATCACATAATGCAAACATAAAAGTAAAGAGATAAGTAAAAGAAAACTCAAACCGAACACGATGATTTATAGTGGTTCGGTCACGGAGCTCCTCTCCGCCCTACTCCACTCCCTGAGTACCCAACTCGAGAGTTACTTCACTAGATCAACAAGCTCCCTTCTCGGCGGAGAAAACCTTACACACGTTGCTTACACTTTTTCCGGTACAAAGCTAAATATCGGGTTCTAGTTCGAGGTAGAACCAACATAACGTCGCCTATACAATTTCCGACACTAAGCTAGATGTCGAGTTCTTTACAAGGGTACAACCACTCCCGTTGGTTCTTTGACAAGGGTACAACCACTCCCGCTATGTTTTATGGCCCAACATAGAAACCTTGTGTTTTATGGCACAAACACATAAACCATCTAATCTAGTATGAATAGATTACAATGATGATCCATGACATAAATGGGTCATGGATATGAATGGCTAATCTAAATGAACTTCCGTTGATAGGAAGCCTTCAATGGATGAAAATCACAAGCTCCCTAAACTTGTTGTGATGGATCTTCATATATGCATATGGAATCTACATGAACTTCTTGAATAAGAAGTCTTCAATCATTGAGGATGTCAAGTGCTCTTGAATCTTCATATGTTGGAATGCTATGATGGATAATGACTTCAAGATCTTCTAACCTTCATGGTGGATCAAGAAGTATGCTATGGATGATGTCTCATGATCTTGAGCTTACTTCACAGGATCATTAACAGTGTATGCTTACAACATAATGAAAGTTAGTAACATTATGATCATTATGCAAAGGGTGATCAATGTATGATTCTACATGGTTTGCTACTGATCTAAGTGTATGAAATGATAAAGGGAATGTGTGTTCTAGTTTCTTTTTTTTAAACTATGGGTAAACAATGGGCTGCTATTTATAGGAAAACAGTTTGTACATGCCACGGATTTGGCGGATCCAAATAAAGGGATCCGCCCTTTATGCTGTTTAGATCCGCCAGGACCTGACAGCTAATATCTTAACAAATCTTTCCATATCTTGCATAATCTAAAAAAAGTCAACTCAAGGATCTTATCAAATCTTTCCATATCTAACAAAGTTAACTCTAAGATCTTATCAAATCTTTCCATATCTAACAAAGTCAACTCTAAGATCTTATCAAATCTTTCCATATCTAACAAAGTCAACTCTCTAAGATCTTATCAAGATATTACCTAAATCCTCAAGATATCCTAAAGATATCAAAATGAGGTATGCCATGATGTCATGTATATATTTCCATTTTAAGATTTAAAATGTAAATAATGTAAATGTATATATGTATGTAACATGTATCCTAGTGATCATGTAGCATGTATATACTAGCTTAACTAACATATGTGTACCAAGATGTATCATGTTAGTTTGACATCTAAAGTGTACTTATCCTATTACGGTTCTAAGTAGAATGGTTAACCTTTTAAAATACTTAATGACCTAACCGTATTTTAAACATTCTAAATGGTTTGTTAAGGGTTTGATCATAATGCCACATAACAAACATGTACGAACCTGTGTTGTATCATACGAAGACTCGAGAAGTCGAGAGGTGTTGGATGTATGTTGAGACAAAATAAGATTACAAGTAACTTGTACATTTTACGTTATGTATCAAGTTACATGTTTGTCATCAATCAAAACAAACGAGCTTGCTTGCACTAACAATCTCCCCAACAAGACTGCTTGCACTAACAATCTCCCCCTTTTTGATGATGACAAAATATGTAAACGTGATAGAAAGTAAAATGTAAAAAGTTACTTGTGTCCGTAATTACTTACTTTCTCCTTGTGTCCGATTCTCTGTTTACACCTTTCTCCCTTTTCTCCTTGTGTCCGTAATTACTTACAACTTCGTAATTACTTACTTTCTCCGTTTACACCTTTCTCCCCCTTTTGTCGAAACAAAAAGGGTGTGTCCTTGGAGATAACTTCATTTCTCCCCAAAATGGCGAGCTTGCATCATCCTTAGTGAAGTTAAATAGACTACTCCAATCTCCTATGGTTGTTGCGTCCCCTAGGTTGTTAGCGGATCCATGGATCAAATTAAGACTCTTAACCTACATCAAGGTTAGTGTTGTGCAACATAAAAATATATGAAAAATGCATGATGAATGAAATGCATATAGCCAACGACATACGTAGGTAAGCTATGTTGGACTATGTTGACCTATCTCCTCCTTTTTGTCGAAACACAAAAGTGTGTCGAAAAATGAGAATTCTTAAGAATGTGTACATGCTTCCCCTTGGTTGTAGCTCCCCCTTAATCAATACTCCCCGTTGCTAGGGTACCAACGTATATGATATGATGTAAGGATTATGATTGCTACAAAACAAGGATTAGTACATGATATGCTCCCCCTTGATCAATACTCCCCGTTGCTAGGGTACCAACGTATATGATCCAAGGATGAGAAATGCTACAAAATAAAGGTTAGTATATATATACAACAATGTGTGTATATGATGCATTCTAAAAATGCTTGACGAAAGCTCCCCCTTGCTCTAGGGCGTCAAGATGAACCTACAAAACAAAAGATTAGTGCACTAGAAGCTATGTCTTAAGTCATATACGACCAAAGTGTATAGACGATGCAATATGAGTGCTAGACTGATAATCCTCCTGGTTTGAGAGCGTTAAGCAGCACCTATAAAAGAAGAAAAATAATCGATGCAAACTTCATCCTATGATGAGTATGCTATATACGATCGAGCGTATATGATGATGAACCTACAATGAAATGGTTAGTGCAATATATTTTATCTTAAAGAAAAATATTATGCAACATATCAATAATCTAATCACAAGCAACTTACCAATTGTGATTGTCTAATTAAAGAAAAATATGATGCAGCATATCAATTGTGATATCAATCATGATTATCTAGTAAATCATGTTATAAAGTGTGTAATCTTCTAATAAGAATTACATTTACAAGAATATGATAAAGTCCTACAAAACAATGCTTATGAGGAGGATATGAAGTGGAGTTAAATTGAGTGAAGCTAGTGTTGGTGTTAGTTTACTAGTGATAAATAAAGGTTGATGCAAGTAGGTTTTTCACTAATCCACGGGGTTGATGATTAGTGAAAGAGGTGATGGAAGGTGGTGGTAATAATGAATTCAGAAACTCTAGTGTATAGCAAGTGCTATAAGAGTATTTAAGACGGTTAAGGTTATGGTATTATCATCTACCAAAGATGATGAATCGTGCCATAATAAATGCTCAAATGAAGGAAGTGAATACAATGATCACTTAGGAATAGAGATTCCATATACCTATATGAAAATGAAAATGACATCATATGATGAGAGTGTTGGTTGGACCAACGTGTTGAGAGTGATGGTTCTGTTTGCACTGACAATGACGTGCTTGATATGTATCAAGAATGAAAAGGATGAGATCCTATGATGGTGTTCTAGACAATGTAGGTGTTCTAGACCATGAATATGTGAAGGTAAATCCTAGATTCGTTGGTTGTGAGAAGGTTTTCTGTTTTGAATGGTTAAAAACTAAACCAGGTACCTGCGGATTGGATGGAACCAAATCTTTGGTTCCTTCCGTCTTATCATAGGGTGCCATGGGTCCACAAATTGATTTGGTCACTTTTTGTTTTTTTTTTTATCAAACGAAGGTTCAAGCTAAGGTCTATTTACTTATAACTACAGATTTGGTTTTACTAATCCTAGTTAAAGTCTAAGGAGACTTAAAGCTTCTCGTTTAAGAGGTTTGTCAAACACATGATGTGTTTTTCACTTGACGAGATATTGGTGCAAAACTGTGGTGTTGAGCTAATAAGGTTTGAAACACTTTGTGATTTTGTGAACTGATTTAACTAAGTGGTGTGAACCTATGTGTCGGTATGTGTAAGTGTTCTTTAATACAAACAGACAATTATGTGAATGAATTTCTCTCCCCCTTAATCGGTGGACATCCATCATAATGTGTGATGTTAAGAATGACGAAGCAAGTTAATGAAAGTGATGAGCTTAGTAATGTTTTTGCGGAAGTTGGTTAGCATACAAAATACTTTATCCTCGAAGTTATGTAGCTCTTCTCTAACAATGCAAGATGATTGCACGACGAGGTATGTGGTTTGCTCATGGAAGGGGTATTGTAATAACTAAAGGATGATGGAGATGTTGTTAGGAAAGCGGAAGCAACAATACGATTGGGAGAGAGGTATGTTGAAAGATACCCAAACATAAATTTCAAACCTCTAAAACTTAATCCTATTAGCTTTTGAAGCTATATGCAAGAAAATGGATCTCATAAACATATTACTAATCAAAGTAGCAATAATGGGACAATAATGATGCAAAATAACAAAGAGAAATAACAAATAATTTGTTATCAATCTACAAGACAAAAGTCTTAATGACAGAAGATGTGAATATCATAGAAATCATAGCATCTTATGTAAACAAAAACAAATATTCATCTACTAGACAAAAAGCTACCACATGGCATCAAGACAAATAATCATATTGCTAGATAGCATGACATTGTTTTAGATACTACATTGTGAAATTGTTTTGAAGTTAGGCTTAGTCACTTAAGTATACTTACCCATTAATTAACACAATGATCTATGTGTAAAATAAAAGGACTTCTAAATGTTCATCATACCAAAACCACTTAGACAAAGTGCACACATGGCAAATAGTGTGACAAAGTTACAAAAGAAATGAGACAACATATTCATTGCAAACAATTTTTAGCATTTTGGAAGCATGCATCATTTAGACTATCCTATGAAAAAGCTCAATGAATGTCAACTAAAGACAAGAGCTATCTAACACCATGTATTAAAAATGACATATTGTAAGTTAACAAGTAATACGTTAATCTTGCGAAATAGCATATAACGAAAGAATGAACATATTATTCAAATCATGTTAACATGAAGCATATAAGCATGCAGACAAAACCTTTCCAAGGTTTACACATTTGACTATCACTAAAATAGTTATCATGATTATGTCAAGTTACTTAATCATATCAAACAACTAACATGTAATCAACACATGTACATGAAATGCAAGTGATTATACTAAGAATAATCATATCTACTACTTGTTTGATTAATATTCCTAAGACAAGATAAATTATCTTATTTTAATACTTACTTTAGGCAAGTATAGGAATACAGATTTTTCAAGTTGGAGAATGAATATGAGACTATTACTAGCGGTGCTCAATTCAGGCTAAACACGACCATTTTTACGGGTGATTCCACATACCCAACTTCTCTGCTATAAGCAATTTAACCGTTAGGTTAAATTGAGTTTCTAGTGCAATAAATTCTCCAATAGTCATTCTCATGTCTGAAAGATAGGAATTCCTATTTTTTCCTATTTAAATATGATAGTTTACCAATTAGTGAGACTCAACTATTTCTATTAAAACTAATGCGATGAAGGTGTCATGTTATACACGGGAATTTGACAAATATGTGTCAACAAATTTTAATCTTTGTGTTTGGAATCTAAGGTTGAATGATCTAAAGGGTGATATCTTTTAAGTTGAGTTTAAGTATGTGTTATGCAAGTGATTTGATCATCTAAGACCAAGGGATATGTTTGTGTATGATAATGGAATATGTTAAGAACGTTCTCAAGAAAGCTCTTTGGAACAAGAATCTGAGTAAAGTTACCAACTTTAATAGATATTGTGTATGCTCTACAGATGTGTAGGATACACACAAGGTTTGAACTAGATTATGAGCAGGGTTTGGTTATGATGTATGCTTGAAAGAAGATAGATACATAAAGTATCTTTCAACAAGTAAGGTTATCATGCTTATGAAAACAAGTATGAACAGATGAGGAAGAAAGTTCATAGAACTTGTAGGTGTAATGAAATCTCTTGTAACACAACCATTCATGTTGCAAGAAGAGAATGATGCATAGGATATACATTATCCTTTTAACAAGATGAAAACTAAACGCATGATTTAAGCATAATGTTTTTCGAAACATCATGTTTTCCTAAATAAAGATATGAACTTAAAGTGTTTGAGTTGGATAGACTTATCCTAAATTTACTAGATGAATACATTAGAAATTCACTTGAGTTTCTTATGTATACTCCTCAAGAATCATTGTCATGAGATTTGTTTAGAGATTACATTATAACATAAGTTGCTACAATGTTGATCTAAGGTTTAATGAAACTAATGCAGAAGTCAAATGACAAAGTATTACCAATACTTTGATGACTTGTGGTACTACTTAAACCTAGTGAAAATTGATAAACAATGAATGTGAGCATCATGCTCATCTGATGGTGAAGGTTCTAATCCTATAGGTGATAAAGTATGGTTGAGTTGATTCAACGTGCATTTGATGAGTGTTGAACTACAGGCTTTTTGAGCAATGCTCTCAACTGATTCAAATGATGGAAAGGATTGTGGATTGGTTGATTTAGTTGGAGTGTCTAACTAAGGATGTGGTGATGCAGAGATTTGTTGTACTATAGAAGTACTTTGGGTTTCATGAATGTTGAAAATGACAAGAATGGATATTGATTCTTGTGGTTCACTAGTGAATGAAGTGCTTGGTTATGTTTGTGAAACCTAGGGGCTAAATGGGATGAAGAACAAATGTTCTAGTTATGATAAGATAAGTGTTTTAACATACGTTGTTAAAATACTTGTGAGTTGATTGTTTCAGATATGACTTTTAATGACTACAATCGTAAGTCAGATATACTTGAATATTTCAGACAAAATACTTAAGTTGTCAATCCTACTTGGAGAAAAGGATGACAAGACTTGATAATTACATCTATAACCTAAGTGTGAGTTACGACTCGATGTAAATCATCTTGAAGGATGACATATTAACCAAGTGAGGCAACATATGTGAATACAGGATAATATCAGTCATGAGTTGGGTTTGTAATCTGTGATATCTTTGCACACTGTGAGTCTGGTTTAGTTAGGAAGTTGTCAATTTACAAATCAAGTTAATGGATAAGTAAAGGACAGGTGAATGTGCGTAATGATCATAAATGATCAGTAGAATAAACCTAAAAACTAGAATCAATAATTTAAGGATCGGGATTAGTCGGGAATTTTGAAAAAGTTACTGTTGAAGCCTGCAGATCCAATCGACAACAAAGGCAGAACCAAATTTTTGGTTCCATGGAATCCGCAGGATCAGGACTGGCGGATCCAAAGCATACACTAGGCGGATCCAAAATTTTGGGATCCGCCGAATCCACCATATGGAGATTCAGATTCTTAACAGAACATATGTCAAAATTTTCGTTACTCGTTCAAATTCTGAAAATTGTCCTCAAACATATGTAACTACGTAGTTGTAATAGATTCATAACAAAAACACAGGTAGTAACATATGTTAACATATAGATCAATCCGAGGATAACGAACTTACCATTAATGGAAGTTAAGCCAAACAGTGGCTTAAGCCCGAAAACTTGACAACATCAAAATGTTATCATCCTGTATTGTTATGTTAGTTCACATAAAAGTATAATGCCAACATAATATCCTAATAGCATAACAAGTCATCACATTATTGTTTGAAATTTTCTTATACCAAAAACACTTACACAGATACAATATGTTTACACATTTTAACACTTGAAATTAAGTGAAGGTTTGTGCAAGACAATACATTTTAAGATACTAAACTAGTTTCATTCAGTTCACATTTCTAAGTAAGTTATGCAAAGTTTTCACATAACATATGCAAACAAAAATATCTAAGTCTATAAATGAAACAAACACAGTTTATCAACTTAGTGCACAAGATCTACCAAAAGTCCTATTGTGCATCAAACAAGCAATTGATAAACAAGAAAATAATTGTCATGGCAAAACACTTATGTATTTCCTATCAACAAATGCAATCACAGTTACCAATAGGCAAATCACATGTATGCAAATAACTTAGAACATATAGTCACATAGCATAGCATAAATGAAAAGATACTTTTCGTCACTTTGCGTTTAAATATGACGATGTATGCCAAGCTTGATTTGTTTCCTTTATATTACCAAATTCTTTAGTTTCAAAAGAAATCATATCAATGTTCAAAGAATACCAACTTACATTGCCCGACGTAAAAGTTTAAGTTACTGTGTCAAAATGAAACTTAATATTTTGAACAGGTTGTAGTATTTGATTTGTTTTACCTACTTCAATTTAGATTTAGGACATGAGATTATTTTTAAATGAAAGTAGACTTAATTCCCTTCAAAATGATAGGTGGCACGACTCCTACGGACTTACGGTTAATTAGTTATGAATTTTTGAAGTTGGACAAAAACTGCATGCCATACAGACGGATTTAGCGGATCCTTTTTGAGGGATCCGTGGGTGTCTGTGACAGATTCTCTTAAACTCGTATTTTGACATAGAGAAAACGTGTAGGACTTGCTAGACTTAATATTAAACATATATTACACATATTTAACAACATTTCTACTTATGTGACTTATCTAAACATTACGGAGGTGATTTTTCAACTAAATTAATAGTTATCCCAAACGCTCCTTTAAAACCCGTGTTTTTCGTAAATTAGCTTTACGCACACAATTTGACACTTAATCATTTTAAGAAATCTTTTCTTTTGATTTTCCAAAGACATCTTCAAGCTTGTATACAAAGTAATATTTAACAACAAAATTTCTAAGTATACTTAGCGAAACATTTTTCATATTATATTCTGCTTCAAAGGTAATTTGATACATGGATCGTACTCTATTTTAAAAACCATTTGTTTTGAAAATAAGAGCCACGAGGCTTTGATACCAATTGTAAAAAAGTAGAGGGGGGGGGGGGTGAATACGTTACCGTTTTTAAATCTTAAACCTTGTTGTATCAAATTTACAATTTGGCTTGTTCTAATATGAAAGCTGTCTTTTGTAGTTTATGTCTAGCATAAACTAAAGCATGTTGTCACACAAGTATTATCAACTAATCACAACACAAGCAATCACATAATGCAAACATAAAAGTAAAGAGATAAGTAAAAGAAAGCGCAAACCGAACACGATGATTTATAGTGGTTCGGTCACGGAGCTCCTCTCCGCCCTACTCCACTCCCTGAGTACCCAACTCGATAGTTACTTCACTAGATCAACAAGCTCCCTTCTCGGCGGAGAAAACCTTACAAACGTCTCTTACACTTTTTCCGGTACAAAGCTAAATACCGGATTCTAGTTCGAGGTAGAACCAACCTAACGTCGCCTATACAATTTCCGACACTAAGCTAGATGTCGAGTTCTTTACAAAGGTACAACCACTCCCGTTGGTTCTTTGACAAGGGTACAACCACTCCCGCTATGTTTTATGGCCCAACATAGAAACCTTATGTTTTATGGCACAAACACATAAACCATCTAATCTAGTATGAATAGATTACAATGATGATCCATGACATAAATGGTTCATGGATATGAATGGCTAATCTAAATGAACTTCCATTGATAGGAAGCCTTCAATGGATGAAGATCACAAGCTCCCTAAACTTCTTGTGATGGATCTTCATATATGCATATGGAATCTACATGAATTTCTTGAATAAGAAGTCTTAAATCATTGAGGATGTCAAGTGCTCTTGAATCTTCATATGTTGGAATGCTATGATGGATAATGACTTCAAGATCTTCTAACCTTCATGGTGGATCAAGAAGTATGTGATGAGTGTCTAAATACTCATCATTTTATTCCCATTTAAACTACAAAAACAGCCAAAAACACTTTGAAAAGTCAAATAATACAGAAAATATCATAAAATGTGTTTTTATATGATTCAGGAACAAAAAGATTGAAAACAAGTGAAAAACGAGCTAAGTTTGCATAATTGGCAATTTCAGTCCCTGAAGTTTCAAAAATGGCAAAAATAGTCCCTGGTGTTAAAAATGTGGAAAATATCATTCAAGGTCCCTAAACTATTTAACTTTTACAATATTGGTCCTTGGATGATAGTTTTAAAGAAATGGCAGTTTTGGTCCTTCAAGTTTCAAAAATGGCAAAACAAGTCCCCCGGGTTTTAAATATTGAAATTTAACATCTTAAGTCCTTGGGGAATTGAAACTTGGCACAAATGGTCCCTGGAAATAGTTTTAGATTTTGGCAACATTGGTCCTTTGATTTTCAGATATTACAACTTTGGTCCTTAAAGTTTAAACTAAAATCCAATTCCAAATCCTAAAATAAACCCAGCAACAAACAAATATCCTTTAACCCAATCCAACCCTTAAACCCTAGCCCAAACCCAATACACCAGCCCATTACCCCGTATTTTAATTAAAACCCAAACGAAGGTTTGACTCAGTCAAACCTTCTCCTTCTTCTTTCTCTAAACCGCCAAAACAGAGAAACCATACCACCCTCACCCCTAGTTTTGCTGCTACCTCCCATCACCTTTACACCTCAACCCCCACCTCATCACCAGCTGTCTAACCACTCTCTTCCACCTCCACAATCTCCCAAGAATCATTAATTGAAAAAAAACCTGTTATTGATATTTTTGGCGCCAAAAGTAGTTTGAGCGATTGGGATTAATTGGAAGCAATCCAAGGGTGCAGGATTGATCAGAGATGTCGACAAGGAGTTTCCCAGCAATATTTAGTATTTATAGGTCAATGTAATAGAAAAAAAAAGTAGTAGTTAATTTTTAGTGTAATCGTATTTCAATTTCAGTCTTTATCTTTTGTAATTTCAAGTTCCAGTTATCAATAAAAGTTAATTCAAGTTTAATTGTTCTTATTTTGTTTGTATTGAACTCAGTTTCAATGATGATTTAGATTTCAAGTTATATCTTAATTCGTATAAGCTCTAAGTAATTCTAAACTACCATTAAAAGCTCCAAACAACCTTGTAATAAGCTTATGAAAGCTTTTCATAGCTTTGTGTAAACTTATTTAGTGCATATCAGTCCTGAATTTCAAATGATGAAGATGGTCAACAAAAGTCAACCTGGGTGAAATAAGCTCTTATTGGGAGTATAAGCTATTCAGGAAGGCTTATTGTGGGTTTCTAGCTTGTTGTTAACAAGCTAGGTGTTCTGGTCCTTGTTCTTTGTTTCACAATCACACCTCAGTTGTAAGCAAAATTTCAAGTTTTTGCTTTATTTTCTAAGTTACTGTGCTAGTGCTTATTGTAGCTTAATTTCGTTATTTCTCAGCTTATTAGTAGTTTACAAATTATATTTCATTCATCTTATCAGTTTTAAATAGCCATATTTCTGTTTTACTTAAAATCAGTTAAAAAAGCTAAAAATAGCCTTAATTAGCATAGCTTATTATTCTGCTTAATTCTGTCTTAAAAGTTGTTAATCAGTGCTTAATTAAGTTAGTAAAACCTTTTTAATAAACACCATAAGTTAAAAAGGCCATTTTCAGTTCAAAAATCCCAAGACAGCACCCTAAAGGAGTGTTTGGTTTTGGCAGTCAACTAGTCAAAATCAGTTGTTACTGTAGATTTACCATTAGAACAACTTTGTACCAGCTTATTACAGTCCATATAAGCTATTTCCAAGTTCAAATTACCAGAATAGATAGATTTAGCACTTATTTATTGCCTATGTCAATTTTAGCCTACAAAATGGCCAAATAAGCTAGAAACAGCCACAAGCTTATTTGGCCCTTGTTCTTTTCATTTCTGGAGTCCTTTAAGTCTTACTAGAGTAGTCAAATAGTTTTGGTTTGGTCTTGTTTAGCCTACACACCTCTGCACAAAATCCCACTATCAGCAGACTCAGTGTATACTGAGTAGCATAAGCTGCTTGATTGTGGCTTATCCAATTAAGCTCTCTGGCTGATTTTTGGTTTCCAAGTAGATTACCTAGCTAGTTTTTAGCTTATAATCTGGTATTCCACTTTTCTGCTTATTTCATAGCTTAAATCAGGCCTGCAACTTTCCCCATTTTCACTAATCCAACCCTGCACAGTTTTGAGTATCTGAACTAGTGCTTAATTGGACTTCAATTAAGCTGTTTGAGATAGGGCTTTTTGGTTTTTAGAGTACCCAATAGTACTAGCTAACTTTTGCCCCCTTAACATTCCACTTATCTGCTTATTTAAACTGCTTAATCTGCTCTACAAGTTTGCTATTTTCTGAGTTTTCTGCTTTGATTTTGCAACTGCTCAAGTGTTGAATTTGCTTATTTTGTGGGATTAGCTGTTTGAATTAAGTTGTTTTGTGCTTATATAAGTTGGTTAAACTTGTTCTGAGCAATTGGTGAAGTTTTGAGCTTATTAGCTTATTTTTAGCTTATTTGCCCAACTGCTTATCTGCCCAACTGCTTATCAGGGTTTAGTAGACTTTTGATTTTAATTTTCCTATATTAAGAATATTAATTTAGACTTATCCTGAATTTTTCAGATTTTTCCTAAGTCATTTGATATTTTTAATCTTTTTAATTAGTTTCTATTAGTAATTAAATCATAATAAATAGAATATTAATCAGAAAAATATAATTTTAATTTTCATAATTTTCTTTTATTAAGTAGAATCTAGGAAAAATATAATAATCTTTTTAGACCTTAAGAAAAACAAAATAGAAAATAAGTGATAGCTTCTATTTAATAGATTTTATCTTTTTAAATTTTTAATTAAGCAATTTTCATTTTTATAATTTTCTTAGCTTCTTCTCACTTAATAATATTTTTAGAAAAAGTTTTAGATTTTTCTTTGTTTATTTAGTATTTATTATATTTTAAATTAGTTTTAAATAATTATTAAATAATAAATAATTAATAATAATTAGATAAAAAGTGTAAAAAAAATATATAATTTTAGTTTTAAAATAAGTTTTATGTAATTTTACACTTTTTGGTTTTAATTTTATATTATTTCACTTTTTCGTCCCGTTTTAGATTTCCTGTTACACGTTTTTTAATTCGCGTTTAATTTTCTTTTGTATATTTATTTCTCATTTGTTAAAAAGAATTATTAAAAAAGCAAAATCCAAAATATCTAATTCATCAGTCACTCTAATCCTAACTTTCCACAGTTTGCCCATTCATACCTCGTTGGGAAACGATCCGGGTAATCACTTACCTGGTTTCACACTACACACGAACGTGAGTTTTTGCAAGTATCCTTTTTCACAAAGGGGTGATTTGTATTTATTCACGTGTATCCGTCGTTGCATAATATTTATATAACTATTTAGCACGGATCAAATTTTGGCGCCGCTGCCGGGGAGGTGTGTTGCGACAATTGTGTAGAGTTTAAGCGATTAGTGATTTGAGATCCTTCTTCCAGAAGTTCCTATTTCCCATAAAAAATATAAAAATACAAAAATATTTTTCTTTTCTTTTCTATATATATTATCATATAAAAAATAAAAACACCAAAAACATTTTCCGTTTTCTTTGTTTAAATAATAACAACAATAAAATTTACCATCGAGAACCAAGACAGAGTACTACCTAACTGGGGGTACGACCATAATAAGTTCCCAAACATCAGATTTAAAACTTGCCTCTGTATCACTTGCGAATATCGGCTCACCTTTGATTGATAAACAAACTATAATGGAGGTTTAAGGATAGTTTGACATTAAATTGTCGAACTGAAAGAAGCGGGTTTTTAAGGAGCATTAATTGCCCACCTTTGCTTCTCCGCCACTCTGTGCGTTTATCTTTTAAAGAGCTACCGTATGCTTGTTGATTGTTGGTTTAAGTTCACTTGTGTTTTGCTTCGTTCTTGATTTAATTGAAAATTTTTGCTAAAAGTGCATGCGCACTCGTTCTTCTAGGTCATCAAGCCCTTTTCGTGAGCTTGGAAACATACCTCGAAGACGTCGTAGACGTTCTGCTCCATCAGTCGTACCCGAGATACGAACTGATCCCAAAACCCCTGTCATCATGGCAGAAGACCGTCCTATGAATGAGCTTCTCCAAGCTCCCACCGATGGGTACGGAGATGCCATTGTTGTTCCAGCCATCGTGGCTGAGAATTTTGAGCTTAAGACTGGGTTGATAAACCTGGTAACCCAGCGGCAATTCTATGGTTTTGACAGGGACGATCCTCAAGATCACATTAGATGGTTTAACAAAATCACATCCACCATCAAATGCAGAAATGTCCCTGAGGAATCAATCAAACTTCTTCTTTTCCCGTTTTCCATCGATGGGGCAGCCCGGATTTGGCTTGACAAACAACCCCTCCAATCGATAACAACATGGGAAGATTTGGTTCAGAAGTTCGTGAATGAATTATTTCCTCCTTCTAAAACCACGTATCTCAAGAATGAAATCATGAAATTCTCTCAAAGGTTTGATGAACCATTTGGAGAGGCATGGGATCGTTTCAAAGAATTGCTCCGCAAATTTCCTCATCACGGTTTCACCGATTTGATGCAAATGGACACTTTCTACAATGGGTTAAACCCATCTGACCAAGATTCTCTTAATGCCTCAGCTGGAGGTAATTTTCTGAGCAAATCCACTAGGGAAGCCATTGCACTTATTGAAAATAAGTCAAAGGTCCGCACTGCACGAGCCAGACCATATAATTCTCAGGCTAGTGCTGGTCCTTCTACTTCATCTCCCGTGAGTCAGTCTAGTACTGATACTCAGCTTGCTGAACTCACGAAGGCTATTCAAGCTTTGGTTTTCTCCACACAAAAGAAAGAGTCCGCTCCGCAAACTTCTCACCCTGCTGAAGTCAAAAAGATAGAAGTTTGTGTTACTTGTGGTGGTCCTCACGCTTACTACAATTGTACTGCCACCGATGGCAATGCATTTGAAGTCAAAGTTTTAGCCGGATCTTCCAATCAAGGAGGTAACCAATTCCGTCCTCAAGTGGAAACAAACTACCGTGCTAGCAATCAACATGGACCACCCGGTTTTCCTCCACCCAACAATCCAAATAGGATTAATCCTAATCAACAAAGAAGGCAAAACACGCAGAATCAATATCATGCCCCGAACAATCAATACCCACCCCAAAGGGGTAATCAAGGGTATTCAACTCCTAATCACCAAGGACCTCTCCCAAATGAACTTGATAACTACATCAAGGTTAATGAGACCAAAATGATGTCAATGCAAAATCAAATCTCTAATTTGAAGAATGAATTCCAAACTACAATACACAAGCAGAATACTGAGCTAAAGAATGAGCTTTCAAACAAAATTGATCATTCTCAAAGCGAAGTTAAGAATATGTTTGCCAGTCTCATTAACCATCTCAATCCACCTTCTACCTCGGGAGGTCTCCCAAGTAACACTGTTGTCAACCCAAGGGGTGAACTCAAAGCTGTCACTACACGTAGTGGTAAAGCTCATGATGGACTCAAGGTGACAAAGGACCCGGTACTTCCCACTAACAATGGAAGTGCCAAATACGTCCAACCTATGGTTGTCCAAAATTCTACACCCACAATTGCTCCTCAACCGTCAAGAATAGATCCTACTCTATCACGATTTATGGTTAAAAGTTTGTCAAGCAAACTTAGTGAGCAAAGGGCAGCTAGAGCTTATTCCGATATGCTCAATGCTGCTCCTGTCAGTGTGCTTGATGACAGTGATGATGATGAAAATACCAATTTCATCAAAGCAATCACCACTCGTAGTGGTGCTGCTTATGAGGGACCATCTGGTCCTATTCCTCCTCCGTTGTTTGAAATGGAAAAAGAGACGGAGGATACAACGGACAAAGTGCAAATTCCAAGCCCACAAAGTACAGCACAAGTCCATCCTCCGGGTATCCCGAAAAAGAGATCCAAACCAGGAGTTGTCTTTGAATCTGTTGAGACTCCTGAAGTCATTGCCCCTAAATCAAAACCTTATATTCCTTACCCATCGCGCTTAAATGAGCAAAAGCTCCGTGAGAAGGCTAGTCAACAAATGGATAAATTCTTTCAAATCTTTAAAGAATTACATTTTGACATAAGTTTTGCGGATGCTATCATTCTGATGCCCAAGTTTGCATCAACAATTAAACACTTGTTAAGTAACAAGGAAAAACTGATTGAAATGGCTAAAACTCCATTAAATGAGAACTGCTCAGCGGTTATCTTGAAAAAGCTTCCGGAGAAGCTTGGAGATCCCGGAAAGTTTCTACTACCTTGTATATTTCCGGGAATGGTTGAATGCTATGCCTTGGCCGATCTAGGTGCAAGCATCAACCTGATGCCTCATTCAGTATGGAAGAAACTTTCTCTTCCGGCTCTTACTCCTACTTGCATGACTCTTGAGCTTGCAGATCGTACCATATCTCATCCTCGCGGCATTGCTGAGGATGTATTTGTGAAAGTAGGAAAGTTCCATTTTCCAGCTGACTTTGTGGTTGTTGACTTCGACGCAGATCAAAAGGTTCCTCTCATTCTTGGAAGAGGATTCCTAAAAACGGGCCATGCTCTTATTGATGTATTTAAGCATGAGATCACCTTGCGTGTGGATAATGAAGCTGTTACCTTTAACCTTGATCAAACTTCGAGGTACTCCTCAAATTATGATTCTGCATCGGTTAACCGAATCGATGTCATTGATATTACTTCAAAGGAGTACTCTCAAGAAAGTGTTGGTTATTTTCATAATTCTGTGAGTGGGGAACCCACCACATCTTCTCAACTTATCATAGCCGACTCTTCCCCTTCTCTTACTTCGGTTGAGGGAAGTGATCCCTTTTGGGATGAAGTCGATGCTTTTCTTGCTCTAGATAGTTCACTTCCGCATGAGGTTGATGATAACTATCTTGATCCTGAGGGGGACATTCTTTTTCTAGAAAATTTGTTAAACGAAGATTCATCTTCCCCTCTTCCACCAAAACAACTTCATAATGAGGAAATCAAGTCAGTTGAGAAAACTGATAAATTTCCTGAGATCAAGTTTAAGGACTTGCCTCCTCCACTTGAATATGCAATTCTTGAGGAGGAAGTTCTTATCTTAATTGCTATTCAGATCTCTCTTCTTCCCTTCACCTACCCGGTGATTTCCCCTATCCATCACTCATTCGGGAGTGAGGATATTACCTTTGACCCCGACATTTTCCATCTAACATTGGTTTAAATTCCGGATTTATCTCATCGGTGTGGAACTTTCTTATGTTCAATTGGTTATCCAAACATTTTGAATGAAAGTCCGATGGAGATGGTTTCTTCCACTTACTTCCCCATGAACCAATGAATTCGGGGTCGAGTCAAGCTAGTGACTCGGTGAACAAAAACATTAGCAAAACATGGGTTTTCACCCGTGTCTCTGTTTTCTTTCTCTGTTCTACCACCTAGTGTGGGGGAGTTGCCCCTGCTGTTGTATATAGTCCAAAAAAAAAAAAAAAAAAAAAAAAAAAAAAAGAAAAAAAAAAGTGTGTATGTATAAAATAAATGGCTATTAGTATTGCTTTTTCACGTTCTAAGTGTTGGTTTAACAACCGGTACTTTGAATATTGAGGGCAATATTCAGTTCTAAGTGTGGGGGGGAATTCTAGCGAATTTGATCAAATGTACCATCTAGTACCCCCATTTTAGCCAAAATTTTAAAATTTTTTCTCACTTAGAACGCAATAAATGGTTATCAGTCCGCCATGTCTAACCCACATAAGGATTGGCTAATCCTAGAGCAAACGGATCTTGGTAAAGATGTCTCAAATCCGTTTATGGCTTACAATTTGCCAAAAATTGTATGTTATTCGACTCACCATATCTTTTATAGTGAAGAGTTGGCTAGCCCGCAAGGTTATGGCTTGTGGTAAAGGCAGTGGAAAACCATGATTGGTAATCAGCTCACCAAAGATAATAACTGTATTTTATCTAAGAGTTGGCTAGTCCAGAAGCAAACGGCTTTTGGTAAAGACAAATCAAATCCGTTGACAGCTTATGGTTTGCTTAAAATCATTTGGTTATCATTGTACCAAAGTATCACATACTAAAACATTGGCTACTCCAGAAGTAATGACTTTTGGTAAAGAGAAAAATCCATTAAATCTTCATAAATGATTGCTAGGGACTAGCAATAGTTTAGTGTGGGGGATTGATGAGTGTCTAAATACTCATCATTTTATTCCCATTTAAACTACAAAAACAGCCAAAAACACTTTGAAAAGTCAAATAATACTGAAAATATCATAAAATGTGTTTTTATATGATTCAGGAACAAAAAGATTGAAAACAAGTGAAAAACGAACAAAGTTTGCATAATTGTCATTTTCAGTCCCTGAAGTTTCAAAAATGACAAAAATAGTCCCTGGTGTTAAAAATGTGGAAAATATCATTCAAGGTCCCTAAACTATTTAACTTTTACAATATTGGTCCTTGGATGATAGTTTTAAAGAAATGGCAGTTTTGGTCCTTCAAGTTTCAAAAATGGCAAAACAAGTCCCCCGGGTTTTAAATATTGAAATTTAACATCTTAAGTCCTTGGGTAATTGAAACTTGGCACAAATGGTCCCTGGAAATAGTTTTGGATTTTGGCAACATTGGTCCTTTGATTTTCAGATATTACAACTTTGGTCCTTAAAGTTTAAACTAAAATCCAATTCCAAATCCTAAAATAAACCCAGCAACAAACAAATATCCTTTAACCCAATCCAACCCTTAAACCCTAGCCCAAACCCAATACACCAGCCCATTACCCCGTATTTTAATTAAAACCCAAACGAAGGTTTGACTCAGTCAAACCTTCCCCTTCTTCTTTCTCTAAACCGCCAAAACAGAGAAACCATACCACCCTCACCCCTAGTTTTGCTGCTACCTCCCATCACCTTTACACCTCAACCCCCACCTCATCACCAGCTGTCTAACCACTCTCTTCCACCTCCACAATCTCCCAAGAATCATTAATTGAAAAAAAACCTGCTATTGATATTTTTGGCGCCAAAAGTAGTTTGAGCGATTGAGATTAATTGGAAGCAATCCAAGGGTGCAGGATTGATGAGAGATGTCGACAAGGAGTTTCCCAGCAATATTTAGTATATATAGGACCATGTAATAGAAAAGAAAGTAGTAGTTAATTTTTAGTGTAATCGTATTTCAATTTCAGTCTTTATCTTTTGTAATTTCAAGTTCCAGTTATCAATAAAAGTTAATTCAAGTTTAATTGTTCTTATTTTGTTTGTATTGAACTCAGTTTCAATGATGATTTAGATTTCAAGTTATCTCTTAATTCGTATAAGCTCTAAGTAATTCTAAACTACCATTAAAAGCTCCAAACAACCTTGTAATAAGCTTATGAAAGCTTTTCATAGCTTTGTGTAAACTTATTTAGTGCATATCAGTCCTGAATTTCAAATGATGAAGATGGTCAACAAAAGTCAACCTGGGTGAAATAAGCTCTTATTGGGAGTATAAGCTATTCAGGAAGGCTTATTGTGGGTTTCTAGCTTGTTGTTAACAAGCTAGGTGTTCTGGTCCTTGTTCTTTGTTTCACAATCACACCTCAGTTGTAAGCAAAATTTCAAGTTTTTGCTTTATTTTCTAAGTTACTGTGCTAGTGCTTATTGTAGCTTAATTTCATTATTTCTCAGCTTATTAGTAGTTTACAAATTATATTTCATTCATCTTATCAGTTTTAAATAGCCATATTTCTGTTTTACTTAAAATCAGTTAAAAAAGCTAAAAATAGTCTTAATTAGCATAGCTTATTATTCTGCTTAGTTCTGTCTTAAAAGTTGTTAATCAGTGCTTAATTAAGTTAGTAAAACCTTTTTAATAAACACCATAAGTTAAAAAGGCCATTTTCAGTTCAAAAATCCCAAGACAGCACCCTAAAGGAGTGTTTGGTTTTGGCAGTCAACTAGTCAAAATCAGTTGTTACTGTAGATTTACCATTAGAAAAACTTTGTACCAGCTTATTACAGTCCATATAAGCTATTTCCAAGTTCAAATTACAAGAATAGATAGATTTAGCACTTATTTATTGCCTATGTCAATTTTAGCCTACAAAATGGCCAAATAAGCTAGAAACAGCCACAAGCTTATTTGGCCCTTGTTCTTTTCATTTCTGGAGTCCTTTAAGTCTTACTAGAGTAGTCAAATAGTTTTGGTTTGGTCTTGTTTAGCCTACACACCTCTGCACAAAATCCCACTATCAGCAGACTCAGTGTATACTGAGTAGCATAAGCTGCTTGATTGTGGCTTATCCAATTAAGCTCTCTGGCTGATTTTTGGTTTCCAAGTAGATTACCTAGCTAGTTTTTAGCTTATAATCTGGTATTCCACTTTTCTGCTTATTTCATAGCTTAAATCAGGCCTGCAACTTTCCCCATTTTCACTAATCCAACCCTGCACAGTTTTGAGTATCTGAACTAGTGCTTAATTGGACTTCAATTAAGCTGTTTGAGATAGGGCTTTTTGGTTTTTAGAGTACCCAATAGTACTAGCTAACTTTTGCCCCCTTAACATTCCACTTATCTGCTTATTTAAACTGCTTAATCTGCTCTACAAGTTTGCTATTTTCTGAGTTTTCTGCTTTGATTTTGCAACTGCTCAAGTGTTGAATTTGCTTATTTTGTGGGATTAGCTGTTTGAATTAAGTTTTTTTTGTGCTTATATAAGTTGGTTAAACTTGTTCTGAGCATTTGGTTAAGTTTTGAGCTTATTAGCTTATTTTTAGCTTATTTGCCCAACTGCTTATCTGCCCAACTGCTTATCAGGGTTTAGTAGACTTTTGATTTTAATTTTCCTATATTAAGAATATTAATTTAGACTTATCCTGAATTTTTCAGATTTTTCCTAAGTCATTTGATATTTTTAATCTTTTTAATTAGTTTCTATTAGTAATTAAATCATAATAAATAGAATATTAATCAAAAAAATATAATTTTAATTTTCATAATTTTCTTTTATTAAGTAGAATCTAGGAAAAATATAATAATCTTTTTAGACCTTAAGAAAAACAAAATAGAAAATAAGTGATAGCTTCTATTTAATAGATTTTATCTTTTTAAATTTTTAATTAAGCAATTTTCATTTTTATAATTTTCTTAGCTTCTTCTCACTTAATAATATTTTTAGAAAAAGTTTTAGATTTTTCTTTGTTTATTTAGTATTTATTATAATTTAAATTAGTTTTAAATAATTATTAAATAATAAATAATTAATAATAATTAGATAAAAAGTGTAAAAAAAATATATAATTTTAGTTTTAAAATAAGTTTTAAGTAATTTTACACTTTTAGGTTTTAATTTTATATTATTTCACTTTTTCGTCCCGTTTTAGATTTCCTGTTACACGTTTTTTAATTCGCGTTTAATTTTCTTTTGTATATTTATTTCTCATTTGTTAAAAAGAATTATTAAAAAAGCAAAATCCAAAATATCTAATTCATCAGTCACTCTAATCCTAACTTTCCACAGTTTGCCCATTCATACCTCGTTGGGAAAGGATCCGGGTAATCACTTACCTGGTTTCACACTACACACGAACGTGAGTTTTTGCAAGTATCCTTTTTCACAAAGGGGTGATTTGTATTTATTCACGTGTATCCGTCGTTGCATAATATTTATATAACTATTTAGCACGGATCAGTATGCTATGGATGATGTCTCATGATCTTGAGCTTGCTTCACAGGATCATTAACAGTGTATGCTTACAACATAATGAAAGTTAGTAACATTATGATCATTATGCAAAGGGTGATCAATGTATGATTCTACATGGTTTGCTACAGATCTAAGTGTATGAAATGATAAAGGGAATGTGTGTTCTAGTTGCTTTTTTTTTAAAACTATGGGTATACAATGGGCTGCTATTTATTGGAAAACAGTTTGTACATGCCACGGATTTGGCGGATCCAAATAAAGGGATCCGCCCTTTATGCTGTTTGGATCCGCCGGGACCTGACAGCTAATATCTTAACAAATCTTTCCATATCTTGCACAATCTAAAAAAGTCAACTCAAGGATCTTATCAAATCTTTCCATATCTAACAAAGTCAACTCTAAGATCTTATCAAATCTTTCCATATCTAACAAAGTCAACTCTAAGATCTTATCAAATCTTTCCATATCTAACAAAGTCAACTTGATATTACCTAAATCCTCAAGATATCCTAAAGATATCAAAATGAGGTATGCCATGATGTCATGTATATATTTCCATTTTAAGATTTAAAATGTAAATAATGTAAATGTATATATGTATGTAACATGTATCCTAGTGATCATGTAGCATGTATATACTAGCTTAACTAACATATGTGTACCAAGATGTATCATGTTAGTTTGACATCTAAAGTGTACTTATCCTATTACGGTTCTAAGTAGAATGGTTAACCTTTTAAAATACTTAATGACCTAACCGTATTTTAAACATTCTAAATGGTTTGTTAAGGGTTTGATCATAATGCCACATAACAAACATGTACGAACTTGTGTTGTATCATACGAAGACTCGAGAAGTCGAGAGGTGTTGGATGTATGTTGAGACAAAATAAGATTACAAGTACCTTGTACATTTTACGTTATGTATCAAGTTACATGTTTGTCATCAATCAAAACAAACGAGCTTGCTTGCACTAACAATCTCCCCAACGAGACTGCTTGCACTAACACTCCGTCAACAAAATTAAAACGGATGGTGGACAACACTCCGTCTCCAAGGAGCGGATTGTGGAAAACACTCCGTCAGCAAAATCAAAACGGATGGTGGAAAACACTCCGTCTCCAAGGAGCGGATCGTGGAAAACACTCCTTCAGTAAAATTAAAACGGATGGTCAAAAACACTCCGTCTCCAAGGAGCGGATCGTGGAAAACACTCCGTCAGCAAAATCAAAATGGATGGTGGAAAACACTCCGTCTCCAAGGAGCGGATCCTGGAAAACACTCCGTCGGCAAAATTAAAACGGATGGTGGAAAACACTCCGTCAGCAAAATCAAAACGGATGGTGGAAAACACTTTGTCTCCAAGGAGCGAATCGTGGAAAACACTCCGTCAGCAAAATCAAAACGGATGGTGGAAAACACTCTGTCTCCAAGGAGCGGATCGTGGAAAACACTCCGTCAGCAAAATTAAAACGGATGGTGGAAAACACTCCGTCTCCAAGGAGCGGATCGTGGAAAACAATCCGTCAGCAAAATCAAAACGGATGATGGAAAACACTCCGTCTCCAAGGAGCGGATCGTGGAAAACACTCCGTCGGCAAAATTAAAACGGATGGTGGAAAACACTCCGTCTCCAAGGAGCGGATCGTGGAAAACACTCCGTATCCATCGAGCGGATCGTGGAAAACACACCGTTAGCAAAATCTAACGGATCGTTAAAACACTCCGTCAGAAATTTAACGAATAAGTGAAAAAACACTCTGCCTCCAAGGAGTGGATCGTGGAATACACTCCGTCGGAAAAATCTAACGGGTCGTGAAAACGCCCCGGCTCTAATGAGCGGAACGTGAAAACACCCTGTTGATGCAAATAATGTTCTAAAAACGTTATTTATATCTTTCGATTACTTCACGTTTTGAGGATGACAAAATGTGAAATCAAGATACGGTAAAATCAACGTAAACAAGTCTTTAATCGGAAGATCCCGTTTCTACGCAAATCACTCTAGAACAAAGTTACAAATTGAACTAGTGATCAAAGAAGTGAATTTATGTTTTGAGAATTCACATTTTAAATGGGACAAAACATTTTTTCAAAAATATACATGACAAATTATTTTTGAAATATTAAGAAATGTTTTAATGGAAAAATAAGTTTGAAAATCACAACAGCTATTTCCCCCCCCCCCCCCCCCCAAAATCAGCTCCAACCTTCCCCAAATAAGTTTTCACCAGAAAAGACAAAATTTGGAGTGTCCTAGTCTACGACGGCTCCACGGTTCCGTTAAATTTAATGGAGCCGTGGGGTATTTAACGGAGCCGTCCGTACAAAATTTTCTGTAACGTTCAGATTTTCTTTGCCTATAAATACCCACCCCTTTCACAGTTTTTAGGCAGCCTTACACACACAAAACTTTCTGAGTTGAATACTCTCTTCACACTTTCTTTCTTAGATCATTTAGGTTAGTTTTTCTTTTGTTCAAGAGTGATCCAATCATCCTTCAAGTGATCCTCTTCATTCCTCTTCACTTGCAAGAGAAGAACACAAGTATCCAAGTTGATACAAGGTGTTATCATTCCTCTTCATTATCAAGAGAAGAACACAAGTGTCCAAGTTGATACAAGGTGTTATCATTCCTCTTCATTAGCAAGAGAAGAACTCAAGGTATTCAAGAAGATACAAGAGTTATAGTTGTTAGGTTTTGTAACACTTGTTACATCCTTGTTGTATCTAAGCATACATCAAGATTATCTTTCTTTTGTGAGAGTGTGAGTGAAGATCATTGTGATCTTAAGAGATAGTGAAGATCTCTTAAAGCCATCGGGCTTGTGTGTGAGTGATCAAAGGATCTAGAGTAGTTAGATTAAGTAGAGTGAAGTGAGAGTTGATCTTTGTGATCGTGTTGAGATCGTGGTGATCTCTTGAAGCCATTGGGCTTGTGTGTTTGTTCACGTGGACCTTGGTAGATTGGTGCTAGCTAAGATTAGCACTCGACATTTAGCTTAGTGTCGGTAATAGGATAAGCGACGTATACGGTTTTCTCCGCCTGAAGGGAGGTTGTTGACATGGTGCTTGAAACTCTCGAGTGTGGTACTCGGGGAGTGGAGTAGGGCGAAGAAGAGCTTCGTAGCCGAACCACTATAAATCCTTTGTCTCGGTTTGATCTTTCCAACTCTACTCTTTACTTTCATTATCTTATATTAGTTAGTTTAGTGTGTAGTTCATATTGGTGTTGATTGATTACACATAGAGTTCGAATCAAAGTTTCCAATAGCCAACTTTTAAAACAAGATTTTTAAAAGAATTTTAAACCGGTAAACTATTCAACCCCCCTTCTAGTTTCCCACAATTGGTATCAGAAGCCACGTCAGTCAAGTTTTTAAAGTATATTGTATTTTAAAACTTGAATCGATCAATGGATTCCGACAAATATCTAGAAGGCCAATCTATGCAAAGACCACCACTTTTCGAAACCGATTGTTTTATTTATTGGAAAACAAGATTCGAAACGTATGTGAAATCAAAAGACATTGATCTTTGGCATGTTATTACCGAGGGTGACTTTCAACCTATTCAAATGAATCTGGAAACTAAAAAGGATGAAATAGTTTCTTATGGTAAACAAAGTGATGAACTTAAAAGAAAATTAGCCAAAAACAATGAGGCTAAAATGATGATTTATAATGCTTTGCCTAAAAAGGAATTTGAAAGAATTTTTATGTGTAATACGGCAAAAGATATTTGGAAAACTTTATTAGTCACTCACCAAGGTAATAACCAAGTCAAAGAGAACAAGATAGATCTTCTTGTTCAACAATATGAACAATTTTCCATTACGGAAGATGAATCTATAGATAATGCTTTTGCTAGATTCAATACTATTATTACTAGTCTTAAAGCTCTTGATGAAGGTTACTCTAGCAAGAATTAAGTTAGGAAGTTCCTTAGGGCTCTACATCCTAAATGAAGAGCAAAGGTTACCGCCATTGAAGAGTCAAAGGACTTGGCGATGTTGTCACTCGATGAACTTATAGGAAACTTGAAAGTTCACGAGATGATAATTAAGAAAGACTCTGATATAGTCAAAGGAAAAAGCGAGAGAGTTAGATCTCTAGCGTTGAAAGCCAAGAAGGAGTCTAGTGATGAGGAATGTTCGAGTTCCGATAGTGAAGATGAGGAATATGCATTGGCGGTTAGGGACATTAAAAAGTTCTTTAGGAGAAGAGGTAGGTTCGTTAGGCAACCTCGTGATGAGAAGAAGACATCACAAAAGAACCATGCTGAAAAGAAAGAGACAAGTGATAGGAAATGCTTTAGATGCGGAGATCCTAATCACTTCATAGGAGAGTGTCCCAAGCCACCGAAAGTCAACAACCAACGAGCTCTCATAGGAGGCTCCTTGAGTGATAGCGGTGATGATGAAGAAAAGAAACCCAAGGACGAAACATGTCTAATGGCTCATGCTTCTAATGAGATATGCTTGGGAATTGACTTGGAGCCTGACGAATGGGTCAAGGATAGTGGATGCACTAACCACATGACGGGCAACCGAAGTTTATTCTCATCATACAAGGCATACAACGGAGGTAATGTCACTTTCGGTAGCAAACTTAAAGGCAACATTATAGGCAAAGGTACGATTACTAAAGACTCTCTTATTATTAGAAATGTTGAGCACGTAGATAACTTAGGTTTTAACTTACTTAGCATTAGTCAAATGGTAGATAATAAGTGTAGAGTCATATTCTCTGAAGAGGGTAGTGAGATTATTAAGAATGGGAAAACCATAGGCAGAGGAGTTAGGAAAAACGGCTTATTTGTCATGAAGATAGGAAATAAGCTTGAAGATAAGATTTGTCTAGCAACTATAGATGATCATACCACCCTGTGGCATAGGAGACTAGGTCATGCCAATATGCGTCTTATACAATCATTGGCATCTAAGGAATTAGTTAGAAACCTACCTAAGATTAAGTTCGACACACACTTTTGTGATGCTTGTAAAGTTGGAAAACAAGCTCATTCTAGTCACAAAGCTAAGAATATGGTCTTGACCTCTAGATGCCTAGAACTACTTCACATGGACTTATTCGGTCCATCCGCCGTACGGAGCTATGGAGGAAATCTCTACACCTTAGTAATAGTTGATGACTACTCTAGGTATACTTGGACTAGATTTCTTAAGAATAAGACACAAGCCTTTGAGGAATTTGAAATCTTTAGTAAGAAAGTCCAAAATCAACTAGGATGTACAATAGTTTCTATTAGGACGGATCATGGTCCGGAATTTGATAATGAAGTGCAATTTGGAGTATATTATGATGCTAATGGTATTACTCACAATTTCTCGGCTCCACGCACTCCTCAATCAAATGGGATAGTTGAGCGGAAAATTCGTACTCTACAAGAAATGAGTAGAACGATGTTGAATGAACAATCAATTCCGCAAAAGTTTTGGTGTAATGCGGTGGACACCTCAACTTACATTCTAAATAGGATTCTAATTAGACCTATCCTAGGAAAAACCCCATATGAAATCATGAAAGGAAGAAAACCTTCTCTTGATTACTTTAGAGTGTTTGGAAGCAAATGCTTCATACTAAACACTAAAGATTACCTCACCAAGTTTGACCCAAAGTCTTACGAAGGTGTATTCCTAGGTTACTCCCAAAATAGTAAAGCCTACGTTGTCCTAAATAGAGAAACCTCGAAAGTCGAAGAATCACTCAACGTGACATTCGATGAAAGTCCTCCACAATCTAAGACATCACCATTGGTTGATGATGACTTAGATGAGGATGAAGCCATTAAGGTTAATGGCAAGAAAACCCTAGAAGATGACATTGAGGATGAAATAGTTGAAGTTGACGAAATTGTCAACATTAAGGAATCCTTAGGTCACAAGCACAAAACAAAAGTAACTTCTTTTGTTTCATATCAACCGTAGAACCTAAGAATGTAGGTGAAGCAATTAAGGATGAAAGTTGGATAGTTGCCATGCAGGAGGAACTAAATCAATTCACCGCAAACCAAGTTTGGGATTTAGTACCTCTTCCTAGAAATCAAACAATCATAGGAACTAAATGGGTGTTTAGAAACAAACTCGACGAAAATGGCGTCGTAGTTAGGAATAAGGCAAGGTTGGTAGCACAAGGCTACAACCAACAAGAGGGAATAGATTATGATGAAACCTATGCACCCGTAGCTAGATTAGAATCAATTAGAATACTCCTTGCCTATGCATGTGCCTTAGACTTTAAGCTATACCAAATGGACGTGAAGAGTGCGTTCCTTAATGGTTATATCAACGAGGAGGTGTATGTTGCGCAACCTCCGGGATTCGTTGATTTCGAATGTCCGAATCATGTTTATAAACTCAAGAAAGCACTCTATGGTCTTAAACAAGCTCCTAAAGCTTGGTATGATAGACTAAAAGCCTTCTTGATTGAACATGAATATACCATGGGAAAGGTTGATAACACACTCTTCACAAAGAAAAGAAATTCACATCTCATCATTGTTCAAATATATGTCGACGACGTTATATTCGGATCAACTTGTCAAGAAATGTGCGATGATTTCTCAAAAATCATGCACGACGAGTTTGAGATAAGCATGATGGGTGAATTAAATTTCTTCCTTGGTTTACAAATTAAACAAATGGAAGATGGCATCTTCTTTAATCAAGCTAAGTATAGTAAAGAGATGCTTAAGAAGTTCAGTTTAGAAGAGTCTAAGCCCATGAAAACTCCCATGTCCACGGAAATAAAACTCACGAAAGATGAAGAAGGTGAGTCCGTGGATAGCACTAAGTATAGAGGTATGAAAGGAAGTTTACTATACCTCATGGCAAGTAGGCCCGACATCATGTTTAGTGTCTGCCTTTGTGCTCGCTTCCAAGAGGATCCCAAAACCTCTCACCTTGAAGCGGTTAAGCGTATCTTCCGATACATTAAAGGCACTATACACTTGGGATTATTTTATCCCAAGGGGACCGGTGTATAAATTGTTGTCTATGCCGACTCTGATCATGCGGGAGATTATGTGGATCGAAAAAGTACGAGTGGCGTTTGTACCTTCATGGGTTGTTGCATAACTTCTTGGTTCTCCAAGAAACAAACGGCTCTTGCTATCTCCACGACCGAAGCCGAGTACGTAAGCGCCGGAAAGGCATGTCAACAAGCACTATGGATGAAACAAGCCCTTATCGACTATGACATCCATCTGGATGATGTCCCCATTATGTGTGATAATAAAGGTGCTATTGACTTGAGCAAAAACCCCGTTCAACACTCCCGTACCAAACACATCGAAATTCGCCACCACTTCCTTCGTGATAATGTTCAGAAAGGAAACATTTCCATTGAGAAAGTTCCTTCCCAGGACAATATCGCAGACATCCTAACCAAACCTCTCAAACGAGAATCCTTTAACTATCTCTGTCTAGGTCTAGGAATGATGGAACATATTCCATAAGTCTCATGACTCTTAAAGTCAACTCGTGAGTCTCGTGTAGTTTAGTTTAGGTCTCCCTAGTCAAAAGAATTTGTTAGGTACAAATCCTTTCCTCGTGACAATAGGTCTCACTAAAACAGCGAGACTTGTTCGTCAAAAATCAAAATGGGACAGAAAACAGTCCCAGCAGATAACGGCTCCACTAAATGTGGCACGGCACCATTAAATTTAACGGTACCGTGGAACCGTGTATCTGGAACATCACATATTTCAGTTTCTCTTTTCCCACATCACTTATTTCAACCATCCTCAACCTCTGCAACTGCTGTTGTAACCTAACCTCACAACCCAAAATTCCACTAAAACCTCTTCAAGATCATATTCAAGACATTGATTTTCAAGATTATTAATCATCTCTAAGGTTTCAACATTAATTGTAAGTTACCTTACTCTAATTTTCTTAATTTTGAGTCTAGGGTTTGCTCATTGATTAAAAATGAATTGGGGCTTTTCAATTTTTCTTAATAAACTTTCAAATTGAAGTCACCAAAAACCCCAATTCCATTAATTTTCAAAATTTCACGAAACTAGGACCATGAAATTGTTCTTTTCATGCATTGTTGATGCAAACTAAAAACACTTTCTCATGCATACAAGATCTCACAAATCATGATCGAACTACATAATCAATATGTAGTCTTCGACTTATTTGCTTGAGCAAAAGTAAAATTAGGAGTGTTTGGGTAATCTCATTATTTTCTTTTGAGTCGAGATTGCCACACCTCCACATAGTTTGCATATAGGCACACACTAGGCATGTGCATATAATGCAACTATTCTTAATACTAATTTTTCCTAAAAACACTTTTATAGGAAACAAAAATGTCTCATGAATATGATTTTGATCATCTCCTAACCGACACCTACACACCCCAAATATCACAAGAACCCACAACTCCCGGTAACCACATTCGTGCCTATGTCAATCTTGAAACCCGTCGGTTTCATGAAGGCCGTGTCGTTGATCCATCCCTAATTTACCATCGGGACATCAACACTTCCTTTAGAGCTATAGGATTCGAGTGTCTACTCCACATTAACGAGCACATTTGTCCTCGTTTTGTGTTGGAGTTCTTTCGACAAGTTGAACTCGTACGTAACGAGGATCAATCTTTGTCACTTTGGTTTTGGGTCAAAAACTTCAAATACGTCCTAACTCTTGAGCAATTTGCTCAAATCCTTCGAATACCCAATCATGGCCAATGTGCCTATACTGAAGATTGGTGTCTTGAGTCTCTCTTTCACTATCGTGAGGAGAATAGTCCGTACTGTTCGTACATACCCTCCCCAACCGAACTAACCAAACTCATCCGTACTCATAAGTACTCCTCTTAACCTAATCCAACAAAAATTCATTTGGAAGAGGTTCGTCATGAACTACTTTCTTGGGCAGTCATCCTGCGAGAAAATGTTCTAAGTCTCACAGGAAATCGTGAGCAACTCCCGGCGTGTTGTGCTCATATGATTTACTGTCTCCTAACCCAACAACCATACAATCTCGCTTACTTCTTCGCTAAGCGAATTGTCCATCTCAAGGGTAACAAGAATAAATTGATACCCTATGGGATGTTCCTAACCCGTCTCTATCACCATTTCATGAACCTACACCCTTACCTTAACGGCCCTCAATACTCCCTTGTCAAACCCATCATGCAACCCATAAACGAGTCACATGTCTCATCAATCCTCATTTCTGAATCCTCCACCCATTATGCACCCTTTGATGATCCAAATCATGATAATGAGACACATGCTCAAGACAAGAGTATGCCAAGAATGGGGGAATGCTCAAGTCATAAGTGTTGAAGAAATCTATGTTTCTTATTAGGATTTATCTATGAATGAATGCTAATTGATTTATTGCATGCTTAACTATCTCCTTGTTTAATCAATCTATGTGATGTTTGGATGATAGCTAATTTTGTCCCTTATAATTGCATGCTTATGATCAACCTAGGAAACTACATGATAGTCTTTATATGCTAGTTGTAGCTTAAATGGGATATTTTAGGTAAATAAGTACCTAGTGAATTGAGGCACTATCATTTCCAGAAATTAGTTCCCCTAGAAAACACTCCCCTAGCTGCCAAGAACTAGCCTGCACAGGAATGTTCTTGCAAACAATGGCACGGTACCATTAAACCTGGACGGTACCGTTAAATTTAACGGTACCGTGGTACATTTAAAGGAACCGTACCCCTGTTTTACGGATTATTACTGTTTCTTCCAAAAACCCTACACCCCTAACCTCAAACCTGCAACTATTTGCAAACCTAACACACCCTAAGATTCCCTTCCTACACCATAGGACACTCCCATCACCTTTAATTCAAATTTCACCCATCATCCCTATATAAAGCCTCACCTTGCAAGAATATCTTGCACCTCACCTTGCAAGAATATCTTGCACTTCACCTTCAACCTCTCATCACAAACATCCATGGCTTCCAACCAAGGATCCACCTCTCACATTTCCAAGAAACCTAGAATCACCGTAAAACCACCTTCCAAACCACTCTTTGTAGATCTTACAAAAGATGAAGAAGCAATGACATCACCTTCCCAAGCCACTCCATACTCACCATCACCACCTTATGCACCCTCTAAAACATCCTCTACCTACACAACATCTTCATCATCCTTCTACACTACATCATCAATGGAGTACACACCATCCCCCTTAACTCCATTGGACAATGCCATGCCAATTTCACCTCCAATAAACCTACCACAGTCACCATCTCCTATCATGGCACAACCCAATCAACCGCATCCCTTTCATTTACATAGTGCTAATTGCCTATGTTGTCTCCATAACCGTAATCTCATCTACTTCTTAAGAGATGAGATTCATTTCGTGTTCTACTTTATAGAACATCTCTTGACACCACCACCACCCCAAATGGGGCCCCAATCTCCACCACCTCCTAACCCACAATAAGTCTTTAAGAGCCCTCTTGGAAATGAAACATGCCTCTAGTCATTAGGGATTTATGCTTATCATTCTCTCTTTTATGTTTCCATGAAGTCATATCTATGTATGACATTTATTTTCTTTTAAATGAATGAATGGGCTCTTATGAGGGTTGATAATTATCATTTTTAGCTCTTAGCTACTTTTCTTCTTGTGTGGTTGGATATTTGTCATAATGTGCTACTTGTTACATATTATATATGTATCTTCTAACTTTGTTTTGTAGCAAGAACCATTGCTCGATTCCTTTGTGTTCTCCAAATGAGGGGGAGTACACATCAAGGGGGAGCCTTTGTCACCTTTTTGATTAGACAAAAAGGGGGAGAAATGGGAGTAAACTCATTAAAAACTTGTTAACACTAATTTTAACCTAACATGAGTTTACATTTTGTCATCATCAAAAAGGGGGAGATTGTTGATGCAAATAATGTTCTAAAAACATTATTTATATCTTTCGATTACTTCACGTTTTGAGGATGACAAAATGTGAAATCACGATACGTTAAAATCAACGTAAACAAGTCTTTAATCGGAAGATTCTGTTTCTACGCAAATCACTCTAGAACAAAGTTACAACTTGAACTAGTGATCAAAGAAGTGAATTTATGTTTTGAGAATTCACATTTTAAATGGGACAAAACATTTTTTCAAAAATACACATGACAAATTATTTTTGAAATATTAAGAAATGTTTTAATGGAAAAATAAGTTTGAAAATCACAACAGCTATTTTTCCCCCCAAAATCAGCTCCAACCTTCCCCAAATAAGTTTTCACCAGAAAAGACAAAATTTGGAGCGTCCTAGTCTACGACGGCTCCACGGTTCCGTTAAATTTAATGGAGCCGTGGGGTATTTAACGGAGCCGTCCGTACAAAATTTTCTGTAACGTTCAGATTTTCTTTGCCTATAAATACCCACCCCTTTCACAGTTTTTAGGCATCCTTACACACACAAAACTTTCTGAGTTGAATACTCTCTTCACACTTTCTTTCTTAGATCATTTAGGTTAGTTTTTCTTTTGTTCAAGAGTGATCCAATCATCCTTCAAGTGATCCTCTTCATTCCTCTTCACTTGCAAGAGAAGAACACAAGTATCCAAGTTGATACAAGGTGTTATCATTCCTCTTCATTATCAAGAGAAGAACACAAGTGTCCAAGTTGATACAAGGTGTTATCATTCCTCTTCATTAGCAAGAGAAGAACTCAAGGTATTCAAGAAGATACAAGAGTTGTAGTTGTTAGGCTTTGTAACACTTGTTACATCCTTGTTGTATCTAAGCATACATCAAGATTATCTTTCTTTTGTAAGAGTGTGAGTGAAGATCATTGTGATCTTAAGAGATAGTGAAGATCTCTTAAAGCCATCGGGCTTGTGTGTGAGTGATCAAAGGATCTAGAGTAGTTAGATTAAGTAGAGTGAAGTGAGAGTTGATCTTTGTGATCATGTTGAGATCGTGGTGATCTCTTGAAGCCATTGGGCTTGTGTGTTTGGTCACGTGGACCTTGGTAGATTGGTGCTAGCTAAGATTAGCACTCGACATTTAGCTTAGTGTCGGTAATAGGATAAGCGACGTGTACGGTTTTCTCCGCCTGAAGGGAGGTTGTTGACATAGTGCTTGAAACTCTCGAGTGTGGTACTCGGGGAGTGGAGTAGGGCGAAGAAGAGCTTCGTATCCGAACCACTATAAATCCTTTGTCTCGGTTTGATCTTTCCAACTCTACTCTTTACTTTCATTATCTTATATTAGTTAGTTTAGTGTGTAGTTCATATTGGTGTTGATTGATTACACATAGAGTTCGAATCAAAGTTTCCAATAGCCAACTTTTAAAACAAGATTTTTAAAAGAATTTTAAACCGGTAAACTATTCAACCCCCCTTCTAGTTTCCCACACACCCCGTCAAAATGAAATTAATCGGACGCTGGAAAATGCTCCGGCTCCAATAAGCGGATCGAGATAGCACTCCGAAGCCAAAAGACAAGCAAATTAAACAACATTTTTGCAAAAATACAAATGGCAATTTTTCGTTCTACTAAAATATCCGACGACGCAAAAGCGTGACAACACCGATCACAAACAAATTCATACACACAAAGTACTTGAGTTACAATAATTGTTCTTATTACATTCATCCGACAAGGAAAGCAAAAGAAAATCAAGGGGCCTTATCAGTAGTCTTCTTCACACCGGAAGAAGTTTCGGTCTGCTAAGGGGGGGGAAGCTTCTGTAGTCTTCGGTTTCGGAGTAGGAACTTCGGGGAAAAGATTCAAAAGATCACCCAAAGGAAGACGGCAGGAATCCGCAAGCTTCTGAATGTATGGATATTGGGCTTCGAACAGCTTCCTATACTCCGCCTTCCATATGGCCGGAGCTTCCATATTGAGCTTTTGGAATTTGCCCAGTAGTCTTTCAAGATCATCTCTATTGCGCTCATACTTAAGGCCGTCCAAAAACCCAGCGGTGTAAGACAAACTATAAACCTTCCCCATGCTCCTTTTGTACTCGGAACTGTCGAACAAGCTACGGCAAGCGACCGAAAATAACTCCCTCACAGTATTATGACGGGCAACTTCCGACTGACCCACCTCCACAACCAATTGCTTGTTGTCCCTCCCCAACCTATCAATGACCTTGTGATGAACTCAAATAAGTACATTTTATTACTATCATTTATCCTATTAATTTGACTTGTTTTATTATATTATGTATGAGGATTGATACTTAATCGTTTACTTTTGTAATTCTCAGTTGAAAACAAGCATTTGGTGAAACTTGGCGATTTTGGACTAATTATGGAGCAAAACATGCAAGAAGTTAAGAGTCTACTGAAATGTACAAGATCAAGACTAATCTGCTCCAGATGCGCCGCATCTTGCTTATCACATACGGCGCATCGCTATCAAGATCTCACCAGATACGATCCAAGATACAAGAGGACATGCGCCGCATCCAAAGACAAAGATACGCCGCATCTTCTGGCGGTGTACGAATATTCCTGAATATTATAATCTTGGACCCCACGCGAAGTTAAGTTAATGTGCCGCATCTACTTGCTAGATGCGCCGCATCCTACCCTCAGACAGAAACTATAAATACCCCAAGACCAGACGAATTTCGAAAGACATATATTATATACGAAGACCGAATAACAGAAACCAAGGGCGAATTCAGTCGAATAGCGAGCACAAGACACACTCAAATCAAAGATACAAGAGCTGTAAGAAGGTGCTGCATGTGTTTAATTCATTAAGTAGTTTTGTTTTATTGTGTTAGTAAACTTTAATTCATCAAGATTGGTGGCTTGTGTAATGTGACAACGGAAAGATTGCACTCCCTTAAAACTGCTTTCTCATTAATTAAAGTTTATATGTTGATGTCATTGGTGACTTTTATTAGTGCATTGATAACCTCTGTGTCTAGCTGAGCGTTGATCGGGTCGCCATGCCTCTGCCCTCGCCTATTTATTAGATCGCCTATGCATTCTATGGTCTGTAGAAAAGTAGGAGAAAGATAAATAGGATAGTCATAAGTAATCATTAAGGGTTTACTCGCCGATAAGATTAGAACCAACGAGAAAGGACTTAATCTCGATGCGTTGCATCGAACTATACACTTCATATAACACTAGCAATAAAACAAGTGACAAACTACTTATCATAAGGACAGCCCTCTTATTGTCTCGAGTATTTATCTGTGTACGTGTGTGCTATTCGCTGATTCGTGCCTATTGGTTTAGTTTATTATTTAATTGCAACCAAATCGTGCCAGTCTCTCAGGCTGAACCCCCTTGCGTTAGATTAGGTTGTATAGCTAACTTAATATATTAAAATACTGATTAGAATAACTAGATAATACGTTCCACTCTTAGTGATCGACACTCTACTTACCATTATATTCATACTGACCGGGTACACTGCTCGTTAAGTGTGTGTGTTATTGATAAGTCGGCTAAATATAAATTTAAAACTTGAGTAGGCATTAATACTGCTAAACCGCAACGACACATCGCACGCATCAAGTTTTTGGCGCCGCTTCCGGGGAGTGAATTGTTATTATCTGTTAATTTGATTAGTATTTTAATTAGGTTTTTAATTTTTTTTATCTAACCGCTAATTTTGTTGTGTATTAGATTAATTTGCATTCATTGTACTATTTTGCATATTTTCTGTTTTTGTGTGTTATTTGTTTGCTTTTGTTTGTGTTTATTTTCGTGTGTTTTTATTTGTTTTTAATTTTTTGTATTTTTTGTGTTCTGCTATCGTTGTACTGAGCTAAATCGAACGATACGGCGCATCTATCTTCATAGATACGGCGTATTGCGTTCAAATTTTTTATAAAATACAACGCGTTTAATTAATTCGATACGACGCATCTTTTCCCCAAGATACGGCGTATCTGTTTTTGATAAAAAAAAATTTCTAAACGTTAACGCCATACGACGCATCTGCTTCAGCAGATACGGCGTATCTATTATTTTAATTAAAAACAGTTTGCGAATTATTAAACAGATACGGCGTATCGATTTTTATCGATACGGCGCATCTTCTGAATCAAAAATCTTATATTTTGAAACGTAACGAAAATACGGCGCATTAACTTTTGTTAATACGATGCATTTAATTTTTAATAAATATCGATTTTTGATAATTAAAATTGATACGGCGCATTCTAATTTATAAGCGGCGTATCTATTTTCTGAATAAAGTCTGATTTAATTTTAACGATTATAAGATACAGCGTATCCAACTATTTGGATACGGCGCATCGTCTGCAGATATCAGTAACTTTAATTTTTCGTATTCCGTTTTCGTTGTTAATTTTCTGATATACTACTTTCTTGAGCATACCCTACTGATAATTTTTGTGTTGATTTCAGGAAGTGCATGACCAGGAGTTCTACGAAGAACTTGATTCAACCTTTCGAAGATCCTGAACGAGTCTTTCATTCGCTTAAAAGGCTTTTCAACACAAAAAGCTTTGATACTTCAAGTTCATTCGAGCTTGATTATTTTTCTGAAGAGAAAGAGGAAGAAGAAACAGAAACAATGGGCGAAAACACAACTATGGAGGAATACATGAACAAAACCCGTGCTGATCACACTTCAGGAGTTGCTAGACCAAAGTTTGATGATAAGTCAAAGTTTGAATTGAAGGGTCAGTTTCTCAAGGAACTAAGAGAAAATGCTTTCAGTGGATCGGAACATGAGGATGCTAATGAGCATGTTGAGAAGGTCCTCGAGATTGCGGATTTGTTTACTTCAGAAGGAGTGACTGACGATCAAATCATGCTAAGAATCTTTCCACTCTCACTGAAAGGAGCTGCTAACAAGTGGCTAAGGAATGAACCTGCTAGTTCAATCACTACATGGGAAGATTTGAAGAGCAAATTCCTAAAGAGATATTGTCCACCTGCTAAGACTGCTAAAAAGATGGAGGCTATCAACAGTTTCAAGCAAGAGCCTGATGAAACTCTTTATCAAGCTTAGGAACGATTTAAAGATTTATTGGTAAAATGTCCTCAACACTATCTAACCGCTATGCAGGAGATAATATTGTTTTATCAAGGATTGGACGTGCCTACTAGACAAATATTGGACGCTAAGGGAGCTGTGCCTCAAATGAGTGCAGCCAATGCTAGGAAAGCGATCCAAGAAGCTGCTGATCATTCTCAAAAATGGCACAATGGGACCTCTACTAGATCTAAGAGCAGTACTAATTTTGACGGGATTGCTACTATTCAGGCTCAATTGGATAAAATAAGTAGAGAGATGAAGAAGCGTGATGAAAGAGTGTATGCTGCCCAAGTTGGATGTGAAAAGTGCGAAGGACCTCACTACACTAAAGATTGCCCAAATAAGAATGAAAGTGAGACGTTTGAAGAAGCATATTACACCCAATTTGGACAACCATTCCGACCTTCAGGAAGATTTAGGGAAGCTACCCCGGGATTCTATCAAAAGAACAACTTTAATCCCGCTTATCAAGAGAGGAGGCAGACTTTAGATGACACTCTAAAGCAAATTATGGCCGATGCTGCTAAAAGACATGAAGAGAATACTGCTATGATCAAAGAAATCCGAGCTTCAACGGATACTACTACAAGAAATCAAGGAGCTTCGATCAAAGCATTGGAACAACAAATTGGTCAAATGAGCAAAGTTCTTCAAGAAAGGGGATATGGAAGTTTACCTAGCTCAACTGAGACCAACCCAAGGGATCATGTCAAGGCCATAAGCACCACTGAAGAAGTCACTCCTTGCTTACCTAGAAGATCGATGAATGGTAATGATGGTGCAAGACCCGAATTTTTCTTTAATTCTTCAATCAGCTTAAGGAGACTACTAAAAGAAAAGACAAAGATTGAAGAGGAGATCAAGGCTACAATGAAAGATGAGAGCTCTGCAACCGACTTACAAGCCTTGCCTCATAAAGAAAAAGACCCAGGAAGTTTTACTCTACCTTGTTCAATTAATGATATATCTTTCAATAATGTGTTAGCTGACTTAGGAGCTAGAGTTAGTGTTATGCCTCTTAAGACATTCACTACCCTAGGACTAGGTAAATTAGCACCGACTAAGTTACTTATTGAATTGGCTGATAAAACGGTAAAACGACCTGAAGGGATTGCTAATAATGTGCTAGTTAAGATTGAGAAGTTTATTTTCCCTGTAGACTTTGTTATTTTAGATATGCCCGAGGATGTTAAGATTCCTTTAATCCTTGGTCGACCTTTCTTGTCTACTGCCCATGCTAAGATTGATGTGTTTAAAAGAAAAATCTCATTAAGGGTAGGGAATAATAAACTAGTCTATAAGTGCCAAGATCCTGTTAAAAGCATAATTAGAGGAGTCTATGTGCTAGGATTAAGAGAGTGTATGGACCTCGATCTTGAAGCTAGGCTCATGGGGGAAACATTGATTCAAAACAACTCAACTAATCCTAATCATGAGAACTTTGAGGAATTTATTGACCTTAATGTACCTACCGAACTTAGACGCGATGTTGTCAATGATTCTGATGATGAGTGGTATGATTGTGTAGTAATTAACAAACGTAGGAGAATAGTTGAGAAAACAAATTTGAATAATGATGTGTTTATTGAACTACCACCCCACCTTGCTTATTTATGCTTATATGATAATAAGGATTTCCCGTCTATCATTTTGTCATCTCTGCCCGAAAGGGACAGAACTTTGTTTATACAGATATTAAAGAAGAACGGCGTGGAAATTAAGGACGAGCAAGGAATGTTCAATATTACTGAATTGGGAATGAGGGAGCGCGATGTTTCCGACTCCTTCAATGATCGATATTAAAGAGCTGAACGTGATTCTAACTTGAAGACTCTGGAATAAAGACAAGTGCTGACCGGGAGACAACCCGGATTTATCTTTTTATTATTCTATTTTTGTATCGAGTCAGTCAGGCCGCAGAGGATACGGCGCATCTCCATCCTGAGATGCGACGCATCTCCTGCAATGGTCATATCTTTATTTTTCTGCATTTTTTATTTTCGACTTTAAAACTTTTTATCAGTTTATTTTAATGCGGCGCATCCCTGGTTAAGGATGCGGCGCATCTTCTATTCTGATCCGTATTTATTCCAGGCTCGATACGGCGTATCTTCTTCCATAAGATACGGCGCATCGACTAACCTGATGATTTTCATTTTTAATTTTTATGTTTTATTTTTATCTAACTACTAATGTATTATGCAAGTTCGAACCTTTCTTATCTTAGGTGTGTTTTGAAGCCTTGGTGGTATTATAGATTCCTGCATTTCCCGTGGATACATCGAATATGAAGCTTAAACGTTCTAATCCACAAGAAAGATGATTTTTGCTCTAATACTAATGGAGGATCATACCGAGCAAATCTCAGGGGAGTTTTTCTATTCTAATTCTTTTATTTTCCAGTTTTTAACCTTTTATACAAACAACGAGGACGTTGTTTAACTTAAGTGGGGGGATTGGAGAATTAGAACACTTAACATTTACTTGTCCTAAACTTTTCAAAATATGCTTAAAATGTGCTTAATATATCAAAATTTAAAATTTTTAGCATGTTTTTGTTTAAAGTCTAAGATTGCATAGCTGCACACATGACGTTATTTTCAAAAATTGTGATTTTTCAAAATTCACAAATCTATGAGTGTGCCAGTGACTTGTAAACTTTAGAACTTGGCTTGTATACTATTCGAGACCACCATAATAAGTATTATTTATATAATTGGAATGACTTGTCTAAATTGGTAAAATTTCTAGGATTACACCCAAATAGCCTTTATATGTTTTGTGTTATTAGCTAACTACACTGGTTAGTTAACCCCCGTATAAACCCTTTTGTTACTCTCATTTTTAGAGTAAGATACCCCTAGAAAAACCCTCAGAGCCATTCCTTTCTTTTCTTACACCTATGTTTAAAATGTTTCGTTACACCCTTACACCTTAGCCTACCCTGTAGATTAGAATCCGTGGTTGGTTAATTGCTATAGGCAAAGTGTGTTTCCTTACATTACCTGTGTTCGCGTGCGTAATTCATTATCTATGGTTAGGTCGGGAAATTGCACAATGCAATTGGAGTGAAAGTAAATATTGTATATCTTTGAGTTTATTTTTCGTGTGTTTACTACTTTCACTATTACCGTTATTTCTGAAGTTATGAAAAGTATGGAAAAATTATCCAGAATTATCATTATAGTGATGTGGTGAAATTTTACACATATATGTTGATGTCAAAAAAAAAAAAAAAAAAAAAAAAAAAAAAAAAAAAAAAAAAAAAAATCGAAAAAAAATAGAAAAGAAAAAGAAAAAGGAAGAGTTGGATGTTTGATTTTAACCAACTTATGTAAAGTTTTGTATTAAGTGGTCGATATCACCACTAATTGTTGTATTATTTCTATGGATTGAATGGGAGTTGGCAGTTATGGGAACGTCAACTAAGGTTTATTCTTTGATTAAGATCTTGTTGAGTATAATTCGTGTCTACCTAAAGCGTGTGTTTCAAGTGTTAAAGCGTGAGTTATTCAATGATATGAGTCTTATTCATGGGATGGTTGGGATAGTGATTAACCACACTTAGGATTTTAATTTATTTGTTTTGTTTATTTTTTTGTTTTATTTTTACACCAATTTATATCCCAAATATTATCCATACCCTATTATTCTTTATCCAACCAAACCTTTGATTTATTGAGATTAGGGATTTGAGCAATCTTAAGTATCGTAGTCGTGGATTCGGCTATGTATTTATGATTTTGTCGCCCTTTTTGATATATTATTATTGGTGAAGTTTGGACCTATCTTTAGCCTATTCGAGTTAAGGATTTGAGCAATTGCAAGTATCGTGTTCGTGGATTCGATCATGTATTTGTGATTTTGTCGCCTTTTCTGGAATTTGAGATCGATAGAGATTAAGAATAATTAACCCTTAATCCTAAAAACCCTTTTTACCGCTTTAGACTTGTTATTCCTTGGCTTTAGTGGGGGAGATGTGTATACTTGCCAAGCTTATGATAGAATATTCGTCGCGACTGGACAGTTAAACGATTAGATTTGCTTTTATCAAATTATTTTATTTTACTTCTAACTCGTTAAGTGTTTAGTTGTGTGATTATGACAAAAATGAATACATGCTTAAATATAAAAATAAATCCTAATATCTTTTAGGATACATTTTCATAAGACTAATTCTAAGGTTTACTTGGGGACAAGTAAAGTTCAAGTGGGGGGATATTTGATGAACTCAAATAAGTACATTTTATTACTATCATTTATCCTATTAATTTGACTTGTTTTATTATATTATGTATGAGGATTGATACTTAATCGTTTACTTTTGTAATTCTCAGTTGAAAACAAGCATTTGGTGAAACTTGGCGATTTTGGACTAATTATGGAGCAAAACATGCAAGAAGTTAAGAGTCTATTGAAATGTACAAGATCAAGACTAATCTGCTCCAGATGCGCCGCATCTTGCTTATCACATACGGCGCATCGCTATCAAGATCTCACCAGATACGATCCAAGATACAAGAGGACATGCGCCGCATCCAAAGACAAAGATACGCCGCATCTTCTGGCGGTGTACGAATATTCCTGAATATTATAATCTTGGATCCCACGCGAAGTTAAGTCAATGCACCGCATCTACTTGCTAGATGCGCCGCATCCTACCCTCAGACAGAAACTATAAATACCCCAAGACCAGACGAATTTCGAAAGACATATATTATATACGAAGACCGAAGTACAGAAACCAAGGGCGAATTCAGTCGAATAGCGAGCACAAGACACACTCAAATCAAAGATACAAGAGCTGTAAGAAGGTGCTGCATGTGTTTAATTCATTAAGTAGTTTTGTTTTATTGTGTTAGTAAACTTTAATTCATCAAGATTGGTGGCTTGTGTAATGTGACAACGGAAAGATTGCACTCCCTTAAAACTGCTTTCTCATTAATTAAAGTTTATATGTTGATGTCATTGGTGACTTTTATTAGTGCATTGATAACCTCTGTGTCTAGCTGAGCGTTGATCGGGTCGCCATGCCTCTGCCCTCGCCTATTTATTAGATCGCCTATGCATTCTATGGTCTGTAGAAAAGTAGGAGAAAGATAAATAGGATAGTCATAAGTAATCATTAAGGGTTTACTCGCCGATGAGATTAGAACCAACGAGAAAGGACTTAATCTCGGTGCGTTGCATCGAACTATACACTTCATATAACACTAGCAATAAAACAAGTGACAAACTACTTATCATAAGGACAGCCCTCTTATTGTCTCGAGTATTTATCTGTGTACGTGTGTGCTATTCGCTGATTCGTGCCTATTGGTTTAGTTTATTATTTAATTGCAACCAAATCGTGCCAGTCTCTCAGGCTGAACCCCCTTGCGTTAGATTAGGTTGTATAGCTAACTTAATATATTAAAATACTGATTAGAATAACTAGATAATACGTTCCACTCTTAGTGATCGACACTCTACTTACCATTATATTCATACTGACCGGGTACACTGCTCGTTAAGTGTGTGTGTTATTGATAAGTCGGCTAAATATAAATTTAAAACTTGAGTAGGCATTAATACTGCTAAACCGCAACGACACATCACACGCATCACCTGGTTTTTCTCTTCCATTTCCTGTTCCAGCTTCCTGATCTTTTCAGCCTAAGAAGCAGCTGTTTTCCTCCAGTCATCCCTATCTCTCTCCATCTCATTTAACTGATCAGACAAACCCTGCTCTCGGACCGACGTAGCGGAACACGCATCATTCAACTCCTGCTTAAGAGCACTGAACTCCCCCACCAATCGCTCATACCTGCCAAGCTCAGCACTACGCTCCTGTATAGCAATCTTGCGATCGTGATCCAACTACCTATATTCGGTAATCAACTGAGTAAACCGGCGTAGCAGCTCAGCCTGCATGGCAATCCCACCTCCGGCTTGCACATAGGCCGAGTGGACCAGCTGGCTGGTGGTTAGCTCTTCGAGCGCAGCTTGCTCGGCAGGAGGTGTGAGATGTGTCAACAACTCACGGCAGGCCCTGTAGGAGTTCAACCGAACGTCGTTGGGGAGAGACCAACCTGGAATGAAAAGATCCCTCTCGGACAAACTCTCATCTGCAACAAGATTAAATAAATCAGCGAAAAGAAGGTTATAACAAGGGGTATTGCAAGACAAATTTTTTACCTCCTCCAACCGAATGGTGTTCTGTGGAAGGTCCTCGGGAATCATGTGAAGGATGCTGGGAATGTATAGAATGATCTGAATGAGCCGAATGATCTACAAAAAAAAAAAAAAAAAAAAAAAAAAAAAAAAAGGGAGGAAAGAGATGAATATATATATATATATATATATATATATATATATATATATATATATATATATATATATATATATATAAAGAAAAAAGAAAAAACACAAAACAAACCGGAAGAAAGGGTATTCCTTACCATCGGATGAAGGCTGTTGGTTTTCCGGTTGAGTTTCCTGAACAGGTCGCCCCTCCGGGTTTGTCTCAGCGATATGCTCGGTCTCAGCCGTCTCTTCTGCTGGATTAACTGTTCCTCCCTCAACTTCCGGCTCGGGTCCTCCTCCACCACCTGGAATCTCTGCGGTATTACCAACCCCCTGCGGCTCAGCTTGACGAAGGGGGGAGACATCAAGAGTATGCTCAGATGATGCATCTCCCTCGCCCGATCTACTCTTACTTTTCTTCCTTCTCTTCTGTGAGCCGGATGCACCCTCAGAACCCTTTTTCCTACTTTCCAACTCAGCAGTTCGTTTCTTCCTCTCTTTCTCTTCCCTAGTAGCGACCACATTCGGACCAGGCTTCTCAACTGCCTTCTGGAGAGAAGTTTTCTCAGGAACCATACTCCCCGGTACCAGTGGCTCGGTCGTTCGTACCGGCCTTTCGCTCCCCTCCCTTAAGGGATCTCCCCTGCTAACCTCAACCCCATCCTCTAATTCAGGAATGTGTGAGGTCTTGGTCTAACACCCTTGGATCCTCATTTCAGGAATGTTTAGAGTCTTGGAACTCTCCGTTGTAACGGCCCTTGGATCCTTTATTCCGAAAGGTGTAAGGTCTTGGTTCCCGTGAAACTCCGTTAGTTTATGTTGCACAAGTAAAAAAAAAAAAATGATGAAAAAAAATGATGATGAAAAAAAAATGGAATGATATTGCAAAATGCAATAAATTTTGAAGCTTGCTTGTTGTAAATTTTAAATCTATCTTGTAACTAGTATTAGTCAAAGTTTTATAAAAACGTCGATTTTTGTTATCAAAATTTTGAAAATCAAGCACAGTCACCTAACTTTAATATATATGGGAGTGAAAAGTTACGTTTCGGCTTACATAGATTATTAGTATAAGTAGTGTTAGCATTTTACAAAAACATTTGCACATTGAGTTTAAGCTTAGTTGGGAGTATAAAAAGAGGATGACGATTTCAATTCCCTGGAGACACCCAGTTTGTGTGAATCCCGTTTCATGATACCATTTTTGGAAATCAAGCATGTTATATATTTTGTTCTAAGTTTAAATTTCTGGCATTGTATAAAAAATCAAAACGGGGTATACTTGGTTTTCTTTTGATCCTTTCATTACTTTATATGATCGGATTGCTAGGGACTAGCAATAGTTTAGTGTGGGGGATTGATGAGTGTGTAAATACTCATCATTTTACACCCATTAAAGACACAAAAATGACCAAAAACACCCAAATAGATCAAATATATTGCAAATATTCGTGGTTTGTGTTTTTATGTGTTTCAGGTACAAAAGGATTGAAAACAAGGCAAAACGGACAAAAAACAAGCACAAGATTGGAAAGTTGTGAAAAGCCGAGGACGGGGAAGAAATTTACGAGTTTGGACCGGGATATTGCTCAAGTTATCAAAAGTCAACCTCCGAGAATATCAAAGTGTCACAAATAGTCCTTGGAGATAATTTTCAGACTTTACAAGATTGGTCCCTGGATTTTCAGAATGTGGCAAAAGTGGTCCCTAAACTTTAAACCTAATTCTATACCTTATCCCATTTTTATCCTAATCCTAACTAATCCTAAACCCAAACAAATACCTAAGCCCAACATAAAAAACCCAAGCCCATCCCAAATAATACCCGTACCTTTTATTTAGCTAACCCAACCCGGTCAACTCAGGTCAAACTCCAAACAGTATAACAAAAGCGGGATAAGATAAACAGACCCTTATCTTCAACCTCAAATCCTCCCCACTCTCTGACTACTTTCCCACTTCCCCTGCAACAACCCATCATTCACCTTTTCCCATCAACCCCACATGCTAAACCCATATCCCCACTACCCACGTGCACTGTACACTCCAGAAAGCAGTTGACTGCTTTTCCCGCCAAAACTGAAGTTAACGGCTGAGATGATTCCAAGCCAATCCAAGGGTCAAGAAATGGTCAGAAGAAGTCAAAGAAGACATCCCAGCTTGATTTTAGTATAAATAGGGCATTTTGTAGCCTTAATTGGTAGTAGTTAATTTAATATAGGAGTAGTGTAATTTATTTTTAAGTCGAATGTAGAACAAGCTTTTAGGTTTAGTCAATCTCATGTTTTTGTAATCTTAATTTCAGTTTCAATTTCAGTTTTAAAAGAGTTGTACGATTTCAGTGATAATTCAAGTTAATTTCAATTCAGTAATTTGAGACAATTGTTGTTTATAGTTCAAAAGCTTTTATTTCCTGTTCAATAAGCTCATATAAGCCTGTGACAGCTTATTATGAGTTTATTGTTGCTTACTCAGTTCTGTTCCAAGAAATCAAAAAAGTCAAGGTTAGTCAAAGTTGCTGTACTATTGCTTATTCTGGTGCTTATTGCTTTTTGTTTGCTTATCTGTTTTATTTGAAACATAGTAGGATTAGTTTTCTAGTTAGTATAAGCTTAAGTCTCATTTTCACTAAAAAACTTTAAAAACAGTCAACTTAGCTTGATATAGACATTAGCTTATTTGGTGCTTAATATTAGATCAATACTGCTTATCTCAGCTTAAACAAGTTAGACATTCATTAATAAGTCAGATTCATAGGTTATTTTGGTGGTTTCTAGTGTTAATCTCAAATCAGTCATATACAAGGGTGTTTGGCACAGCCCTTAAAGTGGGTCAAATTGGATATCACTGTTCATGTGCACACTTGGTTAAGTTTAAACTAGCCTAATCTAGCATATATAAGCTGTTTTTAAGTGATTTTTAGTTGATTTGATAGATTTTCATGGTTTTGAGTTACTAGTATAAGCCTAAAGAATATAACTGAGCATTAAGTTCTTAATGGGGAATTAGCTGTTTGGTCCTTTCCTTTGGACTTTTTAAGTTAAATATAGTACATTTAGTTTTGATTCAAGAGTTGGATTAAAATCAGTTGGTATTGTGACTTTTGCAAGACTTCTGAGTTCAATTTTGATATCAGAACTTATGTGCAGACTGTATCAGTCTATTTTATGCATGCTTTGTATTGATTAGTGCTTAATTCCCTTTGTTCTCAGTTGCTTGCTTATTGTCTTTGCTTATTCCCCATTTCCATACCTAATCTTAGCTTTTTGTAGCTCTTTCATAGCTTAAAAATATCACCTCAGTAAGCTCATTAGGTCTGCATATTTTTTATTTTGCCATTTTCAGCCATTTTCTTTCATTTATCATTTGTTAGATTTAAGTTGTTATAAGCTAAGATTTTGCACATTTAGACTTGGCTAGCTTGTCTATCTATTTATATTTTTTTTGGAATTTTAGGATTTTATCTGATCAGCTTTTTAAGGGCTTGAAAAAGCCCTTTTTGCCCTGTCCCTTAGGTATGTCAGCAGCTTGTTTGCTTATTTTGTGTTGTTCAGTGCTTATTTGTAGGTTCTAGTGGCTTATTCATGTATACCTGTAGCTTATTAATAGTATTCAGCTTATTTCAATCCTAGAGTAGCTTATTTCAGCTTATTTCCCCTTTTGCTTCATATCTAGCTTAATGCCTCCTTTAGTCCAACTGTTGCTTATTTAGCTTATTTCTGGCTTATTTTTGAGTTTTAAAAATATTCTCTTTTCAAAAGTTAAATATTTTTTATAAGTTTTAAAAAAGAAAAATACCAAAAAAATAAAATAAAATAAAAAAATTCAATCAAGTCTTTTATAAGCGGCCACCTTATTCTACTTTTTTATGTGCTTATTTTAAGTTTTCAAAAATATTGTCTTTTATAAAAAGTGCTTATAATTAAGTACTTTATCAGTTTCGAAAAGCAAAAATCCAAAATCTCTTCGTTTTCACTATTCACGACACGTTACCACGAATCGAGAACACAAATTCCATTCAAACCTTCGTTGGGGATAACGACCCGGGTTACACATACTTCACTTGTGTTTCCTTAGAAATAAATTACACATTGATTTTCGCGAATCACTTATCCATAGTCATGCCATCCGGAGGAAGTGTGGGCCGTAAATCCAAAGGGATACCAAACTCTCCGACCACACGATCTAATTCTTCTTGCGTCATTTTTGAAGTATGTATATGCATATCAAATTTAGGGACGACCCTACCGGACTGAGGGTCAAGTCTACTGACTAATGAAGGATTCCCTGATGCGTTCATCTCAGCGGCCATACTAAAAGGATGCTGAGGACTAAGTAGGAAATATAATTACAAGAAAGAATAAAACGCACCTCTCGAAATTACACAAAGAACGTCCGGTAGTAGAAAACGTAAAACTCCGAAGATAAGGAAAAGAAATGCGCAGTAAGCAGTAAAAAATGAAGAAGAATAGAGCGGTATATATAGGGAAAACCTGGGAAGAAACGAAAATGTCGCGTCAGTCTGTCATTAGCTGACGTGGCAGATTCTGGGACGTTGGATCTCTACGGTAAAAACTACGCGTGGCATAAAGCTGTCTGGCATATAGGTAAAATATTATTATATTCGGCCCATGGGCCTGGAACTCAACCAGCCCACAAAGGTCTAACAGGCCCCACCTCGTTTACCCGAACCGACACTAATGTGACCCGATCACGCGGCAAGGACAGAGGAACACCGAAAGACCCAAGTTGTTAAAGTATTGCACTATCGAATCAAAAGCCGATACTACAATACTGGGGGGGGGGACATGTTGGCGTATGTGTCCGGACGTCATGTTTCGTCCGGACCTGCTTACATGTCCGGACGCCGCATTTTGTCCGGACTGACATCTTACCTCCGGACGTGTCTCCTGACAGGACCGCCACCATTTACACTGAGCAATCCCATCAACCGCCGCAATCCCAGATTTCCCGGGATTGTGTTCCCCACGTGATCTGACACCTACCTACTAGGTCAGGCGTAGGTCAACTCGCTTAGTCCCAAGGTAAACAGGTACAGTAGGTGTGGGTAGTATAAATACCCACACCTCATTTATGATTTGTATTCAATTTGACACCTACTACATTTACTCTCATTTCACTGTTCACACCCGTATAACTATCATATACTTACTCTCACTTGGGATAAAACCCGGGGCGAGTCTAACATGTGTGCTCCTTGTGTGTATAGGGACTCCCAACAGCCGGAGGAATCATTCCAAAGAATTCTACACAGGAGTGGGACCTATCCGCAGGGTTTTACTTCAACAACTGATAAAGAAGGCTTTGTGGAAGTAGAGGAAAAAGGTGGCAGGAATAAGGATACTAGTAACATGGATAACATTGGTAATGAAGGTAATAAAGGGTATGTCAAGAGACAAGAGTATAGGCCTAAAACAATGAATGCAGATAAAGGTAAAGAAAAGGAAGATATGAAAAGTGATTCTAGAAGAAATGGTGAAATGTATAATGAAAAGGGGTGCCCTGCTCTAGGTTCTAAAGAAGAAAGGAGCAAATCACAAAGCATAACACAAAAAGAAAACAAGAATAGATTTAATGTATTGGGAAGTGTAGGCAACAATGAATCTCAGGACTCTAATGATAATCAAAAGTGCCAGGATGAGGGAAAGTTATGTAGAGATAAGAATGGAAAGTTTTTAAGTATGGAAGAGAATATAGTCAAAGAAAATGAGATTTTTGATGTTTTCATTCACTGGCAGAAGGAGGAGGAAATGGTTGATATGTTTGTGAACAATAAAAGGAGTCCCACTGATGAAGAATTAAAGACTTGGGCTCAATATGTGTGTGAATGGTACAAGGAGAAGTGGGAAGCAAAATGGAAAAGTAAATGCTTCATTGTAGGAAGATGTATATGGATTAAGGATTGATTGAAGAAGTGAATATGGAGGTTTAGATACTGATGTTGTCCTTGTAGTGGTGTCTATTTGAATTTTTATGTTTGTATGTTGTCTGTCTGTATGTTTAGCTCCAAGTTCAGATGCTTTGGTCTTGTCTTTAGCTCTGTTTTTGTATTGTAAATGTTTGGAGTTTAATATAATTCACCTTTTGCACAAACTGAATATTGTGGCTTCAAATCACATTAATCAGATCATCAAGTTACAAAATACAAACACTCCATGACCTTTTTTTGATTTGTGTTGTGTAGCTAAAATGTGGGGCCCAGGTGCTGAACAAGGAGGAATACTACAAACGTCAAGCTGTAGACTGGATCTAAAAGAGCCATATTATCGAATGTCTCAACCACAAGCCTACTCATCGTCCCAAGATCAGCAGCCCAATCAGCTCTTACAATCGCAGGTACCCGTTAGCTTCCTTCATTGAATGGATTATTAATAAAACAACAAATAATTAGCTCTTTTAGTTTTCTCCTAAATTACCCGTGATCGTATTATTTAGACAAGATTTACAGGCGGCACTTATTTTTCAGTGCTTTGAATAGAAATCTACTATGCTTTTTTGAAAGTAGAAAATAGATAGTTGAGATCAATTTTTAATTTTCATGCACCTTGCGAACCATTTGGGTCAAAAGGTGCCCATTTATCACGTCTATTAGAAAATGCTTTCCATCATATATGCATGAGTCTATTACAGGAATGATCCTTTTAGAGAAAAAACGTCACAATAATTGATCCTTCTCTTACATGAGTAAACAAGTCAATTACAGGAATGATAAACAATTGTTTGGTAGCTTGACTGTTTTTTGTTCAAATTACAGGATTTACAACTTTCCTCTCTGGATGAAGATGGGTCGGATTTCATTCAATAACCGATAAATGATTCCGGAGTCCAAATTCATTGACCCACTACTACAAAAATGGACATAGAGCCCGGTTGAAAAGGTTGATAGAGCCCGGTTTTTCATGAGGGCACAAAGGGGGAGGGACTCTATGTGAAAAGCAAATAGAGCCCGGTTTTGAAAACGGGCTCTATTACCTGTTATAGAGCCCGGTTTTCTATCAAAGAACATGGCTCTATGTGAACAAAAAAAAAATAAAAAAAAAATACAGCCATGAAATCCATTACCTTTTGGCCAAATGAACATTATATTGATTGAGATAAGAAAAGATTCACTAATATTACAACTACTTTCTATTGATACATTGAGATTAATCTTGTGACTACTCTTGCAAACAACACATTTCAAGTTCTGAGTAAGACGTTGAGTCTGTGCCTTGACCCACTTGACACTTGACCAGATGAAAGGAGCCACCTGCAGTTTGCCCCAAAAAAAAACTGTGGATAAGCAGGCCCAAACACCCTTAAATTGGTTAACTGATGTAGGATAGAGTAGTAAGCGGATAAGCAATATTACTAAAGGTGCTGGCGAAAACGCTACAACGCAAAGCCATTAGTTTCAAACAATGAAAGCAGACACTTTTTATAGTATGCGAAATGCACTTGGTATAGCTTAGTAGTTAGTATACAGAAAGGTAGTAGTTTCAAACAATGAAAGCCATTAGTTTTCCAACTGTCCATCATCTATACCAAACAGATTGTAAACTCAGTTTTGGGTACAGTGGTAGTAGTTTTCTATGACTGATCGAGTTTAATGGTCCATAATTCATGAGCATCGGCAAACATGGGGAACAAAATGTGAAACCTACCAATCTGCGGTCCAATATACACAGAAACTTAATTTGCATGTTTCTTTCTAATTCACTTGATTTATCATAACAAATTACGCATACCTAGCCACCATGGTCCCGACTCCATCTCTTAAAAACAGTTCCTTTAATAGCACTCCAGCTATGTTACCATCTAACAGATGAACTCTTTGTACACCCCCTAGTGTATATAAATAAAATAAAAACAATTAATGACATCAATCTAAATGGTAGCATTCGTGATTTAAGTACTTACTCTGCAAACAAAAGCAGTAGCAGCCAACTCTGATAAATAACCATTTGATCTACTGAGCCTTTCTTGTCCTCCAATAGCAAAACCTTGTTCACTAGACCACAAACCATTTCCGTTGTCAAAACCAACACCATTCTGAAACGTTGCAGCACGCCTGTAACTGGATGCTGTCCCATTCTGTGGAGCAGGAGCACCTCCACTGATGGAGTTATAACCAAGGAAATGGGAATTAGATTCCTCCTCACCAATGGCTTTTACATAATTAGCAGCAATCTCGCTTTGCTGCGCTCGTCTGCGTATTAACATGTCTGCATCTTCAAGAGTTAAAAATCTAATTAAATGGCCACATTCATCCAAAATGGGACCATCGATAATGCAAATAAGCTTCTCTGCTCCAAGAGCCAAAGCACAAGCAGTAGCAACTTCGTATGTGCTGCATTATTGACAGCAAAGATAATTAATATCCAAAACATTCACATACAGTCACAACTTCCAACTAAATAACACATACATTGGTTAATTGCAGATTAAGAGCACATATATACTTTCGTTGCTAGGATGAGGGTAAGTCGACTGTATGTATCTTACATTGTCTAGGATCACAAAACTTAGGGGAGCACCTATGATCTTTTTTTTTTATTTAATTCGATTAGATCATGTCAAACAGTAACAAAAGATACCTATTACTCTATTAGTAAATCCATATACTATATAGCATACTTGCAATTCAGTACACCTCCAGAGCTGGAATATCCAAGGTTGCTTAGTATCACGATTGATTCGTTATCCAGCCTCTCACGGATGCGATCAATATCCACTTTCTTCACTTCACATGTTGCTCCATAATCAATGCCTTCAACAACTCCTCTTTTCTGGGAAACATAATATATATTTAGAGTCACAAATATTGCTTTAGATAAATTGCAAGACATTTAAAGAGAACGAGAAGCTTACCTTGGCAGCAAGAAAATTGCCACTTGCAACACTGACACCGTCATGCACACGTCTGTTCTTTCCATGTCGGCGAACACTGCATATGGATGGTCCTGGAGACAGCTTTGCCTCGATCATCAGACGTATTCTTCCAGCTGAATCCATTGCCGCCTTGAGGGAATCAGGGTCGGTGATTCTGTATCTTCCAACATATTTAGGTTCACACCCTGCAATATCCATTCATGACTTACAATCTAACACAAACATTATTATCCTGAAGACCTAAACTATATACTAGCATAGTAACTATATATGAGCATCCAGTAGCTCAGACTTAAAAACAGTTTTCGGTTTAGTGCTGTATAAAGCGCATGTAGATCCATGTCTATGACACGCTTAGATGCAGAAAGACTAGGGGATGTGGTTTTGCACCTAAAATTTCTTCTTTCTACACCCCATTGATTATATGTACATGAACTTTCATCTAAACTTCATAAATCGTTCTCATCATTACTGCTCAAACAGCAAATAATTATGCTCAGAATGACGAATGTGTTTGATTTGAATAATAGATTACCTTCAATCCTTCCCAAATACAACCTAGCTCAAAACCCAAAACGCCTCGTCAAGATTCTGTGTCGCATAGGCCAGAATAAAAAGTGTCACGCAACTAATTCTACTGAAATTACCATATAAGATGTGTTGGCATATATTTGGTATTCCACATAATACTAACTACTAAGCTATACCAAGTGCATTTCGCATACATAGTCAAAAGTTAAACTACTATCAATTTTAGTGATTTCAACCTAAATATACATACATACAAGTACAAAGATACAACCAATTTATGAAGTAAACATCTATTGTTCCATGAAATATATATCTTAAAACTAGGTCAAAAATTGGGTTTAACTTTAAAAAAATTGTTCCATAAGTATGAACGAAATATGAAAGAGCACACACACACTAACCTTTTGAATAGTAGCCAAGGTAGTCACAGTCGAAACATGAGGTCAAGGCAGGAGCAAATAGGTCGGGTTTTGGGGGAGAAGATACTAGTATCAAGATAAGGTGAGATCTGATTTTGGGGTTAAATGGGGTGTAATCGAGGTTTGGGAGGGAGATGGAAAAGTGAAACTGGGTTTTGGGGGGGAAATGAAAATTTAAGTTGAGTTTTGGGGCTTATGTTTTGGGGTAGGGGAAATTGGGAAATTGGGAATTGGTGAAATAGAGCCTGGTTTTGTTGAAGAAAATATGGCTCTAATGATTTTTAACATAAAGCCCCGTTTTGTTAAAGAGAACATGGCTCTATATGAGGAATAGAGCCCGGTTTTTAAGCAAAAAATACGGCTCTAACATTATCCAACATAGAGCCCGGTATTGTAAGAAAAAACATGGCTCTATACCCTTTTCCACAATCCGGAATCCCTTTAGACCCCGTGTTTCACTAAAACCGGGCTCTATTAAGGGGGCTCTATGTTCATTTTTGTAGTAGTGACCTTTCAGTGACGTAATGCATTTGATATACACAAACGGTCTAAGCTTTCTGGAAACGTGATCCATCATGTAACATTATTACTAGGCACCAAGAAATGTTAGGCGGGTTCTTTCAAGACTGCCGTTTACTTTCATGTATCATTTCAATGCCTGTAAATTAGGTTGTCATGGTTGACCGATTTATTGCTCTTAGAGTGTTTGCATTACCATGTTGAAAAAGTTGACTAATAATTAATTTTTAGCCTCGAGATGAAGTTGATGACTTTTGTGCCCATAAAGTCCCTAACTATATGATATGCCCTTTTAGTTAGTTCGTATCTGCGTTATTTTGAATGAGGCATTGCCAAAAGAACTGGACCAGTTGAGGCCGGCGTCAATTGTGTGGTTAAGGCTGATCTAGCTAGGTTGAGACAGGTAGTGAGGAGTGCCTGCTACTAGTATCAACGAAGGTCTTCAATAAATCTACGGCTAGTTCTTTGTCATAATACAAATGTATGTTACCCATGGTCCTATTCTGGTTTTCTTCTTTTGTTTTGTTTGAAGAAAACTTGAGTTACGGTCTTCCCTTGTAAGTTTAAACATTTTACAGCGTAACTAGATGTAAATGTCAGTTTTTATCACAAATTTTATCTAGTTTGTGACGCAAAAGAACCTGATTTTACCACGTTACAAACCAAAATTAAAAAATAATCTGACAAGTTTCTTTGCTAAAAGTCAATTAGATAAAGCCATCTTGATGGAAGAAGCCTTCACTACAAAAATAGAAGCACTTTGGGACGATAATGTCGACCCAAATGTGCAAAGCCTGTCGACCCAAAGGCAGAATAGGACGACGGGACGACACCTCGTCCCATTCTGCTAGTACCTTTTTTCTTGTCCCAAAAAATTTTGGGACGACATCTTTAGTAAAAAATGGGATGACATTTTCCTGGGACCCACCACCCATTTAACTCTTAAATTACAAAATGGGTCGACGTGTATTTGCAAATTTGGGACGAGATTCTCGTCCCAAATGTTTTTTCCTTTTTTTTTACTTTCTTCACAGCTATTAATTAAATACGAAAATGTTTTTAAAAAACAAAATGAGACGACATTTAAAAACAAAAATGGGACGAGATTCTCGTCCCAAATTGTTTACATTATTTTAAATTAGATCCAGTAGGACGGGTGATGTGGCACTCAAAACAAATGGGACGACATTGTCGTCCCATTATGTCCTGTATGCAAAAAAAAAAAAAATGCAGCAGAAACCTGCATTTCCAGATTTTTTCCGGATTTTTTTCCAGAAAAAATCTACCAAAGCAAAACCTGTAATCAACCACAATCCGCAATACCAATTCGGCAATATGATACAATACCAAATTACTCAAATCCACGATTGCATTCAACAATAAAAATAAAAATTGATTTACAAAGTTTTTAAATTTAAAAAAAAAAAAAAACAAATACTCGCAGAATGGGACGACGTTGTCGTCCCATTTTGTTTGGCGGGACTAAATTTAATGGAGGGATGTTTTTTTTTTTTGCGAAATTTAATTTAAAAAGCTTTAAAATATCAAAAATCAAATATATATAGATTTGGGACGACATTGTCGTCCCATTTTGTTCAAGTTGAAAGGCTCCTTTGACTGCCTTTTTTGTTGAAAAAAGTGTGGGCCATGGCCAAAATTTGGGACGAGAATGTCAACCCAAATTTTTGGCTGGTCCCAAATCCTTTGTTTTGGTGTAGTGCTTAAACCTTATTCAAAACATCAATTTTTGTTCACAATGAAATATTTGTTGCAGCCACTAGAATTGGTAATTTGTACAGTGCCTTGCAAATGCAAACGAAAAGGAGCGACACCCCAGAGGGCTGAGGTTAAAGGGTTTTATAGCTCTGAGAGTAACAAAGACAACCTGATATGTCTGTCTTATAGCTCTGAGAGAGTAACAAAGACATCTTGATATGTCGGTATGAACCGTTACTAACAAAAGGTAAACTTTTCGGATTATGCTGGTTTTGTCGTGATGATTTTTAATTGCTATAGAACTATTTAACAGTGATTATTTTACATACGAAAAAAGTAGTCCATTTTTTCAAATGTAACGAATCGGAGATTTTTTTATTTTTTTATTTTTATTTATTTATATATTTATTTATTTTTTAATCTTTTCCCTCAAAGTGTTCATGATCAATAACTCAATAAGCATTCTTCTCATCTCATTCATTCCGGCCCCAACCTCAAAAATTTGGCATTTTGAAGAAGTCTCCGTGTTAGTTGCTCGTTTAGGTAGTCATTGCCACCCGCCCACCTGAGCATTAAATAGCTTGCCTAAATAGTGTAAAGATTGACGATATATATCAATAAAATAAAGTTCGCCCGTCATAAAAGGTTCATGTTTTGTGTTTAAGTATTTTTCTGCGGGATGAATAATTCTTCGATATATCCTCCGGTCTTGATGTTGTCAAGCCCTCCGGATATCTGCTAAGACAGTAAACGCGTTAGCCTCGCCACGGGTGTGACCGCAGGACCAAACTCCGGCGTGAGAGTAAGTATCGGTGTTAAGGAAGATAAGAGTAATAATAGAGTAATGAATTAAGTAATAAGTGTGTGTGAATTGAATTAACCTTAACTGAAAACTTGTTCCTCCTTATATAGGAGGCTGACTTTTGTCCCCATCGGATGAGTCCAAAAGTGATAGTGACCTTTTTGAGCGGCAACTGAGATCTTTTCCTGTTTGGGCCTTTTTCCTGTCCTGCCATGACTCCTGCAACTCTGTCACATACTACTAATGCTGAGGTTGACTTTCTAATCTGAAGACAGCCGTTAAGCCGAACGATCCATTAGCGCCGTCCGGAAATGGGAGTTCGTTCGGATTAAAACCTTCGGACACATACGCTCCAAGTCTGACATGTTCTGGAATTAACCGTTTGTCCGAACGACCTGTGAGGTCCGTTCGGTTTGGGCTATTCGGCCATATACGCCAACATTTTGCAAGTACCACATGTTATTAAAGTTATACAAGCTTAATCTAATCTTCTTTTGTTAACTTACCTGAGTAGAGTAACTTAAGTGAACAAAAACGTCATGTATGGTAATGACAAGGATTGTTTTGATTCAAAATGCTGAAGTATTTTGCATCTGGAGAGCAACTTGGGTAGCTAGTTCAAAGCCTAGAGTATGATTGAGTCCAGCACAATCCTTGTTAATTTTAGAGTTAATTACATAAATGTGGTTTGTCGGATTTTACGGGTTAAGTCACGATACTTTTTTTTCGCCGGGTCATATCACGGTGGTTTTGTAAGTCGAGTTGTTGATCATGATGGTGTTATGGGAATGTCCTTAGCTATAGATGATTGACTTGTAACAGGTTTATAGTTTTTGGTGATTAATATATACTTAAAACTATTTTACGAAAAATAAAAAGAAAGTTTACACCGATAAAGTAATTTTATACAAAATTTATCACAAACCCATTTTACTTGTCACTTAAAACATTCCCAGTTAACCTTCACGCACGGTTATTATATAAATATGTGAATTGATGGGGATCTTACTGCTTCATCTGACTTAATTAATGAGCTTGTTCTTGATGAGTCTCTTGACACCCGGCCTTCCCGGTTTCTTACAGTGAAATCTTAAATAAGCTTATTGAAGATAAATTGTATGATGGAGAGGTCTTAAACTCATTAAATAGGAATCCTTAGGTGCATTGAGAGTTTGACAAATAAACTAGAAAATAAAAAGACGGAACCACAGCAGGAGACGCATGTAGATGCAGAATTAAACATATGTAGACGGAACCCGAACTAAATGAGACTAATGCAAACAGAACCAGAGCGAAGCAGATGAAACACGGTAGAATCAGACATAACCAACCAGGTGCAAAACCATTATGTAACCAAAACAAATTCAGAACCAGAGCAAATCAGACGGAACATGGCAGAATCCAAGATAACCAACCAAATGCAAACCATTACGTAATCAGAGCAAACTCAGATAACATACCATATGTGTTGTCAGAATCATATTGGTACAAGAGCAAAATCAGAAAATTAAAGAACCCAAAACCCGTAGCAAAGCAATACAAAACCAAAATTCAAACAAACCATTGTTTCCTTACGAAACCCAAAAGCGAGCAGTTAACAAATTCAGTTTAATATGGCAGTACACAAGAGTACAAGAGATTAAGTACGAGGCTTATCCAATAAGCCTTTATTAAGCTAAGGATGAATACATCATTCCTTCTCTTGAGAAAATGATTAGTCCTTGAGTTGAGAAATGCTCTTCTTAGTAGAGCTTTTCCCTAGACTAATTGATTTAAACCCTTGTGATCTAACGGTTTCATAGTTCTGTCGTCTTCTCGTCTTTTTTAGGCTGAATGTGTGGGTTTTGGGCTTCGTCTTGTAGCATTCTCTTCTTTTCTCTTTGCCTTTGAATATCATCGCTGTTTCCAAAAACATTGGCCGGAACTCAAGGCCGCGTATAATGAGGCCAGACATAGGTCCTTCATGACTTGTAAATTTCATATCAATAGAAAGAGAGCCATCCTTGAATTCATGAGCTGAGTTAAATTTCCACAGTTGAATCTCCATCCATCCATCTTCCCTTTGTTTCGGAACCCGAGTGATACCATTTATGTTCAATGCGTTTGGGGTTATAAAATAAACAAATTCAGCCTCATTGTTTTCTTTGTGCAGTACGTCTCGTACTTTTACTGGACAATGCAGCCCCTGACATTTTTCTGAAAGCTTGAACACAAGGTAACACACGTATTCTGTATCTTGTGACAACATTTGACTTTTGATCGTGCAATTAAGATGAAATACTTGTTGTGGTAAAAGCTCAATCACCTCTTGAAATCTGCATGTAGGATAGATTAAGAACAAAGTTATATATAAAGACAGGAAACTACATCCAAGAAGTGAAACTTTTGTCAACCATTTATTCACGAAATTTTAATTGTCAACTACAAATAAAAAAAACACTAGGTAAGAAATCTGGTTTTTCATGTGACCTCTACATATTTGGATGTACAATAAAAAAAGTTTAGTGGTTAAAGCGTAGGGCTGGCAATTCGTGTTGGATTCGGGTTATTCCCCAACCTGAACATGTCATGTTTAAGTAATTGGGTAGGACTTGTGAACCCCAACTTGTTTAAACATACCTTGAACCCAACCCATTTAACCCGCTTATCTAACTCGGTTGCCTGTTTAGCGAGTTACACTGGTTAAATAGGTTAAATGGGTTGGCAGGTTGACCCGTTTAACCCATTTAACCCATATAACACCTTTAAACAACTATAAAATTAATATTTTCTTTAAAAAAAAAAAAAAAAAAAAAAAAATAATAAAATAAAAAAAAAACTTAAACGGGTTGTCGGGTCGACCTATTTAACCTAACCCAACCTGAACGCGGCCCGAAACCTATTTACACCCAACCATAACCCGTTTATTTCTGTATCGGTCTCGGGTCGTGTTTCATGTAGTTAAGGAATTGCCACCTCTAGTTAAAGGAAACTGTAACAAAAATAGCTAAAATATAAGAAGCAAACCTGGACTTGGCTAATGGTTTTGAAGAAAAAAGATCTACATTAGAGAATTTGTATAAAGCTGCCTTTGCCGAAAGCACTAGAAGTTTCTTTTTGTCGACTTCGCCCAACCAGAACAACTCGTCATAGCTTCTACATATCTTGAATATTTCTTCAAAGTTAGTTGGAAGTTGTTGTACCTGATCCACATTGAAGTTTGATTTCAAGACATGTTGGACTTCCTTCAATTTTCCGATTTCTTCATGTTTCACCTGTGTGCAAATCATGTTAAATATGCAACATAGATCATGGGTTTAGTTTAATATTTTGGCATGTATCCGACCTCTTTGTATAATATAAACAAAAGAGTTTATAATGGAAACAAGGGATTCAAACTTACATTGTCAATTGCTCGAAATTCAATGCCCTCAACATAAACCACACTTTCTCCACAATAGTGTGATGAAAAGCTCTCAAGTAGAAACTCAAAAACAACATCTTCGTTCTGATTCAAGAATTGGTACAACTCAATCATCATCCAGTCCTTGTCTCTCCATGTTGCGAAATATGCATGTAGAGTTTCGAGTCCCTTTTTATACTTTAGGTTAACACACATCGGTTTACTTGAAACTTTTCTTGAATCATTAAATTTGAAGACTAAATAGACTCCATAAACGACATTTGGAGACAAAAATTGAGCGTTTGTCTTTATTTCAATGTTCAATTTGGAAATATCTAACATCTCCGCTACTGACTCAAATCTGCACATATTATAAATATTCAAGTCCCAGTCAGTCATAACCATTATTCCCTCAGATGTACACTTCTACTTTAGAATTTAGTATTTCTTTAAACCAAAATAAATGAGATAACAATTTATTTTGGAATTAGTAAATAGTAGATGCTTTGTAACTTGTACAAGTTACAAAGCATCTACTATTTACTGTTCTTTGAGTCTATTAACCATTTGATTAACAAACAATTTTGTATTATATCTGATTATGAAAGTAAGTTGTTTATATTTCTTGTTCTAAAAGTTGTTGATCATATTACATTGTAGATTAGAATAGAAATTTATGCATCTAACAACAATATATATGTACAAACAAAGGTGGAGAGAATAACCTTGATTCTGGAAGAGATTTCCACTCATGTGGACAGCTGTTTTTGTAGGAAAACAATGTGGCTGAAACCATTGCATTTCTTTCTCCAATACCATCGAATGACATCAACTGTAATACAAAAAAAAAAAAAAAAAAAAAAAAAAAAAAAAAAAAAAAAAGGAAAGAAAGTCAGACTCAACGTTAGGATGTGTAAATGCTTGTATGATTTTGATTCATCCGTAATAAACTAAAGGATACATGGAACACAAGATGCACAAACATATGAGTGAGATTTGAGAATGAACTCATTACCGTTTTGTCTTGTTGAAAGAGGATTCGCTTCGAAAAAATGTTGTAAAGATCCTCTTTCTTGATGGTAGAATAAATTTCAGGGCACTTTGACTTCTGGATTATTTCTTTATAGTCTTTAGGCAATTTGGGCTCCCATTTCTCATAATCCTCCTGTATATACATTACTTAATCAATTAATAAACTCGTTTTTCATACAGCTACTTTCTTACCGTTTATAAAACAGTTAAAGGCCAGTTTTGTCAAAATATAGAAACTTACCTGGAATTCTAATGTTTTCTTAAGCTGTATGACCACCTCATGAGCTGTTGGCCGTCTTTCTCTCCTGTGATGTAAGCATTGAAGGGCAATCCTTGTAAATGTAGTATATGACAGTGGCACAATTTGTTCTTTAATACCCTCGAACACTAACTTATCAAGTTTTCCTACATGATAGTGGTGTTTAGCCAAAAAGGGTAAATAAAGATACTCATCATCTAGCTTTTCGGATGAAAGTTTCCCACACAATATGTCAAATAAAACTGCACCCAGCGAGAATATATCAGATTCTTTAGTTAAGAAGCCTGTTTTCGAGTGTAGTGGGTCATGATAGCCGATTGTGCCTGTAACATTGTCGATGACAAAGCCTACATCCTGATTTGTTGGACACACTAAGGAAAGCCCAAAATCAGAAATTTTTGCTTTCCAATCATCAAACAGTAGAATGTTGCTGCTGCTGATGTCCCTATGTATTACAATTTCTGGACTTGAAACAGTTCCATGAAGGAACTCCAACCCGATTGCAATATCAATGCATATTTTAAGCCGCATCACCCACGTAAGACTATCATCGCTCAAGTACTTATCAAGACTTCCTCTCGATGCATAATCATAAACAATTATTTTCTCATCCTCTTCATCACAGTAGCCTACAAGGCCAATGACATTTTCATGTTTATACTCCATAAGGATTTCCAGCTCTGTCATAAATTCAGCTTCTCCTTCAGCAGACTTCCTATCCAACAGCTTTGCAGCAATGATGTTATCTCCATGAACAGATACTCCTCTGTATACATTCCCGAAATCTCCATGTCCAATGATATTGTCTTCACTGAAGTCTTGTGTAGCCAGCTTTATGTCTTCAAGTGACAGTTTGAGGCTGTCCTTGTGGTTCTCCTGTTAATCATTAGACAGCCAGTCGATTTTATATGTTAAAAGCAGAATGAACTACTTGCTATCTAAAATGTGTTCATGAATTTTAGGTTCTCAATTTATAAAATGATTAAATCACCAAGTTAGAAAATTTTAAGATTAAAATAATAAGTCACAAAAGTTAAGGTCTAAAATAACTTAAATGGGAAATTGAGTAATAGTTTGAGGATTAAAATAGTATTTACACGAAGTATAATGTATGAAAGGTCACAAACATGATGAAGAATATAAGGAGATTATAAAGTTATATTTTACCGGTGAATCCGTAGCACATCATAAAGTTAAATTACAAAGTTAAATAAAGTTTAAGATCAAAACAAATAAATCACAAAACTTAAGTACAAAGAGAAAACTTAAACAGTAAGATCTAATATTGAGCAAAGTTTGAGAAAATGTTGTTTACACAAAGTATATGTATGATATGTCTCACATATTACTATCAATAATATGGAGAACTTAAAAAGCTTTCTTTTAAAATATCGACTTATTACCTGAGAGTCTAATGCTTTTTTGAGTTCGTTGATGACAACTTCTATTGTTGGACGTTGCGCTTGAGTTTCTGCCACACATCGAAATGCGATTTCCAAAAATATGTCCAGAGACTCTTTATTTGGTCCTTTACTTAAAGAAAAGACATGTTCATCGGTCTCCTCCTTTATCTTGTAATCAAGAATTTCCATTACTGTTCCCTTTTCAAAATGATCTCTTGCAATGGGTGCAATTCCCTTCTCATTCACCTTGGTGTATACAGAATCATAGGCCAACGTCCCGGTCAAGATCTCAAGCAACACTACTCCAAACGAGTAAATGTCTGATTTCTTATTTAGTTTACCATACTTCTGATATTCTGGATCCAAATACACATATGTACCTGCAATCAAATTGGTATAGATAGTGCTGGCCTCTTGATACGCTGGGTGGAATTTTGAGAGCCCAAAATCCGCAATCTTTGCCTTCCAATTATCTCCCAGTAGAATATTATCGCTCTTGATATCACGGTGTATCATCTTTTGTTTGCCACGATCTGTGTTGTTGTGAATGTAATTTAAACCATGTGCAATATCAATACATATATTTAGACGTTGCACCCAAGTAAGATTAGCCATTTTATCACTGCTTCCCAAATAGTTTTCAAGACTTCCTTTGGAAGCATGCTCATAAACCAGGATCATTGCACCGTTACCTTCATAACAAAAACCAAGAAGAGAGATTATATTCTCATGCTTACAAGTAGTTAGAGTTTCAATTTCTGTAATGAACCCTTGTTCTCCTTCTTGATTGTGAATGCGCTTTATAGCTACTGTGCTTCGCTTTCTGGGTAAATCACATTCATTCACACCTTCTATCGACGAGGAACTACTGCTATTAAAATGTTCAAGATCTGCTTTGTACACTTTACCGAATCCACCTGACCCGATGCAGTATGCGTCGTCAAAATTCTTGGTAGCTTCGTTTATAAGATCCAGTCCAATCTTCAAGTGTTCAAAGTTCTTCTCCTGCAACATTATGGAGTCATGCATCACCTCATTAATGCTAGTAAGGATTGGAGTGAAATAAAAGAAAAGTTTTTATAACGGATTAACATTTAGAAATATGAAAACGTTCAAAAGCAACAGTTGATTTGTTTCAAGTTAACTAGTAGGAAAATGATTTTCATCCCTAAAATCAATGTCAAAATTGAAAATAAGGATTATGAGAGAGTAAATATGGCATGTTTCAAAATGATAGGGGAAGTCAGATTGGATATTAAGTCAAATAGTTCTCCATCTTGAAGGTTTTATCTTTATGTTGTTGCCAGTTTCCATTCTTGAGTGCCTTTTCTAAAATTGTTTCGCCGTTTCTAAAGTCAGAAAAGAGTAGTATTTTTATTAGTGGTTATGTGAAGGGGCAAAACTATAAAAGGAGATAGATAAAGTGGGTCATAGTATGTGAAATTAGGAAAAGAATAGTCATACCAACTAGAATTGTTGACTTTAGAAAACCCGCAGGTTTTGGGTATGATCTTTTATGTCCTTAAACCAAACATATTCATACTTGTTCCTTCCCCCTAGCAAAAACACTTAGGGTGTGTTTGGTAAAAGTAGCAGTGAGCAGTAGCAATGAGTTTTCAGTAGTAGCTGTGAGCAGTAGCCACAGCCCAAAGCCCACCGCTCACAGCTTCTTAAAGAAGCATTGGAAAAATAAGCATTCTTAAAAAATCGCAAAGCTCACCGCTCCTTCGCCAAACGAACAATAAAAATAAAAAAGCTCATTGCTCACCGCTCATCGCCCCAAAAAGCTCTAAAAAGCTCCGCGCCAAACATAGCCTTAATCGAGACTTACCTTATTCTTTTGTAAATGGAGACACTATTACGATTGCCTACTCAAGTATTTCACGAAAATGATTATTGTATAAGAATTAAATATTTCTATTTTGAATACATATTTTCAATTTGAAAAATATGATACGTTTATTACATTATTACTTTTTAAGAGTTATATAATGAAAATGAACCCACTGTTAAAACTTTATATAGCAAAGAGTAAATTACATAAATGGTCACCGTGGTTTGTCCATTTTTTCACATTTAGTCACTGAACTTTTTTTTTGACATACATGGTCACTGAAGTTTCAAATCGTTACAGATTCAGTCATTAAGGTTTCAATTTCGTTATATAAATGGTCACTGTGGTTTGAAACTTCAGTGACCATTTATGTAACGAAATGGACTGAATCTGTAATGATTTGAAACTTCAATGACCATGTACGTCAAAAAAAAAGTTCAGTGACTAAATGTGAAAAAATGGACAAACCATAGTGACCATTTATGTAATTTTCTATATAGCAAATTATTGCATACTTTCATATTCACTACATTTATTACAAAAATTTAGTTTTGTATAATATTTTTAGTTTTTATTTAATATTATAATCAAATATAAAATACAATGATAAAAAACATAATAATGATTTTCTAAAATGTGCCCCAAGGGCACATGTTTGAGAGAATAAAACTAGTTCATTAAATAGAAAATCACATGTAATTATAGTACTTTTTAAGTATAATTATTGTATTAACATGTGTTTGATGGCACATTTTAAGAAAACCTTAATATAAAATCAAAATCACATGCATTCAAATTTCACATTAGTGAGGATATAGTGGTTATACGTTAAACCACAAAACAACAGTTAGTAATATAAGTAACTCTTGTTTATTAATTAGGATAATTAGTAATCGGCCTAAAACTAAAAGTTTAAGGAAATTAATTACCTTCAAGCGATTGAATGATGTACGGTCAACTGGATTTTCATGTTTCCACTGACGTTCCAAAGCTTTCTCAAGTTTTTTGACAACCTGATCTATATGCGGACGCTTTGCCCGTTCCTCTTGTATGCAGAAATGTGCTGTCTCTGAGAAGATTTTGAATGCTTCTTGATCCATCTGTTTTCGTAAATGCGGATTGATCATTTCTTCCAAATGAGATTTTTTCAGTTGACTTAATAACCTCTCTCCCAACTCTTCATCTGGCATAACTGCACGCCTCCCGCACAAGACTTCGAATAATACAACACCGAACGAATACACATCTGACTTGTGGGTCATACCGCCAGTCATTTTATATTTTGGGTCCAGGTATGCATTCTTAACAATATCACGAGTAAGAAGAAGACGGTGCCTCCGAGCTACTGTATTTTTCAATGCAAGTTTAAAACCAGATAACTTGGGTTCCCATTCGTCATCAAGTAAAATTTTTGAGCTCCTGACGTTGCAATGTATGACACTGAAATCGCGTCCAGCATCATAATGGATGTAGCTCAATGCATTCGCAACGCCCAGACATATCTTCAACCTTTGCATCCATGTGAGGGTCTCGTCACTTAGATGTTTGTTGAGACTTCCGTTGACCTCCTTCTTGTATACTGTAAGCATATGGTTATTCTTATCACAAAACCCAATAACAGAAACTAGATTCTTATGTTTGAGAGTAGATAGCATCGACATCTCCATCCTAAACTTTTTGCTCTCATCTTTTTGATATTCCCTATAAATGCCATGTGCAATAATATCGATGAATTGTTTGGAATGCAACATACGGCCTTGGAAAATAATTCCATATGTTTTTTCTTTGATGAAATTCTTAGGAGCAAAGCCGTTGGTTGCAGATTGTATATCTTCAAAGTTGAGTTGTGAGCGAGCAAGGTATTTGAGGGAAGACATCGTCTTTTTGCTGGAATCGAATTCAACGCCAGTGGATGTGAAGGGACTCCCTAATCCCTATATGTACCAAAGAAGACAACATTATGAAGTGTGCAGATTTTTAGAGTGGAACACTTAGTGAGGTTAATCATTCATTTTTAACATTTATCAAAGAGAAAATAGAGTGAGAAGCTAAGTAATTGTTTAAGAGGGGTCTTGTGTATCATTCTAAAGAACAATTAGATTTTGCAAAAAATTTCTTGCAAATGTGATTTTCCGTCAACATGGAAAATATTTTGCATGTATAACTTGAACCTCAATTTAACCATAACTCACAACCATCCTTTAAGACAAATATAATAGTTTAGGGGAGTGACATGTGAATGGAGTGTATTTATTTGTACACAAAATATCAACTAGAAAAGACATTTATATCCTTGTCCAGTAGTACCCATTTTTTGTTTTGTTTTCTTTTAAGGGTTTTTGCATCAAAGGGTCATTGTACTTTTTATAAATGTTTAATTTAGTCATTGTACTTTTTTTTTTTTAAATTCAAGTCACTGTACCATTATTTATGTTTAGAATACTAACCAAACTTTGAGAACTTACACATTTGACTATTTGAGTCATCTATACTCTTTTATTACTCCACTTTAACCTCCATGTCATCAAATAACTCACGTCATTTTTGTTATTTTTTATGACAATAAAAATAGTTATATATGTTAAATTTAATTTGTTTTTTATGCATATTCTAACCGAACATTTAACATTCTAACCGAACATTTAAACAAACTTTAATTGGCTTATCTTATGTGATATTTACATATGTTTGTGGCGGAGCAAAAGCAAAAGTACTGATCTCAATATTGTCTTCATCAAGTCATACTATACATTTATGTGTACAATTATATCACGATACTCGTATTTGGCGTTGTGCATAAGAATTGTATAAACTATTAAAATTTATAAAATTTGAAGTTATGATTGTTAAAACTTACAAAACAAGCTTGGTTGATTGTAACTGATGTACAAATAAATACAAAATTAGAAGTAAATAATATAACTAATTTTTTTATAAAAATGAATAAATAGAAGTAATAAATTTGCAAAAAGAAAATTTTAAAATAAAAAATTGTGACGTGAAAATAATGATGTGGTGTCATACTTAATAATGTGGACTTTTTTTTATGACATGAAAGTTGAGGTGGAGTATACATGGAGTATGAGTGACTCTATTAGTATATTGTATGAGTTCTAAAAGTTTAATCATTCTATTAAGTTTAAATAATAGTACAATGACTTGAATACACACAAAAATACTAAAATGACCTAAATGAACATTTTTAAAAAGTACAATGACCGTAAAATGCAAAAACCCTTGTTTTAAACCTTTAAAATAGCCGATATACTTTTGAGAAGTACCCAACAACAATGACGACAACCATTTTGGGTCACTGTTTATTTTAAGCCATCCATAAACAATGTTTTTAAAACATTAATAAGAATAAAATATAATTAAAAATATAACTTTGAGCATCTTTGGTGACTCCACCCTGTGCGTTCTTATTATTCACAGTCAATAACAAAACTTTGAAGCTGAAAATTGCATCATAAAGTATCATCACCTAACAGTTTATAGTTTATTTCAAATTCTTTTTCTGTGTACAAATAATTTTACCCCTTCTCGCATGTTTCTTTTTCCTTTCTCTTGTTCTGACATTTTCCACTTTTTTAAAGATTTCAGTGACTTGCAACAAAAAATTAAAATAAAAAAAAAAAATTAATTAATTACCTCCTCATGACTGGATGATGTCCCTCCAACTTCGCCCACAACTGATGAGTGTTCCTTTAACATCATTGGCAACAAATACAGCAATGAGTAAATATTATAGAATAGTTATTGTGAAAAAAAAAAAAAAAAAAAAACATCTTACAGCATTTTCACATTCCAATTGAAGTTCCAACGCTTTCTCAAGTCTTGTGACAATCTGATCCATATTTGGGCGTTGCGATTGTTCTTCATTCAAGCACTCATACGCTGTTTCCGCGAAAATGTTCAATGATCGCGGATTTATTTGTTTCCATAGATCCGGATCAATTATACCATCGAGCATTTTCTCTCTATAGTGAAAAATTGCCACTGGAGCCAAATACTTATTATCTTGATCATCACTTACTGATTTCCTACCACACAATAGTTCAAACAATACTATCCCAAAGGAGTAGATATCTGACTTGTGGTTCACACTGCTAGTCTCTAAATATGTTGGGTCTGTATACCCCTTCGTAGACCAAACTGAATCAGTATGGAAAGCATGGTGCCTTTCAGATGCTTTTATCTTCATGGAATGCTGAAATTCTGATAACTTGGATTCCCAGTCATTATTTAATAGAACTGTGTAACTGCTGATGTTCCGGTGTATAACGCTAAAATCGCGTGGCTCATCGTAATGAATGTATCTCAATGCATGCGCTGCACCTATACATATCTCCAATCGTTTCACCCATGTCAACAACCTCACGTCACTTAGATAGTTGGCGAGCCTTCCCATGGACTCGTGCTTGTAAATGATGGTCTCTGCACCAACTTCATTACAAAACCCAACAATAGAAACAAGATTCTTATGCTTGAGACTAGATAGCATCGAAATCTCTGTCCAAAACTGCTGTTGTTTTTCATCCCATTCTTTATTAATTAACCTCCGAGCAGTGATATCTATCAACTCACCGGACCAAGAGAGCTTTCCCTTGTATCTCTTTCCAAATCCACCTTCTCCGATGGCATTTTCTTCATCAAAGTAGTTGGTGGCGGATAAAATATCTTCAAGGGGGATTCTTAGGTGAGCAAGGTGGTTGGGCGGAGAGTGTATCTATTACAAAAACAAGCAGAGTTTGGGTTACAAAAGGATATTCACTTAATACACAAAGTAACGTACAGCAAGTGATGCATCATCAGTATATATGTATAGTTGGCGATCTCCACGGAACGTCCCATTTTTAATCATTATTTCTAATCTTAAGTACTAGTTATATCCATAAAGTTGTTTTTATTTCTTTTCTATTTATTGTCACTGAAGATTGTATTGCTTGTGTCAACGTCATATCCTATATTACATTTCTTATTACTTAGACTATCCGACACGACCCATGATACGTCGGATTTTGTGGATTTTGGTGCTTAAGTTATCAATTCCTTTTTTGTGTTTGGATTAAGGGGATTATTAGTAATGTTGGATCAATTGAAAAACCTCTTGCCTCTCAACCTAGAGGTCAAGGGTTCGATCCTCACTCCCTACAAAAAGGCTGGAGGTCCTTTTCTACCTTAAGTAGAACCGGAAGCTACCTCTCTACCTTAGGTAGGGGTAAAGCTGTCTACATCTCAACCTCCGCATACACCGTGGAAGACGGTATTTGGACCCATAACCCGTGGAAGACGGTATTGGGAGTTACTTTACTTTACTTTTTTATTAAAGGGATTATTACAATTCTTAAAATTTGTAATTTAATTTTTTGTTTTTAGTTATCTATGTAGAATGTCAACTATACATGTTGCTCTTTTAAAAGAACAAGAAGTTATAATGGTTAAAACAAACTTACGGTCCCCTTGATTTAAACACAAGAAAAATCGTTAACTTAATAATTAAAAACCGCAAAACGCGACGTATCATGTGTCGGAAGAGTTTTTTTGTTAAGCATGGTATTTTAAATAAGTATTTAACAAAATACGTATTCTTAAAAGTATTTAAGATAATATGTAATTATTTCATTTTCTTTATTACAAAATTATAGGAACTCGTATAAGATGCTTTTGAGCAGCCAATCTCGCATCGTGGGTTCGTGACCATGATGATCAATATTTTATCAAATTCTTATTAAATTTTAAGAAAGCAATAGCAAAAATAAACAATCAGCCATGGTCCTAATCTGCATTGAAGTCCTCGTCTTCTACGTCTTTCATCATTTCCAACTTCATCCGTAACGGTTATGTATATATCATTCCGTCATCATCACTCAAAGAAAACAATAACGAACAAAAGAAAACATAAAGTTCCGATAAGGTAAATGATGACGTTCAATGTCGGTTCGATTGACTTCCTTCGGGGTTCCGATGCATTTGAGCGAATCAATTAATAATTGACCCTAAAATTTACAACCACACTATCAAGTAGCAGTAAAATATATGAATAAAACATGAAGTGTTAAATACTAATTATACCACCTATATAGTTTAGGCGAGTACCCGTGCATAGCGACACAAATTTAAAGCAACAAGTAATGATAGTTGCAAAATTGCTATTAATTGTTTCGTGTGTAAAATGGATGTATATTGCTTATCGGGTCAAACTTTGAGCTTATAAGTAGTCATGAAAGAAAAATAAGTATCAATGTAATGTACAATATTGGAAGGAATAGGAAGTATGGATAGATTAACAATTTCATATTTTTCACATTGAGAATTTTTAAGCAAATGCTATTTTTCTTTATATATTAGGAAGACTAGACGAATAAATACGCAAAACGACGGTGTATTTCGGCAAATAATTATACATACGAACTTGTGGTTTGTGTGTAACCCCTAATGCAACACTTACGAGTTCAATTTGTAGTCATTGCGAGAAAAAAAAATGTACGAGTTATAAACGAAAAATAATAAAAGTGAGGATTAAACAATATTTAAATTATTAATTTAGTGATGGATTTTATTACCATTTTTAATAAAAGGGTATTTTGGGTAGAACAAAAATTAAGAAGTTTAAGAGATTTAAGAGTTTTTATTCATACTTTATAAGTAGTTAAAATATGTCTTTGTTTTATCAAAAGTGATTTAATATGCTAAAATCAGTTTGTTTATGTCATCTCATAATGTTTTATTTAAAATTTGGTTAAAATTAATATATATAATGAAATGGGAAAACACATTGAAAATATAAAGTTCTTACCGGCCTGTTTTCACGTGCTAGTTCCAAAGCTTTCTCGAGTCTTGGGACAATGTCATCTATATTTGGGCGTTGCGATCGTTTTTCGTCCAAACACTCATACGCTATTTCCGCGAACATGTTGAATGAATGCAAGTCCATTTGTTTCCACAGTTCGGGATCAATTATATAATTGAGTTTTTTCTCTCTGTAATGGGTAATGGCTAGCGGAGCCAAACGATCATCATCTTTGTTGTCAATTATTGATTTCCTACCACACAATAGTTCAAACAAAACTATCCCAAACGAGTACATATCCGACTTGTGGTTCACACTGTTCGTCTCTATATATGTTGGGTCTCCATACCCATTCGTATACCAACATGTACTAGTATGAAATGAATGGTGCCTTTGAGACGCTTCAATCTTCATGGAATGTTGAAATTCAGATAACTTGGGTTCCCAGTAATCATTTAGTAGAACAGTAGAGCTGTTAATTTTCCGGTGTATCACGCTAAAATCCTGCCGCTCGTCATAATGAATGTAACTCAATGCATGTGCAAGACCCACAGAAATCTTCAATCTTTGCACCCATGTCAACCTCATTGGGTCACTTAGATATTCATTGAGCATTCCCCTGGTTTCATCATACTTGGTAATGATGATCTTCTCATCTTTTTCATCACAAAACCCAACAAGAGAAACCAGATTCTTATGCTTGAGACTAGAAAGCATTGAAATCTCCGTCCAAAACTCTTGTTCTGCTTCATTTCTTTCTTTATTTATCCTCCGAGCAAAGATATTAATCAACTCACCGGACCACAAGAGCTGTCCCTTGTAACTCTTTCCAAATACACTTGTGCTGAAGATATTTTGGTAATCAAAGTTGTTGGTGGCGGATAGTATGCTTTCAAGCGGGATTTTGAGGTGAGCAAATTCGTCCTTTGGTGAAGGCATTATCTGTTTATCAAGTAAAAACGTGAATTAATACACAAGATAACACAATAAGAGAGTTTGAGGAAGTGCCTACAACGTGTTTGATGAAATTCCTGAACCTTTTCAAACACATGTTGCATTGAGTCTAAATCTGTATATATTTTGTACTTTATAGCTATTATCATATTGTATTTGTGGATAAAAATTAAAATAAGATCCTTTTATGGTTTAGGAAGTGATTTCATGTTGAGATATAGTCTTGGATAATGCAGTTAACATTTGCTCCTGTACGTGGTGTTTTAGAAGCATTTTGGTCCATAATCAGATGGTGTAAGTATGTTACTACATGGGTGATATATACTTTGCATAGCGGTGAGTGGAGTTCATCCGTTTTAGGCTATTACATGTTCTTTGTCTACCGATGCAGTTTTGAAGGGATACTACGGACTGGAATTGTTTGTTTGGTTCCCTCATTGCATTCAAAGACATGTTTTTGTCTTGCAGATGACAATTAAGGGCAGGTTGACTGCATAAGATAAGTTCATAAAGTGGTATCTACAAAAAAAAAAAAAAAAAAAAAAAAAACCTATGGCATGTGCTTTGTGATATAGTAAATTGTTTAATTTGGCAATATACTTCATTGTTTAATGTTGATATTTGGTCATCTGAAGTTTGAAGTTGTTTCCAAAGACATGTTTCCGTAGCTGCTAGCGGATACTTTATTTGGCAAAACAGGAAATTTTTGAGAATGTTGAAAGGAATGGACAGACATTGTTTGACGTTGTATTGGATAGTTTAAAAGCCAAACTGCTGACATTGAAAGTGAAGAACTCTCCTTTTGTGTTAAAAGTTTCAGAAATACATTGTATCAGCTCATGGTTGATACTAGTATAAAGAAAAACTAGTAGAGATGCTGATAGAGTGATAGTATTATGAAGTTTGAGATGTATGCAAGCGTTGAATATCAAGATGATTGTCCAAGTTTGAGATGTATGCAAGCGTTGAATATCAAGATGATTGTCCATCTTGTGAATGAAACTGGAGAGCAGTACAAGGTATTAGTGATAAAGACTTGAGGCAACTTCCGGCAAGCGTCCTCTTTTCTAAGATCCTAACTAGATCTACAGGTTTTGCTATGCTTATTGATATTTCAAATATGTTTTTTTTCTTTCTTTCTCATAATTCGATATCCTTAACAACTACTGATCGATAAGAAAGTTAACCTCCGATGTGTGTTTCTTAGGTTTTAGTGAGTTATTTTATTTACATCTATTATCTGTATCTAAATTGTAATATCAAATTGATTTGTATTTGAATTTCTCCTTTTCGTTTATAGTTTCAGATGAACAGTATAATATCCTTCTATAATCAATTAATTGCAAACTTCAAATGTAGGGGTTAAATGGCCCCAAAAGTCAAATTCAAGCTAAAATGTAATAGGTTGGTTATTTTCACTATCTGACACTTGTATAAATTTTACTATCTTACCGTTCCGACTTTAGAGCTTCTTAATTATTTAGTTTGTGCTACATTGTATTTTGTCTTCCCTATGCCTCGCTCCGGCGGGATTGGTTTTTCGTGTTATTGCTACATTGCATTTTGTATCCGAAGATTAATTGCCTAAGACGTTTTTGGCTTATCAAGGTGCTACTTGGGCTCCTGGGCTCCTGATTGTTTTACTTTGTGGTTATTTCCTATTAGTTTATTTTCGGTTTCTATTGGTCTGCGTACAAGCCCATTCGTATGGTATTATTATATGTAGGCTAATTCGGTTATTTTTTAGTAAGAAATCCACTATAGCTCATTCAAAACCCCCAATTATATGTTTTCAAAAATTTACAATAGTAAATATCCTTTTATCCAAAAAAAGATGACATCTCAAACGTGCAATTTTTATTCATCATTTTTATTAAAAGGAAATTTTGAAATGAAAATAGTCACACATCAACACCTTCACTACAGTTTTGTCAAAAGTAAGACAACAATATCTTGAATTCGCTCCTACCTTTACAGAAAATGTTGATCGTCCTTGCGCATCTGATTTAAAGTATCCACTATGGTAGTTTATCAATAGGTCTAAAACTTTGTAAAGAGGTTTAAAAATTTGTGAACCATAGTGGACGACCATTTCAATACTATGTGGAATGAAAAAGTTTATAATCTTGAAGAGGTTTAAACTTTGTAAGCGAGTTTCTTTTTTTTTTTTTTTTTTTCTTTGAAAATATTAATTGTGCTTTATGATATAAAAAAGCTTTATGAATAGGTTCATCTATAGTAGTAATAGGTTTATGATATCAAATCTTATATAACTTGATGATGTATTAATTGTATAAACATTTATAAAAGTTTATCATAGTGAATACCCTAAGTACAATGTGGTCAATACATCAAATATGTATAGGTATATTTGTATAAAATTATTAATATGATGTAGCAATCTAAAAAAATAGAACAATCTATTGACCAATCACATTCTTTAGTTTAGCCTTCGTGACTTGTGAGCAATAGATGAAAAATAAGCAATTTTATGGCCAACAACTTTTAATGTTAAATTCAAAATCTGTACAAAACATGTATTTTTTAAAAAGATACAGGTAAGCAAGTACTAAAAGGTTTTACCTTTTAACATTTTGCCCTTAAGTGTAAAAACAAACAATAAGTTGCTAGTGGCCGAGTGGCAAATTTGTTTTTATCAAGGTTGCTTAAAGCTTTTCACTGAAGTTCAAATCACGACACCTGCGTTTTTTGTGCTTTAAGCGAGTTGCTAAGGTGTTATTTTTATATAATTCATTTTTAATTTAAATAAATTAAAAGCTTGGTACAGGTGGCGGATCGAATAACGTGAATTTTAATTATGTTAATAACCCACAAAAAAAATATATATATAAACTGTTTTTGTCACATACTTCATGCGTCAAATATGATTACAAAACTTGGATTATATATATATATATATATATATATATATATATATATATATATATATATATATATATATATATTATATATAAACTTCTCGCTATCATTTATTTGAGTTAATTTCATTTTTGGTCCTTGTGGTTCGGCCAAATTGCAGGTTTGGTCCCCAAAACTTTGAAAGTGCAACGATAGTCTCCATTTTGATGTTTGGGTTGCACTTTTGGTCCCGGATAAAGTTAAATGACTAAAATACCATTTGTCTTCTTCAAAAAAAGACAAGGGTTATTTGGTCATTTCACACCAAAAAAGGACCAAAAATGCAACCCAAACTTCAAAATGAGGACTATCGCTGCACTTTCAAATTTTTGGGGACCAAACCTGCAATTTGTCCAAACCACAAGGACCAAAAATGCAATTAACTCTTTATTTATTGATCAGTGACTGGGCTGGCAATTTTGACACGAAACCTGTTAACACGACACGACACGACCTGTTCTTAACAGGTTTCGTGTTTGACCTTAACAGGTTTCGTGTCTTAACAGGTCTGTTAAGACCTGTTAATATTCGTGTCTTGTTAAGACCTGTTAAGATTATAACATATATATATATATAAAGTACCCACTACCCGGTAAATAATATACTCCCTCGGTCCCTCCTCTCAGTACCCACTACCTACCTCATTTCATTTTATCCTCATTTCCTCTCAGTAAATAATATACTCCCTCCTCTCACTAAACCCTAGCCGCCACCTGTGTCTCGCCACCACCACCATCACTGCCACTCACAACGCCACACCACCACCACCAAAATACTCACCGCAACCTCCTATTCAACTATCTCTAACACACGTGCCGTCAAAATGAACCCCACCATCATTTCGCCATTCGCGTGCCTTTACTCCCACACCTAACCACCCTCAGTTATTAGATCGAGAAGAAAAGGTAAGCCGCACTAAGTCACGCGCGTTGGTGACCGGTATGAGTTGACTCGTGACTCACCGAGTCACGTTTTTTTATCACTTTGGTTTGGGTTAGGATTGTAATACTTGTGGGTTAACGATTTATTTAATAAAAACGCGAATAAAATCTTGTTTGGTATCATGTGTTGTAATCGTTATTGTGTGGTTAACGATTGATTGTTGATGTTGTTGTTGTAATCGTTATTTGGTGCCGAAAATATAATCCTTATGTTTCGACTGTTATTGATCTTTCAAAGCTTCTTTTGGTTGTGGATTTGTTGTTTGATTTGGTTGTGGATTTGTTTTTTAATTAGTCAGATTAGATTAGTCGGATTTATAGTCGGATTTATAACCTAGGAAGAATAGATTAGTCGGATTTTGTTAACAGGTCCCTTAACAGGTCTTAACAGGTGCACCTGTTAATTTTCGTGTCGTGTTCGTGTTTGATAAAAATGACACGATTAGTTAACAGGTCGTGTTCGTGTTTGACCTTAACAGGTTCGTGTCTTAACAGGTTCGTGTGACCTGTTATGCCAGCCCTATCAGTGACCAAGTGTTTATAAAATATAGACTTATTAATTACATGCATGTAAGTAAAAGAGGGATATAAGAACTGAGCAGATATGGTCTCTTTGGTCACCTTGAAAAATCTTAACTTGCTTTATACTATCAATGCACATATACAGTGAGGTCCAGCTATGGAAGACATCATATCAAGTGGCAATTACTTATCTATAATCAGGTTTATTGGGTCTAGCTAGCGTGCAAATTGATGTAGTGAATTGAAGGTGTATAAAGAAGAGGTCTTACAGGCATCTTTTCACGTGCGAGTTCCAACGCTTTCACAAGTCTTGGGACAATCTCATCTATATCTGGGCGTTGCGATCGTTCTTCTTTCAAGCAGTCATACGCTATATCAGCGAACACGTTGAGTGACTGCGAGTCTATTTGTTTCCAAAGACCCCAATCAATTATTTTGTAGAGTTTTTTCTCACGATAATGGGTAATGGCAACCGGAGCCAAATACTTATTATAGTCGCTGTCGATTATTGATTTTCTACCACACAGTAGTTCAAACAATACTATCCCAAAGGAATACACATCTGACTTGTGGTTTGCACTTTTTGTCTTTTCATATGTTGGGTCTGTATACCCATCCCTACTCCATACTTTATCAGTATTGAAAGAATTGTGCCTTTCAGATGCTTTGATCTTCATGGAATGTTTAAAATCACCTAATTTGGGTTCCCAGTCATCATTTAAAAAAATCAATGAACTGTTGATGTTGCGGTGTATTACGCTAAAATCGCGTGACTCGTCATAATGAATGTAGCTCAATGCTTGCGCAACACCGACAGATATCTCCAATCTTCGCACCCATGTCAACAACATCGTGTCACTCAGATAATTGAGGAGATTTCCCCTGGTCTCACGCTTGATAATGATGATCTTCTCGTCATTCTCATCACAAAACCCAACAAGAGAAACCAGATTCTTGTGCTTGAGACTAGAAAGCATGGAAGCCTCCGTCCAAAACTGTTGGTCTCCATCAAACCGTTCTTTGTTTAACCTCCCAGCGTAGATATTAATTAACTCACCGGACCACAAGAGCTGTCCCTCGTATGCATCTTTTCCGACGAGATTGTAGAAAGCAAAGTTGTTGGTGGCGGATATTATATCTTCAAGGGGGATTTTTAAGTGAGCAAAGTCATCGGGTGAAAACATCATGTCTTTGTATTCATGAGAAGACATTACTAAAAAGGGGGTTTAATTTGGGTTAAAAAATGATGCGAATTGAAGGAGTACTTCTCACAAGATCTGGAAGAACAAATACACAGAGAGAAGGAGTTAGGTAGCTAGTGTTTAGTGGGTGTTTTGTATATGTGTTTAGTGTTTAGTGGGTGTTTTGTATATGTGGTTGTGAATGAGCCTCTGTGTCCGTCAAGAGTATGTCTTTACGTTATTATTATTATATTAATATTAAAGACTATTGACTATTGACTTTATTTACCGACCGTCCTCTTTTTTAAATATTATTAGTAGATCTACAAATTTTGCTATGGCAATTAATACTTTTACATAAGGTTCTTTTTGACAATTCTATATCCATAACAACCGTTGACGCTAAAATTAAACACGGATTTTTAAAAAACTAGAATGAGTTATTTTGTTGACGTTCGTATGTAATTAAGTTGTAACTAATTGATCAAATCACTTTGTATTTGAGTTTCTCGTTTACTCATACATACTAAAATTTAACTTCGTTAAGCATTTCAAATTCAACTTTATGGGTTGAATGGTCCCAAAAGCCAAATTTATGCTTAAATGGAAATAGGCTTTTTACACAACCGCAAAATTATCTGTTCAAAAGTTCTTTTCACTAATAGACCATTTATAATCTCACAAATTAATTACCATTATTACTGTTATTATCATTATACTCCATTGTCAAGACTATTTTAATGTTACACCTATTAAGACTAAAAATGTAGAAACTGAACCAACTAATATCGGGTGTTATTGATATATGTGAGTTTTGACGTTTTCTTACATGTTGTCTAAATAATTAAATTGCAAAATGAGCTGGCCATGATGACACTTTAACTACTACTTGACCACTTCTAATCAAAGTCATACAAATTAAAATAAAATGACTATACAGGTTAGATTCAAGGCATCCAATGAAACAATAGCGTGTAAACATATTTGATTACAATACTTAATTGCACAAATACCTGAAGAAAAAAAAAACTATTAGTAGACTTGATCAAGTAAATGTGAGGTAAAAGAGGGTGTTTGGGTTACGAAAGTATTTGAAGGAATGAAGGCGATATTGAATTAATACATAAGTATGTTGTATCATGCCGTTCTTAAAAAAAATAAAAAATAAAAAAATAAAAATAAAATAAAAATGTATGTTGTATCATGTATATATAGGCTACGTACCTCCACCGACTGTCCTCTTTTCTTTAATACATAAGCAGTGGCTCATTAAAGATTAAACACATGGGTTTAGTAACAGGCCCTTTAGTAATACAATAGAAGGTATCAACAAAATCTTACTTTAGTGACACTTACAAAAAGTAGGTACTCGTAGAATATAACGAGGTTGTATTAATCAGAATTTTTCTGTGTATGTGCTTAGGACATCCACTATATTAGTTTATGAAAAGGTTTATAAAATGATGAATAGGTCTAAGAACTTGTAAACTATAGTGAAGATACGTTTATAAATAGGTTTATGATGAATAGGTCTAGAATATTAAAACTCTTTATAATTTAATGCATTTGAATTTTGTATAATTTTTATAAAGCTTTATGAGGTTTATATATAGTGAAGATAGGTTCAAGGTTTGTTAATTAATGTCATTAAGAATAATGTAGAGGACAACTAAGAGGGATTCACTACAGTGGGACATAAAAAAGTTGATAAGCAAAAGAACAAGAATGAACAAGGTAATAAGGAGCAACAGCAGACCAATGGAACATGGGGTGTGCAACAAAAAGGTGTTTATCATAAAAAAAATGCAACCTGTGTATCAAGCTAAACAGTCTACTGATGCTAAGGGTAATTGGAATGGCAAGAGCAAAAGTAGTAATGGTAATGCAGAGTCTAAGAAATCTGAGAATGCTCAAAAGAATAAGGGTAAGAAACTAGTTAATAGTACTGAAATTAGAAACCAGATTGATGTATTACAAGGGAATGAAGAAAGTGAAAGAAATGAACAGGATGAAATGCAGAAAAGGAATAATGTGGATATGTTTGTGCAACAAAAGGGGAAGCCTTCAAGTACTGAATCTGAAGGATGCACCCAAGACATGCATTGTTATTTTAAGAAAAGGTGGGAATTACTGTATGGAAGTGAATATGGTAATGGTCATAATGGAAGGGAAAATGGTGATACCAATGAACTAGAAGATGTATGTGTAGATAAATCTGGTATAGCTCAAAGTATGGAAAGGAATGAAGTCATTGGTTCTGATACCAATGTACTTCAAGACTGCTAATTGAGTAGCAGTGTTTGGCTCATCTCTACCTTTCAGTATGGATGTAAGAATAGGAATCTGGAATGTAAGAAGTATGGGTACTTCTGATAAACAAAAAGAAGTAGCTAAGTTAATTGTTGAAGATAAGTTTCAGGTATGTGTTACTCTTGAAACTCATCTTAAAAACAAGAAATTGCTAAAAGCTTATGAAAAGGCTTTTGGGAGTTGGGAAAGGTTTTCTAATGTGCATCTTAGTTATAAGGGATGCAGAATTATAGTAGGGTGGAATAGGGATATGGTGACTATGAGAAGTATTCACTGTACTGATCAAGTCATCCTTTGTAGCATTAAGGATATCAATACTCAGCTGATTTGTTTTGCTTCTTTCATTTATGCTGCTAATGGTAACATAGAGAGAAGGAGGCTATGGGCTGATTTGCATAGACATAATCAGATCATTAATCGGAGACCATGGATTTTGGGAGGGGATTTTAATGTTACTTTTTTTACTAATGAGCACTCTGCAGGTGCATCTTTTGTTTCTAATGATATGTAGGAGTTCAATGACTGTGTTAATGTACTTGAAGTTGAGGATCTATGCAGTACAATTATAAGTTGGCACGTTATAGTGCAAAAATAATCAATAACTATTGTAAGTTCACACACACAAATTTGGTTGACTTTGTTTTTTATTTGGTAATCACAACTCTTGTTTGCAAGTAAATAGCCAATTAGAATATGTTTCAATACCACGATATTGGATCAGGTATATCACTCCTTTACGGTAAACATTTATTTCACCATTCAATGAGGGTTTCAGAAAATAAATCATCGATTCAATAAAACTCATGGGTAAAGGTTACTAGACCATATGCTCCTTATTGCCTTGGGTTAGGTCGTTGGAAAAGGGTAAATTGACACTCAAAAGAGATGGACGTGACCAGAGTTTCACCGGTGATTCAAACCTTTTGATACGTAAACTCCAAAAAGTATCACTAAACGTAACAAACTTTTATAAAGTGTTATGATATGCACATTTTGATGTGTTGTTAGGTTAAAAATAGTGAAACGTGTATGTGTTTTTCTAGTATGACAACGCATTATAATGTGCATATTTTAACACTTTATAAAAGTTTGTGACATTTAATGATATATTATGGATTTTACGTACCAAATGGAAACTTTTAATAGAGTTCATTGCTATTTTATGGCCTGAACTACTTTTTAGTGTAAATGTTATGTCGTTATTACTTGTAGGCTAATGGGCATTTTCAATTTTTCTTGTTACTTCAAGCTACTAAGTACACAATTGCAAGTTAATAAATAATTCGTTTAGTTATTGGTGGCAATTTCTGACACTACATGAAACATGACCCGAAATTTACACTGAAATAAACGAGCATGGGTTAAAGGCATGTCAACCCGTCTGAGGTTCGAGTTAGTTAAGTGATAGACATGTCAACTCGTCAATACGTTTAATTACATAAACCATTAAAAGTATAAAAAAACACAAATACTTAAAAGTACATATGTGTTAGAATTAAAGAAAAGTGACGGTCATTCTAGTCATAGGAACTTTGTAAACGTGTTATAGATAATATAGTAGAATAGTCAAAGGGCTCGTGGACTAAGCTAATAGGTTAGAAGTTATGTATAACTTAGTCCAATCCAAGTCCATACGAGTCCATAGAAAGCCCACCAGGGCGTTTGTATCTCAGTATATAAACACCTCAAATGAGTCATTTGAGGTGTGTGCTTGAGTGTGTAGTGTGTGTTCTTATTTATGAAATAAAGCTCTCTCTTTCTACTCTCTCTCTAGTTATACACGACATACATACATCACATACTCTTGTCACCATACGATCCATACGTGCTTAATACTTGCTTATATTGTGTGATATAGTTAGATCTAAGGTCCTACAAGTGGTATCAATCGCCTAACAACGATTTAGGATTGTTTGTGTCTCGTTTTTTGATAAAAGTTTAGCAAAAAGTTGCGTTTTTCTTTATAAAAACGTTAGCTTTTTGTCCAAAAGCTTTGATTTTTACGTTTTCTAGGTTAAAGTTGTTGTCTTTCTTATAGATCTACTTCTTATTAGTGAGTTTTGGCAAATAAATCGAATCAAAATCATCAAAAACTTGTTTCGTATGGAACAAGAAAGTTTTGGATACTTATCGAAATTCTTCAAATTTGGTTATAAACGTTAAAGGTCTAAACTTTATTGTTATTTAAGTGTTTTTGAAGGTTTTTGGTCAAGAGAAACTATTTAGAAGTTTGTTTTTAGTCGTAATATTGATCTCTAAAGAATCAGTTAATCCATCGGAATTGAAATTTTGAGGGTTTGTCGGAATTGCATTTTAAGGGTTTATCGGAATTGGCTCATCAGAATTGTATTCATCGGAATTGGTCATCGGAATTCATCAAGAACACGTTTACTTCACGATCCAACGATTACTCAGTATTCCCTTGCTTGTATAAGTGTGTGGAATACTTCGGCTAAGGAAATATCTTCTAATTTGTACAAATTAGATAGATTCTATCGGAATTGCAAATTTCATCAAAATTGCAAACTTTCATCGAAATTGTAAATTTCATCGGAATTGCAAAGTTCATCGAAATTGCATTTTCATCGGAATTGTAAATTTCATCGGAATTGCATAACTTATCGAAATTGCAAGGATTCATCGAAATTGGACAAAAGTGAACAGTATTCATCGGAATTGCACCTAATCCATCGGAATTGAACCAAATCCATCGGAATTGAACCATATCCATCGGAATTGTACCAAATCCATCGAAATTGAACCATATCCATCGGAATTGACTTCTGTTTGACTTTTTACGACAAAACTTCAAACGGCCATAAGTTTTAAGACCAAAATTTCACTACAACAACTGAATTTAACTTTCACCAAACACAACTCCTATATCGTTGCACCGATCCAAGATCAACTTTATCATACATACCTTCATCAATGGCAACTCAGCAAGACATTCATGCAGCCGGTGCAGAAAACCGTCCTCCTATGCTTGAAAAAGGTGGGTATCTTCCATGGACAAGCCGCATGCTTCATTACATCAAAACCAAGCCTGATGGTAAACTCCTGCTCCAATCTATTAAGAATGGACCCTTCAAGCCTAGACAAATTCAAGAACCTGGAGATCCAAATGGAACACCTCCTATTCTACCATTCTTTCGTGAACAATCAGAAGCAGAATACACAGAAGAAGACAGGAAGCAGATCGCAGCTGATGATATGGCAATGCACTTAATCCAACTAGGATTACCACGAGAGATCTTTGTTGCTGTCGACAGCTGTGAAACTGCCTATGACATGTGGGAACGAGTTAGAAGGCTATGTCATGGAACAGAAATTGGGCAACAAGACGTCGAAAACAAGCTACTAACTGAATGGGAGAAGTTTTCATCCACTCCTAGAGAATCCATTGAATCCTACTATACCAGGTTCTGCACTTTAATGAATGAGCTAATCAGAAACAAGTTGACACCAAGACCAATCGCAAGTAACATCAAGTTCATCAACAATCTTCAAAAAGAATGGGTACGATATGTCACTATTGTCAACCAAACCAAGGATCTACATCAGGTGAATTATGATCAGCTCTACGATTTTCTGAAGCAAAACCAAGCTGAGGCTAATGAAGTACGGAAAGAAAGATTGGCAAAGAATCATGATCCTCTTGCATTCATTGCTCAAACACCAACACCTTTACCAGTGAACACACAACATTAACCATCATCATCTTCCACTCATAACTACATGCAACAACAATACATTCCACAACAACAAACTGCTGTAATCCCACAACAACAATTTTGCCCACAACAACAATACCCACAATTCCAAGAACCAGAGTTCACTAACAATGATGAGTCTACTGCTGCTTTGACACAAACATTTGCTTATTTGACAAAGGCATTCCAAGGACGCTATTCTATACCAACCAACAACAACCAAAGGATTTCATCGAATACTCGCAACAGGCAGATTGCACAGCCGAGTTTCACTATGGGTCAAGGAGGACAAATGGTTGGATTTATTGGGAATCAGCAAGGATATGCTACTAGATTTCAGATGGGTAACCAAGGGCAGTATGCAAGGAATCAGATGGGTCAGTTTGTTGGAAATCAGAGGGGTCAGAATGTTGGGAATCCAACAGTGGGTAATCAGATTGGGAATGTTGCTGCTCCAGTTGCTGGGAATTTTGGAAATATGAATCAGGGAAATCCGATAAAGTGTTTCAACTGCCAGGGTGTAGATCATATGGCAAGGAACTGTCCTACTAAGCCGAAAAAGAAAGATCCAGCTTATCTGCAGAAAGCATTGCTGTTGGCACAGAAGGAAGAAGTAGGATTTCAGTTGAATGCTGAGGAAAATGATTTTGTGGCTCTCATGGATGACATGGAAGACCGAGAAGACATCGATGCAAACTGCATATTTATGGCAAATCTTCAGGAGGCTAAGTACGACAGGGATTCTGACACACCTCTTGTTTATGACACCAATGCAGTATCTGAGGTACACCACTGCAAATCTTCAATACATGCCACAATAATGATATATTTGATATGTCTCCTCATGAGGAACATCATTCTAAGACTCTAGCAACCACTTATGATACATACCTGGACACGCCGAGTAGTAGCAATATTGATTCAGCAACTTTAGATATGAATCATAGTGGAGGCTTAGTTTCCCAGCATGCTGAGAATGATGAGGAAACACGTGCTCTATTTGAATCATTATTGAACAACTATAGTATTGAAATTGAGAAAGTAAAAAAGGTCAATTGCGATGTTAAGGCCACGAATGAGAAAATGACCGTTGAGCTTGAGAGGTATAAGGAAAACGAAAAAGCTTTTGAGTTTCATAAAAAATGACAGTCAGAATTAGAAACTGGTTATCAAAATTCCGTTTTAAGAGAAAAATAATTGCAAATCAAGTTTGACACACTTGATGTTAATTCACACATGAAAATAAAATCATTAAACGCGGAAATTTCTGATTTGAAAAACCAGCTTTCTAAACAAGAATCAACTTGTTCTGATCTTGAAAAAGAAAAGAAACAGTTGAAAGCAGATTTTTCAAAAAGAGAAAATGATCTTCTTGATGAAATCATTGAGAAACAAGAAACAATCAAAAAGTTGGAAGATTTGCTTGTGAAAACGGGCTATTCCGCTCAAACCATTCATATGCTAATTAAAGATCCAAACCCGCTTTTGTACACTGTTGGGTTTTGAGATGCTGCTGCTAAAGGTTGGATAATACTGCTCTTGGATCTAAATGGAAAATACACTAAGTATGATTCTGCTGCTAGGCTAAATCATTCTACTGCTGGTGTATTTATTCTACTGCTGGAGTAATCGAGTAAATAAGCTAAGTGGATGCTACTGCTAGGCATCGAAGATTCTACTGCTAGAGTTAGGATTCTGCTGCTTATTAGATAACTATGTATAGTATGTTTGGATAATTATAGAATAGATACGAAAAGATTATTCTTATATAGAAAGTTATTGTAACCGACTAGGACTCCTTAGTCTATAAAAGGAGGATCTAGGGTTAGAGTTTAGTACGCGTAATTGTTCACTTCAAGGTTTTTGTAACCCTGTTACTTTTGAGTAACCGTATTAATATATTGAAGTGTTTGTTGATAGAATTCGACTGTGTTCGATTAATAATTCTTCTTAATATTAAATACTAGATTCCGCATAGTATTTAATAGTTTGTTCAAGAACAGTTTCTATACCTATTGTTTTAGATTAACATCTAAGATAATTAACAAGATCAATAGCTCAACTAGGATCAACAAGTGGTATCAGAGCTTGTGATCTAGAGACTGCAATCAAGAAGAATTTTTATTGATTAAGATCCGTTCATCATTAAATGAAGTAATGGAATCCGAAACTACTCATATGGTGACTGCTTCTAAGGTACCAATGCTCAAACCTGGTGAGTATGAGCTCTGGAAGATGAGGATTCAACAGTACATAAAGATGCTTGACTACTCCATGTGGGAAGTCATTCAGAATGGGGATACTTTACCTGCTAAGGGTGCTGATGGGACACTTTTGCCCATTAGAACTAATGAGGACAAAGCTTAGAGAAGATTGGAGATAAAACTCACAATATTTTTTTGATGGGGATACCGAATGAATATCAAGTGAGTTTTAGTAACATACAGGATGCTAAGTCCTTAATGGAAGCCATTGAACTCAGATTTGGTGGTAATGCTGCTACAAAAAAGTCTAGGAAGAACTTGTTGAAGCATCAATTGAGACCTTTGTGGCCTCAAGTTCTGAAAAAATTGATGCCACTTATGATATACTTCAAAGGTTGGTTAGTCAGTTGGCTCTCATGTAGGTTCCTGTGGCTCAAGAAGACATCAATCACAAGTTTCTTAGAAGCTTGTCATCTGAGTGGAGTATGCATTCTGTGGTCTGGAGGAACAAGGAGGACTTTGAAATAATGAGCTTGGATGATTTGTACAACAATTTAAAGGTGTATGAATCTAAAGTCAAGGGAACATCCAGTTCATCTTCTAGTGGACAAAACCTAGCATTTATGTCCTCAAACAACAAGGGTTCTGGAAGCTCTCAAGAAAACTATTCTGCTGCCGGGCATGTAGTTTCTGCTGTTGGTTCTGCTGCTAGCTCAAATAGTGACAACATCAGTGATGCTGCTATTTGTGCCTTTTTGGCTGATCTCACCACAAGTACTTCTGTTACTGATCAGGACATGGAACAAATAGATCCTGATGATCTTGAGGAGATTGATTTAAAATGGCAGATGGCTATGCTAACCATGAGGGCTAGGAGGTTTCTGAAGAAGACTGGTAGGGAACTCAAGTACAGAGGACAAACCAATGTGGGGTTTGACAAGTCAAAGGTTGAGTGCTACAATTGCCAGAGAAAGGGCCATTTTGCTAGGGAATGTAGAGAACCAAAGAAGAACAGAGAGAATGTAAGGAAGGTTCCTATTGAAGAGGTCAAGCCTACAACTGCTCTGGTGTCTTGTGATGGCTTGGGAGAGTATGATTGGAGTGACCAAGCTGAGGAAGGACCAAACTTTACATTGATGGCTTATGCTTCTTCTTCTTCTGGATCAGACTCTGAGGTATCTAATGAGTCATCTTGTTCATTTAAATCATGCTTACCTACTGTGGAAGAACTAAAGTCTAGGAATGATAGTTTAAGAGATGAAGTAGAAAAGCTAAAACTTGATAATTTAGGTTATAAATATGGCCTAAAATCAGTAGAAGATAAACTTGCATTTCTTAGGCAAAATGAGTTAGAGTATGCTGAAAAGATCCACATTCTAGAAGGTCAGCTTTTTATGAAAAATTGTGAGATTAATGTGCTAAATAAAAAGCTTGAGGATGCTGAAAAAGCTAGAGATGTAGCTTTAGCTGATAAAGATAAACATGTTGTTAGGGTAGAAAAACAACAATTTGCATCAAATCTTGTGAATAAGGCTATAGAAAGTCAGTTAATGAGAAAAGGGAGTGGCTTAGGGTACAATGAAGTTGCACCTCCTGCTAAGAGTGCCTTTGCACCTCCTAGGAAGGAATTGTCTTTCATAACTGAGATAGATGCAAAACCTGTAGGTGAAACAAGTGAATCAAAAATAGAAACACCTAAGGTTGAGAAGTTGTCTGATGCACCCATCATTGAAGATTGGGAGTCAGATAGTGAGGATGAACAGGTTGAATCAACACCTAAGGCTAAAAAGGTAGAAATTGCTAAAACAGTTGAAACTAAAGCTAAAAATGTTGAGTTTGTAAAACCTGTGTTAGGGAGTAGGATATCTAGGAAAATGGCTGAATTTGATGAGAAACCTAGAGAATATCCTAGGAAAACTAATAACTGGCCTAGAGGAAACCAAAGAAATTGGAACAGCCTAATTTCACACAAGTTAGGTAGTGATTTTAAATTGGTTAAGAAGGCATGTTATAGTTGTGGTAGTTTTGAGCATCTTCAGGAAGATTGCTACTACTACCAAAAACCTGTATGGAACCAACACACTAGGGTGAACCATAAGAATTTTGCTAAAAAGACTCACCCTCATCCTAATAGAAACATGGTTCCTAGGCAAGTGTTACTGAGAAATGGTGCTACTAGAAACAATTACTACTGCTGCACCAAAAAGGCCTAATAAAATGAAAACAGATGTTTCTACTGCTAAGGCAAAAGTAGTTTCTACTGCTAAGCCTAAAGTAATAACAGATACTGTTGTGGGCAATCACTTTTATGCTGTTAAGGCCTCAGCTTGCTGGGTCTGGGAACCTAAAATCAAGGTTTTAGATCATGTTCTTAGACACAGTAGTGCATCAATGGACTTGAAGAAATTTGATTATGTTGATGCACAAGGCAGATCCAAGTCAGTGATGGCTTGGGTCCCCAAGAGAAACTAATTCTCTTACTTTATGTGCAGGGCAATCTACAAGTGGAGCTAAAGGATAAATGCATTTTTGATAGTGGATGCTCTGGACATATGACTGGAGACCAAGGCAACCTTGAAGATTTTGAAGCCATGGATGGTGGCTATGTTGCTTTTGGTAATGACCCTAAAGGTGGAAAAATAGTTGGTAAAGGTACTATTAGAACAAGCAATTTGGATTTTGAAAAAGTGTACTTGGTAAATGGGCTTAAGTTCAATCTTTTTAGTGTCTCACAAATGTGTGACAAAAAGAATTTTGTTCTTTTTACAGACACTGAGTGTCTTGTCTTATCTCCTGACTATAAGTTGCCTGATGATAAATTAGTGCTACTTAGAGTCCCTAGAACAGACAATATATACAGTGTGGACATAAAGAATATCATTCCCAAAAGAGATTTAACTTGTCTGTTTGCCAAGGCCACAATTGATGAATCCAAACTTTGGCATAGAAGGCTTGGCCATCTAAATTTTGAAACAATAAACAAATTGGTTAAGGCAAACCTTGTGAGAGGTTTACCTTCAAAAGTTTTTGAAAATCCTGAAACCTATATTGCTTGTCAGATGGGAAAGCAACACAGAGCTTCTTGTAAGTCCAAAGTGGTGAACTCTATTTCTGAGCCCTTATATATGTTGCATATGGATTTGTTTGGGCCAACTTATGTGAAAAGTTTGAATAAGAAAATGTATTGCCTAGTTGTCACAGATGACTATAGTAGATTTACTTGGGTTTTCTTTCTAGCAACCAAGGATGAGACTTCTGGTATCCTTAAGGCTTTCATAAAAAGAGTAGAAAACCTAGTTAATCACAAAGTTAAGGTAATCAGATGTGACAATGGAACTGAGTTTAAGAATAATGTGATGAATCAGTTCTGTGTTGAAAAAGGTATTTTAAGACAATTTAGTATGGCTAGAACTCCTCAACAAAATGGTGTTGCTGAGAGGAGGAATAGGACATTAATTGAGGCTGCTAGGACTATGTTGTCTGAGTCAAAATTACCCACTACTTTTTGGGCTGAAGCAGTTAACACTGCTTGTTTTGTGCAAAATAGGAGTAAGGTAGTTAAGCCTCATAACAAGACCCCTTATGAATTGTTGCATGGTAGGAAACCTATGATAGATTTCTTGAAACCATTTGGGTGTCCTGTTACCATCTTAAATACCATTGATAACCTAGACAAGTTTGATGAGAAGGCAGACCAAGGTTTCTTTGTTGGATACTCTACAAATAGTAAGGCTTTTAGGGTATTTAACAAAAGAACTAGGCATGTAGAAGAAAACTTGCATATTAGGTTTAGTGAAACTACATCTAATGTTACAGGAAGTGGACCTGAATGGCTGTTTGACATTGATTCATTAACCAAAAGTATGAATTATGAGCCAGTGAATGCAGGTACAACTAACAAGTCTGTAGGTACACAAGATAATTCCAATGCTGGTACACAAGCCAAGGAGAATGAATCTGCTAAGGAGTTTGTCTTGATTGAGAAGTGGAAGCTTGATCAAATTTTCACACCCAAAGAGAAAGAGGGAAAGAGTTCACAAGATGATGCTGTTCACAAAGATGTAGAAGGTGGGGATAAACCTTCTGATGGTAAAAAGGTGGTTAATGAAGAACCACAAAGTGTTGGAGTGCAGAACAAGACTAGCAGTAGTAACTTTGATCCTACTGCTAAGTAAAAAGAAACTACTGCTAAGCCTTTTCATTCTACTGCTGCACCCCAAGTTTCTACTGCTGATGAAGATGGAAGATCCTTTGATGATGTTAACTATCCAAGTGATCCTGATATACCTGGTTTAGTTAATGTTTATAAAGATATTGATGATGAAGTTCTGGATGGGTTTGGTGCAGAGGCTGACTTAAACAACATGGAGAATGCAATACCTGTCAGTCCTATTCCAACCACCAGAATACACAAGAATCATCCAAAGGAGCAAATTATTGGAGATGTTCATTCTGCTGTTCAAACAAGAAATCAAACAAAAGGTTTCAGAGATTTGTTTGATCAAGGATTATTTGCTCAATCTCTTCATCAGAGAAATAGCCACAAGGATTTACAAAATTGTATGTTTGCTTGTTTCTTGTCACAAATGGAAACCAAGAATGCCTACAAAGCATTGCAAGATGAAAGTTGGGTAGAAGCTATGCAAGAGGAGTTGTTGCAGTTCAAGCTTTAAGAGGTCTGGACATTGGTTGATTTGCCTTCTGGAAAAAGGGCAATTGGTACTAAATGGGTGTTCAGATGCAAAAGAGATGAAAGAGGAATAGTGATCAGAAACAAAGCAAGATTGGTGGCTCAAGGATACACTCGGGAAGAGGGAATTGATTATGATGAAGTATTTGCACCTGTAGCAAGAGTAGAGGCTATCAGACTATTCTTGGCATTTGCTTCATTCAAGAACTTCACTGTGTATCAAATGGATATGAATAGTGCTTTCTTATATGGGACAATTGATGAGGAAGTATATGTCACCCAACCACCTGGTTTTGAAGACCCTAATTATCCTGATAGGGTTTACAAGGTGGAGAAAGCATTGTATGGCTTATATCAAGCTCCTAGAGCTTGGTATGACACCTTATCAAAGTATTTGTTAACCAATGGTTTTAGCAGGGGAACCATTGAAAAGACTTTGTTCATCAAGAAAGACAAAAAGGATATCTTATTAGTACAAGTATATGTGGATGATATCATTTTTGGGTCTACAAACAAGGTGTTATGTGAGGAATTTGAGAAGCTCATGCATAGCAGATTTCAGATGAGTTCTATGGGGGAACTCAATTTCTTTCTGGGGCTTCAAGTTAAGCAAAAAGCATATGGGATTTTCATCAGCCAAGACAAGTATGTGGCTGATATTTTGAAGAAATTTGGCTTTTCTGATGTGAAACCAGCAAAGACAACCATGGAGTCCAACAAACCTCTGATCAAGGATGAAGATGGGGAAGAGGTTGATGTGCATTTGTACAGATCCATGATTGGATCTTTGATGTATCTAACTGCTTCAAGGCCAGACATTATGTTTGTTGTGTGTGCTTGTGCCAGATTTCGAGTGACCCCACAAGTATCTCACTTGAATGCTGTGAAGAGGATTTTTAGGTACTTAAGGAGTCAACCTAGGTTGGGCCTTTGGTATCCTAAAGATTCACCTTTTGATCTGGTGGCATACTCAGATAGTGATTATGCTGGAGCAAGTTTGGACAGAAAATCAACTACTGGAGGTTGCCAATTTCTTGGACATAGGTTGATCTCTTGGCAATGCAAGAAACAGACTGTGGTGGCTAATTCAACAACTGAAGCTGAGTATGTGGCTGCTTCTAGTTGCTGTGGACAAGTGCTCTGGATTCAGAATCAATTGCTGGATTATGGGTACAACTTTATGAACACCAAAATTTACATTGATAATAACAGTACAATGTGTATTATTAAAAATCCTGTTTTTCATTCCAAAACAAAACATATTGAGATAAGACATCACTTTATAAGAGATTCTTTTGAAAAGAAATTAATTCAAATTGTTAAAATCCATACTGACAATAATGTTGCAGATTTGCTCACAAAAGGTTTTGATGTGGGTAGATTTCAATTTTTAATTGCTAGTATTGGAATGATCAATCTTTGAAAATTCTTATCTCTTTGTGTTTTTGTAATGTTTTGTAAGGGTTTGTACTGTTATTAATCAAATATGTTGTTTCTACTGCTTGCTATAATGTATGGTTGGTTCTGTTGTTAGTTATATTTAGCCTACTGCTAGTTGTTAAGTCAAATGCTAAGTATAACTATGGATTGTGATAATTGTGGTATATTCTTTCCTGTGTTTTTGTGGTTTTAGACTAATCTCTTGCAGGATAAGTCAAAGGGGATTGCTTATTGGATAAGCAAAAGGTGTTTGGAACGATCAGTAGACATTCTACTGCTAGCTACAAAGTTTCTGCTGCCAGGCAAAACTTCCTACTGCTGGGGTTCTGCTGCTCGCTTGGAAACTTTTGGGATTCTGCTGCTTGGTTTGAAAGTGTAGGGTTGGTTTTGTAAATTTGGCGCCAATAAAACCCTAAATAGATCCAAACGGTATAAAAACCTAATTGAATCTCATAATTGACTTTGTGCCCCCAAAATTCATTCTCATTCAAACCTTAACATACTTTTTATCATCTAATTCCAAAACCCCCAAAATCAAAACCCTAATTTCACTATGACGGCAAGAACATTCTCCGATAATCACAATCAGGTTGCGTTTCTTGAAAAGACCCAAGAAGCTGATGGTTTTGCTGAAGCAATAGACTTTCTTAATGCTACTCACATAAGGTATGCATTAACAGCAAATCCAACTATATACATTTCCCATATGAAACAGTTTTGGTCTACTGTTAAGATCAAAACTAAAAATGGGGAAGAATATTTAAGGGCTGAGGTAGATGGCCAAAGGATAGTTATCTTTGAATCATCTGTAAGAGAAGCTCTTCACTTTTCAGATGATGAGAAAATAACTTGCCTTGAAAATTCTATCATTTTTCAATAACTTGAAACCATGGGATATGAGAAGAAAACAAATGCTTTAAAGTTTTACAAAGGTCTTCTCTGTCCACAATGGGAATTTTTACTTCATACCATTCTCCATTGTCTGAGTCCTAAAACTACTGGTTGGAATAAATTCAGTACAACTCAAGCATCTGCTTTGATTTGTCTGGCCAAATGACAACCATTTAATTTTTCGGCTATGATAATGGATGGTCTGAAAAAGAATGTTTCTGGACAATATTACATTTACCCAAGGTTTTTGCAACTAATTTTGAATAATCAATTTTTAGAACCTAAGGTACATAAAAATACATTTGACTGCCCTGTTGTAACCACCCGTAAATTTCCAAACATTGTTTTAATAATAAAAATTTAATTATTTTGACTTGACAATTTAATTGGTCATTTTTGAACATATTTATTTATTTTAGAAAATTCTTTCATATTGGTAACGATTAAGTTTATAATTTCCGGAGTAAATGACTTTGTTATTAAATCACTTTTATAAAAACGTTACCAGAAGTATATTTTTGTATTTTTACCAAACCGATGGACCACACTTAAAATTCAACTCAGCGGGACACCGGGTACACGGGATATTAATAAAATTAAGTCTACTCTTCTCATAAATAATATCCACCTCCCATTTTTATGTTTACTTTCCTTATCTTCTTTCTTTTCTTTTTTTTCTCTCTTCCCTGTAACCTTCGATCCATCCCTATCTCTTCTTTCTTTTCTTTTTTTTTCTGCCGCCCCTCTTCCCCAAAAACAAGTCGCAGCCAGCCTTGAAGACCCCCCTTGATGGTGACCTATGTTCAAAATAGCCTCCCAAATATCGAAGCCAAGAAAGCATGGTCAAGCTTTACCTCCTCTTCCCTTATTAACCAAGCCGAATCCACAAGAGAACCCACATCTCACTTGTAAATTATCACAAGGAAAGTTTTCTTAAGAGTGGTAATAAAGATGCGGCTGTGGGTCTCGCTTGGATCGGATTAAGTCATGTTGTTTGGTCTCCTCCAATCGACCCTCCTACATCCCCTTGTAAGGGTTTTCTTAATTTTTGCGGTTTTAATATTAATTGTTAGAGTTTCGTGGATCAGAAATTATAAAAACTTGTTATATAAATAGTTTGTGGCTAGAAAATGAATTAAAACATGTTTATTAATTTGTTTCGTGTGGTAATCCTGAATGAAAAATGATGTTAGTGTGGTTGTTTTTGGATTCGGTTCGGGCCAGCTAACCCGGAGTCGATCCAGTTTCTGTTTATCATTGTGAATTCTTGGTATCCTTGAATGATTGTTGTGGTTTTTGAATTAGCTCATTTTGTTGTCTTGGTTAGAATTCTTATTCGAATCCTTGTGGTACTCAGTTTGTTAAGCCCCAAGAGGGTGTGTTGATTTTGCGTATCTCATTTTTCGGAGTTGATTGTTAAGTCTCATTTTCAGTGTCATTGTTATAACGAAAGAGAAGAAAAAGGAAAATATAGATACTCCGTATATTATAGTAAGGGTGCGTTCATTAATATTGCAACAAAATGCGACATAGGAAATATATAGGAACTTGAAATTAAACCTGTGTGAGTATATGAATCAGAATAGGGTGAGTATGGTCTTGAGCATCTCATTTAAAGGTTGGTTAAGGGTGGAGGGAGTCATCCCTTTTTACCCTCCAACCCTCCCAAATTTTAACCAATCAAATCCCTCCACCTCATTTCAACCCTCCAACCCTCCATTCAACCTTTTCAACCTTTTTTAGCAGCGCCCATCATTCTCAACCCTCCCAACACCCTTTTTAAATATTACCCAATCAAATCACTTATTTTTTCCTTTTTCCTCTACCCGCAGCGAGCTTTGAGCTCGCAAATGCAGCCCGTGTTCCAAACCCGCAGAAGCGGCATCCGAGCCCGCTGGAAACCGCTTGAGCCCGTGAATGAAGCCCGCATCCACTCCTTGTGGCCTAAATAAAAATGTAGCAAACATAAGAATTAGAAACTGTCATAAAAAACGTGTTAGAATATAAGTATGAATAAGAGTTTCATTCACTATCGGGTGTGTTGTTTGTGGCACACTGGGAAAAACGAGAACACCAAAGGGGTGCGTTAAAAATCAGTTAGAATAAGGGTGCCTTACTTTCACTAGGAAATCACAACATGGAATGTATATATGAACTAGCATTTGAATCTGTGGAAGTTGTATTGAGGGTGCGTTAAAAACCAGTTGAAATAGGGTGCGTAAGGTTTTGGGACATCTCATTCTAAAGGTAATTACAAGTGAATCCATTTTTATCATGAACTGATACTGATTCTACGACAAAATAAAAAGTAGCGATAGATAATTTGAAATTTATCTAACTTGTTCCAATCTCTTGGCGTGAATCAATGAAATTATTAATTCCTTTTAGAAACACAAACTGCACAATCTTCCTATTATGTGTAATATTGCTAATGTGACAATGGTCTTTTAAAACACAACAGGAAGATTAAGTAGTTAGGCTAATGAAATTAACAAACTTAAGATTTAAACGCTGTCATCAAAATGATGTAGAAAGTGAATGTAAGAAGGGTGCGTTAGGCTGAGAAACAAAATGTATATATAATTGGGTTAAACAATTATGGGTCGAGGTCCAATAGAATTTAGACTAAGTACGTTTGATTAAAAGTCCAAGTTATGCTAAACACATTTTGACAAAGAACATGTAACAAGTATTTAACATGTTGGTAACATGTCGGATATACAGGAGATTAAATATTTAACGACGTACATAACTACTTAACAGACTAAAATTATATAAGAAAAATTGAACAAAAATAATTAGTAATAAGACTTGGAATAATTGGACTTATATTGACGTTTAATGAAATTAACACCGGACTAAGTAATTTGTGAATACATTATTGGTTTATATGATGGTGTCATTTAAAATAAGTGTGTTATTAAAAAGAGTTATAAACCCAAGTACAAGTAAAAGGGGTAGTCCAAATTTTAAAAGACTTGTGATAAGTTATATTGGTTTTGGCCGTAAGGATGAATGCTAATATTTGGGAAATGGACACCAAACGACTAAAACATACTAACGGGTCATAAAACCCGACAACTAATGAACACCTTTAACACATCTAAAACTAGTTTAACCGGATAATTAAATACCGAATCATATCATTGGACAAACTAACTAACGGACTAATTAGACATTTTAAACTAGACAACTAGTAAATATTCTAAAAAGTATGATTAATTATTAGTGTCAACTGTTCTTGACGGGAAAACATTATTTTGAGAAACTGAGTTTTATCACGACAACTTTTGAAAATTTTATAAATGGACGCGTCATTATATAAAATTTCTAAACTTATAATTTTTAACATGAGAATCATTTACTATTTAATATACTAAATTTAAGATTTCTGTTAGAACTTAAATTACTTGGGGTTAGTGGGTAGACACCGAAACATATTAATTGACTTAATTATAGGCATTTTCTCTTTTTCTTCGTTTGTCATTCTTTTCTCGATGTGTCATTTTCCTATTTCTTTTTGGCGTGAGTATTCTTGAGTCTATGTTTTTACCACCACACGAAACATTAACACTAAACTTATACAACCTTTAATGTAAATAATCCACGAAAGCTAAAACTCTCGTCCTTCCAAGATTCTTTATTGTTCGAGGCGTATTCTGAGATAAATATATGTATTAGGTTGTGCCGATCCGACACCATTGTGCCCATCTTCCCAATATCATTGTTTTGCCCTTGATGCCAAATGTGACTGTTGTGATATTTGTGCATTGCTGCAAGCCAAGGTGAGTTCATGGCCCCTAACTTTTACTTGTTTTAAAACTGTTTTAGCGGAGAATACATGCTTGTTTTAAACTAAATTCAATGACTGTTTATTTGGTATATGAAAACTAGAATTGATTGTTTTTTTTTACTTGAAATGTGATTGGCGTTATATGCAAGACTGTTTACTTGAATGCCCTATTTGGATACATGATATATACATAGACCAGGGATACTGGTCAAATATTTTTAAGACTGTTTACTTGGATGCCCTATTTGAATACATGATATATATACATAGCCAGGGGTACTGGTCAGATATGTATAAGAATGGTTTACTTGAATGTTTTATGTGTACACATGACATGTTCATAGTCCAGGCGTACTGAGCAAAGCCGGGCGTACCGGTTACATTGACCGGGCAAAACGGTTACATTACCAAGCGTACTGGTCATGGCGAGCGTACTGATTAACCAGACTTTAATACTGAACTTTATGATATTCTGTGTAACATGATCTGTTTTAATTAAATCTATGAACTTACCAACCTAGTGTTGACACTTTTTAGCAAGTATTTTCAGGTTTAAGGCGATAATTTAGTGGCGAAGACTTTTGGCAGAGCATGGCATGGTCATAGAAGACTCTGATATAATTGGGACCACTTGAAATCTTTTATGGGCTTATAATTCCGCATCATTTTTTTGAAATGTTGTAAACAAATCATTTTGAATATAAAATCTAATTTAAACGGTTGAGTTAAACCGTTCTTTATTCCTTGTGTTGTGATACCAATTGTGTAGCACCCCAGTGACATGTATGCTTCCGCTAGACCAGATTTTGGGGGTGTTACACCTGTGCTTAAAAAGAAATTATTTTCTTATTTGAAAAAGAATGGTCAAGGTTTCTCTGGGAATGTTACTCCATTGTTCCAACATATGTTACAATTGGCTGCTACTCAGGGTGAAGGTGCTGAAATCACAACAGCTACCCATCCCACACCCACCTCTGAACAATCATCTGAACAATCTCAAAAGACCCAATCCCCTAGGAATTCACTAAATAAGAACACTGAGCAACCTCAGGCCAGTGTTAGGATGGATGCAGATGAGGCTGTCACAGGTGATGTAGGTGACATGATGGGAGAGGCTAACACTACTGCTTCTGGCTTAGTAGCTGGGCAGGAAAGTGTTAACATAAGTAAGACCTCAACCATGGCAACATCTATTGTGGAAGGTTCTCATGAACCAGAAACAGAGGATGGAAACCCCAGCCAAATGGCAAACAAGGGGGCTCAGGTGATCAAACCAGGTTTGATACTGAGTTTGGACCTATTGATTCACCTCTTAGGGAAGGTAATACATCCCGAAGTGATGAGGGTAGAGAAGAAACTAATGATTTGATGGACTATAATGTACAAGATGACAATGCCTATGATTCACCTCTCGGACCAGGTCACACAGGTCGAAGTGATGAGGCTAGAAATGAAACTGATGAATTGTTGGCATCACAAAATGTACACAATGAAAAATCCAGTGATCCACCTCTCGGGCCAGGTAACACAGGCCGAAGTGGTGAGGATAGTATGAAACTTGTTAAGGAATTGATGGAAAAATGTACCAAGTTAGAATCTCAGGTTCTTGACCTACAACATGAAGTCAAAGGTTTGAAGCTAAGGATCAGGCATTTGGAAGGTCAACAGAGGTCAAGAACCAGGGTATTCAAAAGATTGAAGAAGGTTGGACAAGCACAAAGGATCAGCTCTTCTGAAGACATAAGTTTGGGGGAGGATGCTCCCAAACAGGGGAGGAAAGAGACAAAGACTTCAGGGGAGGTTGAACCAAATGTTGATAGTGTTGTTCATGATGAAGGAATTGCTGATGTGGATATGGATTCTGGTAATAATGTAGATGAGTTTGTGGTTAAAGACAAATCAGGTAATGAAGTGGTTCTTGAAAATGCTGCTGCTAGTGTTCAAGATGGTGAGAGTGGAAAGGTTGATAATGTTGATTCTACTGCTGAGGAAATTCATAAAGCTGGTAGTATAACTCTTTCTATTGCTAGTGATTCTGCTGCTGGGGTTAATCAAGCTGCTGCTGAGCCAGAGCAACTACTGCTGAATTGGATGATGAGATAAGCTTAGCAGAAGCAATAATCCAGTTGAAACAATCACAACCATCCAAAACAAAATCACCTAAACCAAAACCAACACCTGAACAACAACCACAACCACAACCTGCTGCTACACCTCCACCTCCAAGAGTTCCAGTTAAAGGTGTCTCAATTAGAGAACCCATCCCATCCAAAAAGCCTACTCAATCTCATACATATACTGGAAAAGGAGAAGGTAAGATGGTTGATGAGCCTGAACCTTATCCTGAAGATGTTCCTTTTGAGTACTGGCCAAAAGATCTTCAAGAAAGGTATGATAAAGAAGCTGCAAAGAAGATGGCTTATCAGTATGAGGAAGAAAATCTTGCAGAGCTTGAAAGACAAAAGAAGCATGCTGTAACACCCCGACCCGACAAGGCCAAGATATCACATTATGGCGTCATACAAAGCATACATTAGGCAAGCGGAAGTCTTTTAAATAAATAACCAAGTCTCAAACATCAAAACTGGTATCAAAAGATAATCCCAAATGCATAGTGGGTTAACCAAACAAAACCAAGTAAAGAGATAATATTCAAAGTACTGAAAGAAATGAAAGTCCGAAACAATGGACAATGAATGATAAATAAATAGGTCTCTAAGTCCTACTCTCTCTCATTCCCAAGCCTGTCGCCCCGCTTATTACCTGCCGCATAAGAAAAGAAAACATGCGGCCGAGCTTAAAAAGCCCAGTGAACAGATATATATAACATAACATAACGGTAAATAAGCATAAGCAACGAAGTAATAAGAATACAAAACGAAAAGTATAATCATGAAAGTCATACGAATTTTAAAGAGAACTAAGAATTAAGAATGCATGAGAACTGAATAAGAAATGAATCAAGAGAATAATGAAATAAGGGAAAAGTTCATATAAGGATGTGCCAGAGGAACTACATACATAATCCGTCAAATCATACTAAAGCAATACAAGTATACGAAGAGGGGAGACCTCTAAGTAATAAAAGTGTGAGAAGAAGTGTAAGGCACACACCACCTGGTCACCATAACATACAAATACATAAACCTAGGATATATCCATACGCTCCCTAACAAAATATGGATGCCAGTACTAGACTGGTCACACATATATAAAGTTGGCCAATAGTGTACACAATAAATCATACATAAGGGGGAACGCCGTAGATCTATCACACCTCTACGGGAGTGTCATGCCTAGGGTGCCATCAAAGACATGGTCATGGTACCTCCACAACTAGGTTAGCTCAGGCACAGATCTATCATATCATACAACAATAATAATCTAACATGGCAAGAGAAACAAGATAGTAACTCAATAAGCATGGCAAAGCATAAGTATAGCATAGCAGAGACATTTAAATAAATGTCAGAATGAATCAATAAGAATGACAATCATACAATGAATGTCATGAGTCAAATGAGGGAATCATATCAGGCATAGGATCAATAGGAATATCCCTACTGAAAAGGGAAAGAATATATGTACCTTATCAAAGCACACAAATCAAAGCAATAGAAATGAATGGAAGCAGGGGATCACTCCTTCTTCACCCGATCTACAATAATCATAATTTTACTTATAAGTTTCATAATCATAAAGGTTTCATTTTAGTTTTCTTTCCATTTTAGGTAACTTTCCATATTTAGTAGCTTTCCAAAAATAGTAAGTTTCCAAAAATAGTAAGTTTAGCCATTTTAGGTTTAAAAGCAATTTAGGATTTCTAAAAATAGTAAGTAGTATTTAAAAAGGTTTAAATAGTTATTAATGTCAAAATTGAGTTTCATATAATTATAAAATGATGTCATTTCACAATTTAGGGTTTTACAAGTCAAATTAGGGTTTACATTTATAATTATTCAAAGATTAGGGTTACTATTGCAATTATGCCAAAGTTAAAGGTTAATATGATAATTAATCAAAACATAAGTTAAATACTTTTAAGATGACGAATAGCTTATTTAGGTTCTAAAGTTGAAGCAATTAAGCTCATAAGTATTCTAAATAAGTAACTACTTAAATTCAGAATTAAAATTGAAAACAGGTCCGTCTTTAGCTATTTTTAAAATGCCTTAAACGAGCTTATAAAATTCTATACTTTTACACAGATATACATATACGTCTTAAGTATTTTATATAATTTTTCCAGATTTTATTAAGTAGTACAAGTACCAACTAAAAAATCGACAATCACAACACCTTCTCGAATTGGACCTGCTGGAACACCCCGAAAGTATGTAATTATTTACCCCAGTTAAACATCTCAGAAAAATCCACAAAAATTACAAAACTTAACTCATATACCAAATATCATTTTTCCAAAAGCTCATTTATTGAATCGTTATAGATGTTAAATTAAAAATCATAGAACACGCTTGAATTTTCATACCCCGAAATGCAATTTTGACACATGAATTTATAAAAATCAAACGATTGCCTTCCCGACCTCTAAAAATCACCAAACCAATTTTATTTGAACGCCATTTTACTGAATTCAGTTTTAGTCCAAAGAACCATTAAAAATCATGTTTGTATCATCGGTTTAAAATTCATTTAGGTAGCATAAATATTTATGAGAGATTAGTTTTTCTATATAGATCCGATTTCAAGAACACAATTAATTATATCGACCCATATTAATACATATTGATCCGAAAGTATTATTATAGATTGAAGTTTATATGGTACCTCTTAGGTTAGATCGAATGGAATGAGAACACAAAGATTTCTAAGTCGAACAAATCACCAACACCTTCTCTTTTCCTTCTTGATCATGATCAAATGAAATAAAAAAATAGAATATGGATCGATTAGGTTTTATTCAACAATTCGAATGGATTAGAATGATGTGTATTCGATTACCTTTTGTGTGATACGAATTGATGAAGAACACAATGATCACGATCAAGTTATTGCTTCTCCTCTTCTCCTTCTTGATGCCGAATAGAACAAGTTTTTAGGGTTTCTTGTGTGGTTTTATTTTTGCCGTCCAAATGAAATAGAGAGAAAGAGATTTAGGGTTTCTTGGAGAGGTGCATGCATATACACGGTTATGGATGAGAAGAGGTAGGGGAATTGGGCCGTGAATTAGGGGTGTTCAAATGATGATTAGCACTTTCCAAATTAGCCAAATATTTCATACTTATCTCCATTATATGTTGTGCACATGTTTTATGATTTTCGGCCTATAAAGGCCTTCTTAAACGTGCCATACTTTTATTTATAAGGTTCTTGTATCATTTCGTATTTTACTTTAGGTTATATGTTCATATTGTATGGTTTCGAGTCATAACATGATATATAACTCAAGTTTTAATTCATAGCGTATTTTATAAGTCGTATTTAATTTAGGGTGTTATAATTCTTCACTTCTAAAAAGAGAATTTCGTCCGCGAAACTGGAATACGATATAGAAATAGAAGTACGAAATCGAAAGCGATATCAAAATGAATACGTACCAAGTCAAAAAGAAAAATGTGGATAACTGGATCGCATTGATTCTTCGGTCTCCCAAGTAGCCTCGCTCTCAGGATGATTCTTCCAAAGAATCTTTACGAAGGGAATGGTTTTAGTTCTCATGACTCTTTCCTGATGCTCCAAAACAGCCTCAGGTTCTTCACTATACGAAAGATCTTCCCGAATCTGATCGAACGGGCAAGACACAACATGAAGCGGATGATAATTATACCCACGAAGAAGTGACACATGAAAACCGTCATGCACATGCGATAATTGCGGAGGTAGCGCCAAGCGATAAGATACCTCACCAACCCGATCCAGAATCTCAAATGGACCGATATAGCGTAGACTAAGCTTCCCTTTCATACCGAAACGCTTAACGCCTCGAAAAAGAGAAACCTTCAAGAAAACACGATCACCAGAGTTAAATACAACATCACGACGATGACGGTCAGCATAGCTCTTCTGTCTAGTACGAGCTTCCTTCAATTTCTCTCTGGCCACAGCCACCTTCTCATTAGTAATCTCAATTAATTCTGGTCCCTCAATGAGCCGTTCCCCGACCTCATTCCAACAAACTGACGCTCTACACTTACGTCCATATAACATCTCAAACGGAGCCATTCTGATACTAGCATGCCAACTATTATTGTAAGCAAACTCCACCAAACACAAGTAATCATCCCAGTGGCCTGTCCACTCTAAAGCACAAGACCTCAACATATCCTCCAAGGTCTGAATTATCCGCTCCGACTGTCCATCAGTCTGAGGATGAAATGCCGTACTTAATCTAAGCCGTGTACCCCAGGCTTTATGTAACCCTTTCCAGAAACGAGACGTATAACGAGGATCATGATCGGACACAATAGAAGACCGTGTACCATGCAACCGAACAATTTCCTGCTGAAAAACCTGAGCCAAACGACTCACAGAATAATCAACACGAATGGGGAGAAAATGTGCAGATTTGGTCAGACGATCAACAATGTTCCAAATCGCGTCATGCTTCCGAAGAGTACGAGGTAAACCGGTAACGAAGTCCATAGATATCTGGTCCCATTTCCATGTAGGAATGTCAAGAGGTTGTAAGAGACCACTTGCACGTTGATGTTCAATCTTAACCTGCTGACAAGTCATACATCTAGCCACATGTAAAGCTACATCCTGCTTCATCCCATTCCACCAAAAATGTTGCTTAAGATCATGGTACATCTTAGTCGAACCTGGATGAATAGAGAACAGAGAACTATGTGCCTCAGAAAGCACAGCTTCACGAAGAGTAGAATTATCTGGAACACATAGACGATCACCAAACCAAACAACACCATCCACATCCACACGAAATTCTGACTGTTTACCATCCTCAACATTCTGTACAATAGCCCATAACTCACCATCGTCTTTCTGAGCTTCCTTAATCCTCAACATCAAATCAGACTCCACCTTCAAGCTAGCCCAAAAACCATCATGACCCCGAACACACATCTCAACCTCTATAAGCTTTAAGTCATTAAGAATCCTCGGCTCAAAGTCAAGACTAGCAATCATTCCCGACTTACGACTCAAGGCATCAGCCACAACATTGGCTTTTCCAGGGTGATACTGAATATTAGTATCATAGTCCTTCAACAACTCCAACCAACGTCTCTGTCGCATGTTCAATTCCTTCTGGGTAAAGATATACTTCAGGCTCTTATGGTCAGTGAATATATCACAACTCTCACCATAAAGATAATGCCTCCAGATTTTTAAAGCAAAGACAACGGCAGCTAATTCAAGATCATGAGTAGGATAGTTCGCCTCATACGGTTTCAACTGTCTAGAAGCATATGCAATCACTTTCCCATGCTGCATCAAAACACAACCCAAACCCTTCTTTGAAGCATCGCTGTAGATCTGATAACCTCCTGAACCTGATGGTAGAGTAAGAATCGGCGCAGAAACAAGTCTCTTCTTCAACTCTTCAAAACTAGCTTCTCTCTCGTCGGTCCATACAAACTTCTCTCCCTTGCGCATAAGCTGAGTCAACGGTAACGACAAACGAGAAAAACCCTCAACAAACCTCCTGTAATAACCAGCCAGTCCAAGAAAACTCCTGATCTCAGTCACATTGGTCGGTCTTGGCCACTTGGTGATAGCCTCAACCTTAGCCGGATCCATGGTGATATCCAGACCTCAAATCGATCTTGGAAAAGAATTTCGCTCCCTGAAGTTGATCAAACAAATCATCGATGCGGGGAAGTGGATAACGATTACGAATAGTGATACGGTTAAGTTCGCGGTAGTCGATACATAATCTCATGCTACCGTCCTTCTTCTTAACAAATAACACCGGAGCACCCCACGGAGAAACACTGGGACGGATAGAACCAGATTCAAGCAATTCCTGTAACTGCTCTTTCAATTCCTTCAATTCAACAGGAGCCATACGATAAGGAGCCTTAGAGATGGGTTCAGCACCCGAAATTAAATCAATCGAGAATTCAACCTCACGCTCAGGCGGCATGCCTGGGAGTTCATCAGGAAATACATCTGGGAATTCACGAACAACCGAAAGGCTCTCCATACTAGGAATCTCCAAAGATGAATCCTTAATCGAAGCTAGAAAACCTTCACAACCATGTGTCAGTAAAGAGCGAGCTTTCATAGCGGATATGATCTTAATAGGTTTACCAAGCCGAGAACCTTGGTAAACAAATTCAGGATTACAAGGATCACCAAAAATCACACGCCTGGTATGGCAGTCAATCGTAGCTTGATGCTCCGACAACCAATCCATACCCAAAATTACATCAAAGTCGTACATATCTAGAGGAAGAAGATTTGCAGAGTGAACTCTATCGTCGAAACGAAGAGGACAATTCACGTATTCATGAGTAATGGTCACGAAATTTTTCATTGGGTTTGAGATAGATAAAGCATAGTTTAATGGTATTGCGGTTGTATTAATGTGTTTAGTAGATGTAGAAGATATCACAGAATGTGTAGCACCAGTATCAAATAAAGCAAAAATTGGACGATCAAATAAATACAGCATACCCGAGACAGTTCCAGAAGTACCCGCAGCCTGATCCCTGGTTAGTGCAAAAACTCGACCCTTAGAAGCCTGCTGCCCACCATTTCCATTCCCACGGTTGGTGCCACTCGCCTTCGGACATTCCCTAACCCGATGTCCAAGTTCAACACAACTAAAACAGGCACCAGTAGCCTTATAACAAGTACGACCAGGATGAGTTTTCCCACACTCAACACAAACAGGAGGAGGTGGAAGCTGTTCCCCCACATTCCTCTGCCCTGCTGAAGAAGTAGCACCACGATTACCCTACTGAACACCACGACTCTGTTGACCCCTGAACTGTTGGTCACGGCCTGACCGCTGATTCTGCCCACTGTTGTTGTTACTACGCCTGTCATTACCCCGAAACTCATTACCCCTCGAAGTAGCATTCCTCTGACTATTACCCTGAACCTGCTGATGATCACTCTCCTGAGTCCTCTTCACTCCATGTCTAGACCTCTCTTACATCAATTCCTTGTTACGGACCGCATTGGTAACTTGTGCCACATCAGTAAAATCAGTATTTAGAATACCTTCAAGCAACTCATCACGTAACCCGCACTTAAAATGCATAGCCTGCTCCTCCGGAGTCCCAGCCTTCGTACCCAAGAAACCCGCAAGTCTCACAAACCTCTTCATATACTCTGCACTCGACTCCCTATCCAACTGGAAAATATGATGATAGTCACGCTCAAACTTCTGTTTCTCTGATCTAGGGAAGTACTGAAGAAAGAATATCTCCCGAAACTCAGCCCATGATAACCCAGCAACAAACTCATCACCTCCCTTAGCCATCCGATATGCCTTCCACCAACTGAAGACATCTCCCTCAAATTTGTAACTAGCCAAACGTGCCTTAAACTCATCGTCACAACCAAGTACCTCGAATATCTTCTCAATGTGAGATATCCAATTCTCCGCCTCCACAGGAGAAGTAGCAGCACTGAACGAACGTGGTTTCTGCTTAACGAAACGCTCCAACCACACATGGATCGACACTGGTGGAGCAACACCACCACCACCGCCATTACCACTACCACTAGCGGTGTTCCTCCTAATCTCGTCCGTGATGCGTGTAGTCAAACCGGGAAGTAACGCATCAACAGCTCGCTGCACTGCTGCATCAAAATCAGCACCAGAGGGTCCATCATTCCGACGAGTATTCACCATCTGAAAGGTCATAAACGAGACAAAGGGCAAAACAAGCGTAAGGGTCAAAATGTGAAGAAAGAGATCGCGTCAAACGAAAAGCCTAGTGTCTACCCAGTATCCTCACAGGTCATTTCTAAGGTTCTACAGGTCAAACCCAGCTTTGATACCATAACTGTAACACCCCGACCCGACAAGGCCAAGATATCACATTATGGCATCATACAAAGCATACATTAGGCAAGCGGAAGTCTTTTAAATAAATAACCAAGTTTCGAACATCAAAACTGGTATCAAAAGATAATCCCAAATGCATAGTGGGTTAACCAAACAAAACCATGTAAAGAGATAATATTCAAAGTACTGAAAGAAATGAAAGTCCGAAACAATGGACAACGAAATGATAAATAAATAGGTCTCTAAGTCCTACTCTCTCTCATTCCCAAGCCCGTTGCCCCGCTTATTACCTGCCGCATAAGAAAAGAAAACATGCGGCTGAGCTTAAAAAGCCCAGTGAACAGATATATATATAACATAACATAACGGTAAATAAGCATAAGCAACGAAGGAATAAGAATACAAAACGAAAAGTATAATCATGAAAGTCAAAAGAATTTTAAAGAGAACTAAAAATTAAGAATGCATGAGAACTGAATAAGAAATGAATCAAGAGAATAATGAAATAAGGGAAAAGTTCATATAAAGATGTGCCATAGGAACTACATACATAATCCGTCAAATCATACTAAAGCAATACAAGTATACGAAGAGGGGAGACCTCTAAGTAATAAAATTGTAAGAAGGAGTGTAAGGCACACACCACCTGGTCACCATAACATACAAATACATAAGCCTAGGATATATCTATACACTCCCTAACAAAATATGGATGCCAGTACTAGACTGGTCACACATATATTAAGTTGGCCAATAGTGTACACAATAAATCATACATAAGGGGGAACGCCGTAGATCTATCATACCTCTATGGGAGTGTCATGCCTAGGGTGCCATCAAAGACATGGTCATGGTACCTCCACAACTAGGTTAGCTCAGGCACAAATCTATCATATCATACAACAATAATAATCTAACATGGCAAGAGAAACAAGATAGTAACTCAATAAGCATGGCAAAGCATAAGTATAGCATAGCAGAGACATTTAAATAATATGTCAGAATGAATCAATAAGAATGACAATCATACAATGAATGTCATGAGTCAAATGAGGGAATCATATCAGGCATAGGATCAATAGGAATATCCCTACTGAAAAGGGAAAGAATATATGTACCTTATCAAAGCACACAAATCAAAGCAATAGAAATGAATGGAAGCAGGGGATCACTCCTTCTTCACCCGATCTACAATAATCATAATTTTACTTATAAGTTTCATAATCATAAAGGTTTCATTTTAGTTTTCTTTCCATTTTAGGTAACTTTCCATATTTAGTAGCTTTCCAAAAATAGTAAGTTTCCAAAAATAGTAAGTTTAGCCATTTTAGGTTTAAAAGCAATTTAGGGTTTCTAAAAATAGTAAGTGGTATTTAAAAAGGTTTAAATAGTTATTAATGTCAAAATTGAGTTTCATATAATTATAAAATGATGTCATTTCACAATTTAGGGTTTTACAAGTCAAATTAGGGTTTACATTTATAATTATTCAAAGATTAGGGTTACTATTGAAATTATGCCAAAGTTAAAGGTTAATATGATAATTAATCAAAACATAAGTTAAATACTTTTAAGATGACGAATAGCTTATTTAGGTTCTAAAGTTGAAGCAATTAAGCTCATAAGTATTCTAAATAAGTAACTACTTAAATTCAGAATTAAAATTGAAAACAGGTCCGTCTTTAGCTATTTTTAAAATGCCTTAAACGAGCTTATAAAATTCTATACTTTTACCCAGATATACATATACGTCTTAAGTATTTTATATAATTTTTCCAGATTTTATTAAGTAGTACAAGTACCAACTAAAAATCGACAATCACAACACCTTCTCGAATTGGACCTGCTGGAACACCCCGAAAGTATGTAATTATTTACCCCAGTTAAACATCTCAGAAAAATCCACAAAAATTACACAACTTAACTCATATACCAAATATCATTTTTCCAAAAGCTCATTTATTGAATCGTTATAGATGTTAAATTAAAAATCATAGAACACGCTTGAATTTTCATACCCCGAAATGCAATTTTGACACATGAATTTATAAAAATCAAACGATTGCCTTCGCGACCTCTAAAAATCACCAAACCAATTTTATTCGAACGCCATTTTACTGAATTCAGTTTTAGTCCAAAGAACCATTAAAAATCATGTTTGTATCATCGGTTTAAAATTCATTTAGGTAGCATAAATATTTTGCTAGAGATTAGTTTTTCTATATAGATCCGATTTCAAGAACACAATTAATTATATCGACCCATATTAATACATATTGATCCGAAAGTATTATTATAGATTGAAGTTTATATGGTACCTCTTAGGTTAGATCGAATGGAATGAGAACACAAAGATTTCTAAGTCGAACAAATCACAAACACCTTCTCTTTTCCTTCTTGATCATGATCAAATGAAAGAAAAAAATAGAATATGGATCGATTAGGTTTTATTCAACAATTCGAATGGATTAGAATGATGTGTATTCGATTACCTTTTGTGTGATACGAATTGATGAAGAACACAATGATCACGATCAAGTTATTGCTTCTCCTCTTCTCCTTCTTGATGCCGAATAGAACAAGTTTTTAGGGTTTCTTGTGTGGTTTTATTTTTGCCGTCCAAATGAAATAGAGAGAAAGAGATTTAGGGTTTCTTGGAGAGGTGCATGCATATACACGGTTATGGATGAGAAGAGGTAGGGGAATTGGGCCGTGAATTAGGGGTGTTCAAATGATGATCAGCACTTTCCAAATTAGCCAAATATTTCATACTTATCTCCATTATATGTTGTGCACATGTTTTATGATTTTCGGCCTATAAAGACCTTCTTAAACGTGCCATACTTTTATTTATAAGGTTCTTGTATCATTTCGTATTTTACTTTAGGTTATATGTTCATATTGTATGGTTTCGAGTCATAAAATGATATAAAACTCAAGTTTTAATTCATAGCGTATTTTATAAGTCGTATTTAATTTAGGGTGTTATAATTCTTCCCTTCTAAAAAGAGAATTTCGTCCGCGAAATTGGAATACGATATAGAAATAGAAGTACGAAATCGAAAGCGATATCAAAATGAATACGTACCAAGTCAAAAAGAAAAATGTGGATAACTGGATCGCATTGATTCTTCGGTCTCCCAAGTAGCCTCGCTCTCAGGATGATTCTTCCAAAGAATCTTTACGAAGAGAATGGTTTTAGTTTTCATGACTCTTTCCTGATGCTCCAAAACAGCCTCAGGTTCTTTACTATACGAAAGATCTTCCCGAATCTGATCGAACGGGCAAGACACAACATGAAGCGGATGATAATTATACCCACGAAGAAGTGACACATGAAAACCATCATGCACATGCGATAATTGCGGAGGTAGCGCCAAGCGATAAGATACCTCACCAACCCGATCCAGAATCTCAAATGGACCGATATAGCGTAGACTAAGCTTCCCTTTCATACCGAAACGCTTAACGCCTCGAAAAAGAGAAACCTTCAAGAAAACACGATCACCAGAGTTAAACACAACATCACGACGATGACGGTCAGCATAGCTCTTCTGTCTAGTACGAGCTTCCTTCAATTTCTCTCTGCCCACAGCCACCTTCTCATTAGTAATCTCAATTAATTATGGTCCCTCAATGAGCCGTTCCCCGACCTCATTCCAACAAACTGACGCTCTACACTTACGTCCATATAACATCTCAAACGGAGCCATTCTGATACTAGCATGCTGTTACACCCATATCCCGTTAAGGTACTAGTTATGTAAATATTATGTATTGTATATTATGAGTCTTGTGTTAGGAGTTAGCTAAATAAATTATGTGAGGGCATATTAGAAAGAATAGAACTAGAAGAGCTAAGATTGCCAATTGGGCAAAGTTTAGTTATTAAATATCTATGCCTAGCAAACTTGAGAAAAATCCAGGACTTTCTTTTGGTCTCTTGTGAAGACCGGTTATAAGAGGAAGAAAAGGAGGGAACTCCATTGTCATTTTCAAGCTATCTTGATCATCTTCAAGTGATTCCAAGACACTAGGAAGTCTTAATTTGCATTTCCCATCCCAAGTAAGTGCTTTCCCTAAAATTATAAATTAGGGTTCTTGATATGAGAATTAGTATAGAGGTTATGGATTGATGGTATATCATGGTAATGTTGAAATTAGCCTAATTTGAGATGAATGTGATATAGGAAGCAAATAGGAAGTGGGAAGCCATTGCTAGTAAAGTGGTATTGGAGAATCAAGGTGAGTACATTGGTTATAACATGTCTTTGTTAGCTTTATCATATTTTGGTATGATAATGGTTTATGTGTTAGTTTTATCATGTTTGTTTACATGATAATGTGAAGGATAGGGTATAGGGTGCGTTAGCTAGTATGGATCCATCACTAGATTTAGTTTAGTTAGTCGTTGGGCTAACTATGGGAAGAAGTTCAACCTTACGGGTTGATTTTGTGTAGTTCAACCTTATGGGTTGATTGTGTTAAGGTCGACTATGTCGGCGTGAGGTAAGTGCCCCTATATCGCTAGCTTAACTAGTGGTTAGACTAGTTATGGTTATGTTATGATTTTATATCATACATTGTTAGCTTGTTATTGCCATGTACTTACTAAGCGTTTCGCTTACGTGTTTAGTTGTGATGTTTTTCTTTATAGGTACCGAAGGATCTAGCAAAGGTAAAGAAAAGATTTAAGTGATTATGTAGTAGAAGTTCATACTAGAAGAAGTTGTAGTAGAAGACCGTTCTTTTGGACCAAGCATATTGAAGTTGGAAGCCCCCGACGTGTCTTTTCGTGTTTTGGGTATATTTCCTTTCATATGGTCATTTTGTCATTTAGCGGTCTTGTCGTCGTTCATGATCATTGTTTAAGTTGGGTCGTTGGACAAGTTTTATGTAAATGTCAAGAAGTCCTTTTGTTATGTGAATATGGTAGTAATTAGAAGGGTGTTTGGCATTTAGCCAAACTCACCCATTTTGGGAAGTTACGGGTCAAGACTTTGTACTAACAACTTTGCAATATATTAGAAATGTCAAGTCATGAATGAGTTTAAAGGGTTATGTAGTGAATAAGGGTTATGGGTAAAAAGTGTGTAGTTGAAATGGTATTTAAGGGGGTGTTTGGTATAAACGGGTTCTCACCCATTTTGGAAGGCTACGGGTCAAGACCTTGTAGTAACAACTTTGTAAGATATTAGGAATGTCAAGTTATGTATGTGTTTAAATGGTCATGTTGTGGTTAAGTGTTATGGGTGATTTGGTGTCAAAATATTGGGTGTTTTGCTGTCAAAAACTGCAGTTTTGTTCTTGATGACCACCTTGACGCCGTCACCCTTTAAACACCAAAAATTCTCTGGCCTATCAAGGCTTAACAGTTTTGTTCATGATGGCCTTCTTGACGGCGTCCCCTTTTAATTTTCCAAAAACCTTCTGGCCCGTCAAGGTCTGACGGCGTCACCATTTTTCTGACGGCGTCACGTTTATCAGGGCAGTTTTCGAAAAATCATATCTTTTAATCCGTAAGTCGAAATGGGTCGTATGACCTATCGTTTTGAAGCTATTTGAGTCTACTTTCATCTAAAAATAGCCTCAATGGCTGAATGTGTACTGATTTTTGTCAGCTCATAAAAGAGTAACCGGATGTCAGTTTCTGGGTGTGTTTTTGCGAGAAATTTTCACGTTTTTGGTCGTTTTTGGTCACGGGGCGTTACAACTTGGTATCAGAGCTTCGGTCTAAGAGATTTAGGATTTCCCCTTAGGATTTCCTAGACTTAGGCCTTGTGTAGACGCGGTTAGTATCGGTGTTTGTTATTTGTGTATTGTTTGGGTGATTTCGGGAACACATAAGTTAAGTATTTTTATGACTACGCCTGGCCACCGTAGTGATAAAAATATGATACATATGTAAGATTGAAATCATTTAGGCTATACATGGATGATAAACTCTAGGGTGGTTAGTATGAGAATGGATATGTTATTCATGTATTGACTATGTATATGACTTTGCTTAATAATGTGAATTGGTAAATTTCAGTATAGTAGAAAAGATGGCGACGATTCAGAATAAGGAAGTGTTAAGAGCGACCTTTTCCCGCCATGATAGTGATGAACATAATGATGGACCCTCTAATAGTGACTCGTCGATGTCAATGCCGAAAAACCTTAATCCTAGAAGTGTTATGAGAGTTGAGTTGAAAGAATTGGACACTTTGGTAGCGGATAAAGTGGAAAGGGCCATTGAGAAGGCTATGCCCTTTTATGTTAGCAAAACCACTGAGAACTTGCGAAAGATACTTCAGGAGGAGAATGAGAAACTCAAGAATAGTGGGGAGTTAGTGAGTGATTCAAATGCTAGACCCGGAGTAGGAAAGGAGAAATCTACTTATCGTGACTTCACTGCTTGTGCTCCACCTACATTCGCGGGATCTCTTGATCCGTTAGAGAGCTCTAGATGGATTACCGATATAGAAGGGGCTTTTCGTGCGAGTCGTTGTGTAGGAGAGGATAAGGTGAACTTTGCTACTAATTACCTTCGTGAGCGAGCTAAAATATGGTGGGAGGGCAAGGCAAATGAGAAGAGTAGTGCTTGGAGAGAGTCATGCATGTGGGATCAATTCAAGGAGGTGTTCATAAAAGAGTATGCTTCCGTGGAAGAGATTGATAAAATAAGAGAAGTTTTTCATAACCTTGTGCAAATTGATGAATCGGTGAATGAGTTGTGGGGAAAGTTTTGTGATATGGTGCAATATTGCCCGGAGTATCTCGACAATGAAAAGCTTAAGGTTGATAAATTTCAGAGGATGCTCAAAGATGAAATTCGTAATATAGTATCGCCTTTCAAGGGTACCACCATGGATGATCTTCTAAGCAGAGCGCGTAGTCAGGAAGCGGATTTGGATAGGATGAAAGATAAAGAGAAGAAGGAGGTGAAAAGAAAGCTAGAACAACCAACAACACTTAGTAAGCGGGGCAAATTTGATGCCACAAAGAAGGACAATACGGGAAAGTTTCCACCTCCGTGTAGTAGGTGCGGAAAGAACCATGTGGGAGAATGTAAGTCCGGAATGAAGGGGTGTTTTAAATGCGGGGATCCTAGTCATATTAGGAAGAATTGCCCTAAGCTTTTGGTGATATGTTATGGGTGCAATGAAGAAGGACATAAGGTAAACGAATGTCCTAAAGCTAATCTTAAGCAAGCGAAGCCGTTTAATTGGATCGAGGAAGAAAAGGTTGGTGTTCCAAAACCTAAAGCTTGTGTTTACCAGATGAGTGCCAAAGAAACAAAGTTAGATTCCGATGTTGTCTCAGGTATAATCCTCGTTAATTCCAACCCGCTTGTGTTTTGTATGTTTAAGGCATAAGTGTGTCCTTAGTATTTTATAGTTTTAGTAAGGAATTGTCCACTTCCCTAGATGAATTTTCGACTCCCGTAGAAGTTGAAATTGTCGATAGTAAAGTTGTTATAGTGTCTAGCGTGTATCGTAATGTAGAGATAGAGATCGATGAGAGCGTTTTTAAGATTGATATATTTCTCATAATGCTAGAAAAGTATCGACGATGTTCCGATTGTAAATGAATTCCGTGATGTATTTCCGGAAGATTTGCCGGGTATTCCACCCGACAGACAAGTAGAGTTCCGTATTGATCTTGTTCCAGGTGCTATGCCTATCTCTGAAACTCCTTATCGTCTTGCTCCTTTTGAAATGAAAGAGCTAATGAGCCAACTCCAAGAGTGACTTGACAAGGGTTTTATTCGCCCTAGTAGCTCACCGTGGGGAGCTCCGATTCTATTCGTTAAAAAGAAAGATGGTAGTATGCGGATGTGCATTGATTATCGTGAATTGAACAAAGTCACGTTGAAAAATGTATACCCTTTTCCAAGAATTGATGATCTTCTTGATCAACTTCAAGGTGCGAAGTGGGTTTCAAAGATTGATCTTAGTTCGGGCTATCATCAACTGAAGGTTCGAGAGGAGGATATTCCTAAGACAGCCTTTAGGACCCGATATGGACATTACAAGTTTACGGTTATGCCTTTTGGTCTCACGAACGCGCCTGCGGTTTTCATGGATCTCATGAACCGTGTATGTAGACCAATGTTGGATAAATTCGTTATGGTGTTCATCGATGATATTCTTATCTATTCTAAGAGTAAGGAAGAACATGAGCTACACCTTCGAGAAATTCTTGAAACGTTGAGAAAAGAAAGATTGTACGCTAAATTCTCGAAATGTGAATTTTGGTTGCAAGAAGTTCAGTTCCTTGGTCATGTTATTAATCCCGATGGTATTAAAGTTGATCCGTCAAAATGTCGAAGCCGTGATGAATTGGCAAGCGCCGAAAAACGTTGGTGAAATTCGAAGTTTTCTAGGACTCACGGGTTACTATCGATGGTTTATTCAAGACTTCTCTAAAATTTCATCTTCGTTAACCAAACTCACCAAGAAGAATGTTTCTTTTGTGTGGGCCGAGAAGCAAGAAGAAGCCTTCCGTATTTTACGAAAGAGGTTGTGTGAAGCACCGATCTTAGTGTTACCGGAAGGAAACGAAGGCATGGTGGTCTATAGTGATGCATCTATTTCCGGTCTTGGATGTGTTCTTATGCAAAGGGGTAAAGTGATCGCTTACGCTTCAAGACAACTAAAGAAGTATGAAGAGAAATATCCGACTCATGATCTTGAATTTGTGGCCGTAGTCTTTGCTTTGAAGATTTGGAGGCATTATCTATACGGTGTGAAGTTCATAATTTACACCGACCATAGAAGTCTTCAGTATTTCCTTGATAAGAAAGATCCGAATATGAGACAACGTAGGAGGTTAGACTTACTAAAAGATTATGATCGCGAAATTCGCTACCATCCGGGTAAGGCGAACGTTGTAGCGGATGCACTAAGTTGTCAGGGCCGAAGTGACGTTATACGGATTCACTCTTGAGAATGATTATCACATCTGATCTTTTCGACAAAATTAAGTTAGCTCAGGAGGAAGCGTTAAAAGAAGAGAACCGAGACAAAGAACGAATCACTTCTCACATTCCTCATCTTGATGAAGACAGTCGTGGGATTAAGACACGGTATGGAAGAGTTTACATTCCTTTTCGAAGCAACATTAAAGAATTACTCATGGAAGAAGCCCATAAGTCGAAGTATTCTATTCATCCAGGAGCTACGAAAATGTACCTTGATTTGAAAAGAAACTATTGGTGGCCGGGTATGAAAAGAGATTGCGTGAAGTACGTAGAAAGATGCTTAATTTGTTTGAAGGTGAAAGCCGAACATCAAAAGCCGTATGGAAAAGTGCAGCCTTTAGACATACGAGTTTGGAAGTGAGAGAAGATTACTATGGACTACATTACGAAATTGCCAAAGACAAAGAAGGAGAATGATACAATCTGGATAGTGGTCGATCATTTAACTAAGAATGCTCATTTTATTCCGATTAGAAAGAATGTGCCTGTTCATAAGTTAGCAAAGATTTATGTTGGCGAGAGAGTCGCGCGTCATGAAGTACCTATTTCGATAGTTTTAGATCAAGTCGGGCGTTTCACTTCGAACTTTTGGCAAAGTTTTTAAGATGAACTTGGTATTAAGTTACGCATGAGCACAGCTCTTCATCCTCAAACCGATGGACAAAGCGAAAGGACAATTTAAACTCTAGAAGATATGCTACGGGTTAGTATGATTGACTTTGGAAGTAACTGGGATGATCACTTGCTTCTAGTGGAATTCGCCTGCAATAATAGTTATTATGCTAGTATAGGCATACCTCCTATGAGATACTCTACGGTAGAAAGTGTAGAACCTCCGTATGTTGGGAAGAATTTGGAATTGCCCGAAGAAATGAGAGGTATTAATAATACTTTTCATGTGTTGAATTTGAGGAATTGTTTAGTGGATGAGACTAGAGTAGTCACGTTAAATGATATAGAAATTGATCCATAACTGATTTCACCAAGGATGAACCGGAAGCAATCCTAGGAAGGCAAGTGAGGCAACTTCGAAACTAAGAAATTCCGTTAGTAAAAGTACAATGGAGACATCGTAAGAGTACGAGCATTAGATGGGAGCTAGAGGAGAAGATGAGGAATGAGTATCCTCAATTATTTCAAGCATAGATTTCGAGGACGAAATCTTATTTTAAGGAGGGGAGAATTGTTACACCCATATCCCGTTAAGGTACTAGTTATGTAAATATTATGTATTGTATATTATGAGTCTTGTGTTAGGAGTTAGCTAAATAAATTATGTGAGGGCATATTAGAAAGAATAGAACTAGAAGGGCTAAGATTGCCAATTGGGCAAAGTTTAGTTATTAAATATCTATGCCTAGCAAACTTGAGAAAAATCCAGGACTTTCTTTTGGTCTCTTGTGAAGACCGGTTATAAGAGGAAGAAAAGGAGGGAACTCCATTGTCATTTTCAAGCTATCTTGATCATCTTCAAGTGATTCCAAGACACTAGGAAGTCTTAATTTGCATTTCCCATCCCAAGTAAGTGCTTTCCCTAAAATTATAAATTAGGGTTCTTGATATGAGAATTAGTATAGAGGTTATGGATTGATGGTATATCATGGTAATGTTGAAATTAGCCTAATTTGAGATGAATGTGATATAGGAAGCAAATAGGAAGTGGGAAGCCATTGCTAGTAAAGTGGTATTGGAGAATCAAGGTAAGTACATTGGTTATAACATGTCTTTGTTAGCTTTATCATATTTTGGTATGATAATGGTTTATGTGTTAGTTTTATCATGTTTGTTTACATGATAATGTGAAGGATAGGGTATAGGGTGCGTTAGCTAGTATGGATCCATCACTAGATTTAGTTTAGTTAGTCGTTGGGCTAACTATGGGAAGAAGTTCAACCTTACGGGTTGATTTTGTGTAGTTCAACCTTATGGGTTGATTGTGTTAAGGTCGACTATGTCGGCGTGAGGTAAGTGCCCCTATATCGCTAGCTTAACTAGTGGTTAGACTAGTTATGGTTATGTTATGATTTTATATCATACATTGTTAGCTTGTTATTGCCATGTACTTACTAAGCGTTTCGCTTACGTGTTTAGTTGTGATGTTTTTCTTTATAGGTACCGAAGGATCTAGCAAAGGTAAAGAAAAGATTTAAGTGATTATGTAGTAGAAGTTCATACTAGAAGAAGTTGTAGTAGAAGACCGTTCTTTTGGACCAAGCATATTGAAGTTGGAAGCCCCCGACGTGTCTTTTCGTGTTTTGGGTATATTTCCTTTCATATGGTCATTTTGTCATTTAGCGGTCTTGTCGTCGTTCATGATCATTGTTTAAGTTGGGTCGTTGGACAAGTTTTATGTAAATGTCAAGAAGTCCTTTTGTTATGTGAATATGGTAGTAATTAGAAGGGTGTTTGGCATTTAGCCAAACTCACCCATTTTGGGAAGTTACGGGTCAAGACTTTGTACTAACAACTTTGCAATATATTAGAAATGTCAAGTCATGAATGAGTTTAAAGGGTTATGTAGTGAATAAGGGTTATGGGTAAAAAGTGTGTAGTTGAAATGGTATTTAAGGGGGTGTTTGGTATAAACGGGTTCTCACCCATTTTGGAAGGCTACGGGTCAAGACCTTGTAGTAACAACTTTGTAAGATATTAGGAATGTCAAGTTATGTATGTGTTTAAATGGTCATGTTGTGGTTAAGTGTTATGGGTGATTTGGTGTCAAAATATTGGGTGTTTTGCTGTCAAAAACTGCAGTTTTGTTCTTGATGACCACCTTGACGCCGTCACCCTTTAAACACCAAAAATTCTCTGGCCTATCAAGGCTTAACAGTTTTGTTCATGATGGCCTTCTTGACGGCGTACCCTTTTAATTTTCCAAAAACCTTCTGGCCCGTCAAGGTCTGACGGCGTCACCATTTTTCTGACGGCGTCACGTTTATCAGGGCAGTTTTCGAAAAATCATATCTTTTAATCCGTAAGTCGAAATGGGTCCTATGACCTATCGTTTTGAAGCTATTTGAGTCTACTTTCATCTATTAAAGAGCCTCAATGGCTGAATGTGTACTAATTTTTGTCAGATCATAAAAGAGTAACCGAATGTCAGTTTCTGGGTGTGTTTTTGCGAGAAATTTTCACGTTTTTGGTCGTTTTTGGTCACGGGGCGTTACACATGCCAACTATTATTGTAAGCAAACTCCACCAAACACAAGTAATCATCCCAGTGGCCTGTCCACTCTAAAGCACAAGACCTCAACATATCCTCCAAGGTCTGAATTGTCCGCTCCGACTGTCCATCAGTCTGAGGATGAAATGCCGTACTGAATCTAAGCCGTGTACCCCAGGCTTTATGTAACCCTTTCCAGAAACGAGACGTATAACGAGGATCATGATCGGACACAATAGAAGACGGCGTACCATGCAACCAAACAATTTCCTGCTGAAAAACCTGAGCCAAACGACTCACAGAATAATCAACACGAATGGGGAGAAAATGTGCAGATTTGGTTAGACGATCAACAATGATCCAAATCGCGTCATGCTTCCGAAGAGTACGAGGTAAACCGGTAACGAAGTCCATAGATATCTGGTCCCATTTCCATGTAGGAATGTCAAGAGGTTGTAAGAGACCACTTGCACGTTGATGTTCAATCTTAACCTGCTGACAAGTCATACATCTAGCCACATGTAAAGCTACATCCTGCTTCATCCCATTCCACCAAAAATGTTGCTTAAGATCATGGTACATCTTAGTCGAACCTGGATGAATAGAGAACAGAGAACTATGTGCCTCAGAAAGCACAGCTTCACGAAGAGTAGAATTATCTGGAACACATAGACGATCACCAAACCAAACAACACCATCCACATCCACACGAAATTCTGACTGTTTACCATCCTCAACATTCTGTACAATAGCCCATAACTCACCATCGTCTTTCTGAGCTTCCTTAAACCTCAACATCAAATCAGACTCCACCTTCAAGCTAGCCCAAAAACCATCATGACCCCGAACACACATCTCAACCTCTATAAGCTCTAAGTCATTAAGAATCCTCGGCTCAAAGTCAAGACTAGCAATCATTCCCGACTTACGACTCAAGGCATCAGCCACAACATTGGCTTTTCCAGGGTGATACTGAATATTAGTATCATAGTCCTTCAACAACTCCAACCAACGTCTCTGTCGTATGTTTAATTCCTTCTGGGTAAAGATATACTTCAGGCTCTTATGGTCAGTGAATATATCACAACTCTCACCATAAAGATAATGCCTCCAGATTTTTAAAGCAAAGACAACGGCAGCTAATTCAAGATCATGAGTAGGATAGTTTGCCTCATACGGTTTCAACTGTCTAGAAGCATATGCAATCACTTTCCCATGCTGCATCAAAACACAACCCAAACCCTTCTTCGAAGCATCGCTGTAGATCTGATAACCTCCTGAACCTGATGGTAGAGTAAGAATCGGCGCAGAAACAAGTCTCTTCTTCAACTCTTCAAAACTAGCTTCTCTCTCGTCGGTCCATACAAACTTCTCTCCCTTGCGCATAAGCTGAGTCAACGGTAACGACAAACGAGAAAAACCCTCAACAAACCTCCTGTAATAACCAGCCAGTCCAAGAAAACTCCTGATCTCAGTCACATTGGTCGGTCTTGGCCACTTGGTAATAGCCTCAACCTTAGCCGGATCCATGGTAATACCATCTGCGAAAACGACATGACCTAAGAATGCAACTTGTCCTAACCAGAACTCGCACTTGGAAAACTTGGCATACAACTTCTTCTGCCTCAGAGTCTCCAAAACAACACGGAGATGGTACTCATGCTCCTCCTTAGTCTTAGAGTAAACCAAGATGTCGTCAATAAACACGATCACGAACTTATCTAAGTATTCGTGAAAAATCCGATTCATCAAATCCATGAAAACAGCTGGAGCATTCGTCAACCCAAACGGCATGACCAATAACTCGTAGTGGCCATATCGGTTACGGAACGCGGTCTTAGGAACATCCTGCTCCTTCACACGTAGCTGGTGATATCCAGACCTCAAATCGATCTTGGAAAAGAATTTCGCTCCCTGAAGTTGATCAAACAAATCATCGATGCGGGGAAGTGGATAACGATTACGAATAGTGATACGGTTAAGTTCGCGGTAGTCAATACATAATCTCATGCTACCGTCCTTCTTCTTAACAAATAACACCGGAGCACCCCACGGAGAAACACTGGGACGGATAGAACCAGATTCAAGCAATTCCTGTAACTGCTCTTTCAATTCCTTCAATTCAATAGGAGCCATACGATAAGGAGCCTTAGAAATGGGTTCAGAACCCGAAATTAAATCAATCGAGAATTCAACCTCACGCTCAGGCGGCATGCCTGGGAGTTCATCAGGAAATACATCTGGGAATTCACGAACAACCGAAAGGCTCTCCATACTAGGAATCTCCAAAGATGAATCCTTAATCGAAGCTAGAAAACCTTCACAACCATGTGTCAGTAAAGAGCGAGCTTTCATAGCGGATATGATCTTAATAGGTTTACCAAGCCGAGAACCTTGGTAAACAAATTCAGGATTACAAGGATCACCAAAAATCACACGCCTGGTATGGCAGTCAATCGTAGCTTGATGCTCCGACAACCAATCCATACCCAAAATTACATCAAAGTCGTACATATCTAGAGGAAGAAGATTTGCAGAGTGAACTCTATCGTCGAAACGAAGAGGACAATTCACGTATTCATGAGTAATGGTCACGAAATTTTTCATTAGGTTTGAGATAGATAAAGCATAGTTTAATGGTATTGCGGTTGTATTAATGTGTTTAGTAGATGTAGAAGATATCACAGAATGTGTAGCACCAGTATCAAATAAAGCAAAAATTGGACGATCAAATAAATACAGCATACCCGAGACAGTTCCAGAAGTACTCGCAGCCTGATCCCTGGTTAGTGCAAAAACTCGACCCTTAGAAGCCTGCTGCCCACCATTTCCATTCCCACGGTTGGTGCCACTCGCCTTCGGACATTCCCTAACCCGATGTCCAAGTTCACCATAACTAAAACAGGCACCAGTAGCCTTATAACAAGTACGACCAGGATGAGTTTTCCCACACTCAACACAAACAGGAGGAGGTGGAAGCTGTTCCCCCACATTCCTCTGCCCTGCTGAAGAAGTAGCACCACGATTACCCTGCTGAACACCACGACTCTGTTGACCCCTGAACTGTTGGTCACGGCCTGACCGCTGATTATGCCGACTGTTGTTGTTACTACGCCTGTCATTACCCCGAAACTCATTACCCCTCGAAGTAGCATTCCTCTGATTATTACCCTGAACCTGCTGATGATCACTCTCCTGAGTCCTCTTCACTCCATGTCTAGACCTCTCTTACATCAATTCCTTGTTACGGACCGCATTGGCAACTTGTGCCACATCAGTAAAATCAGTATTTAGAATACCTTCAAGCAACTCATCACGTAACCCGCACTTAAAATGCATAGCCTGCTCCTCCGGAGTCCCAGCCTTCGTACCTAAGAAACCCGCAAGTCTCACAAACCTCTTCATATACTCTGCACTCGACTCCCTATCCAACTGGAAAATATGATGATAGTCACGCTCAAACTTCTGTTTCTCTGATCTAGGGAAGTACTGAAGAAAGAATATCTCCCGAAACTCAGCCCATGATAACCCAGCAACAAACTCATCACCTCCCTTAGCCATCCGATATGCCTTCCACCAACTGAAGACATCTCCCTCAAATTTGTAACTAGCCAAACGTGCCTTAAACTCATCGTCACAACCAAGTACCTCGAATATCTTCTCAATGTGAGATATCCAATTCTCCGCCTCCATAGGAGAAGTAGCAGCACTGAACGAACGTGGTTTCTGCTTAACGAAACGCTCCAACCACACATGGATCGACACTGGTGGAGCATCACCACCACCACCGCCATTACCACTACAACTAGCGGTGTTCCTCCTAATCTCGTCCGTGATGCGTGTAGTCAAACCGAGAAGTAACGCATCAACTGCTCGCTGCACTGCTGCATCAAAATCAGCACCAGAGGGTCCATCATTCCGACGAGTATTCACCATCTGAAAGGTCATAAACGAGACAAAGGGCAAAACAAGCGTAAGGGTCAAAATGTGAAGAAAGAGATCGCGTCAAACAAAAAGCCTAGTGTCTACCCAATATCCTCACAGGTCATTTCTAAGGTTCTACAGGTCAAACCCAGCTCTGATACCATAACTGTAACACCCCGACCCGACAAGGCCAAGATATCACATTATGGCATCATACAAAGCATACATTAGGCAAGCGGAAGTCTTTTAAATAAATAACCAAGTTTCGAACATCAAAACTGGTATCAAAAGATAATCCCAAATGCATAGTGGGTTAACCAAACAAAACCATGTAAAGAGATAATATTCAAAGTACTGAAAGAAATGAAAGTCTGAAACAATGGACAACGAAATGATAAATAAATAGGTCTCTAAGTCCTACTCTCTCTCATTCCCAAGCCCGTTGCCCCGCTTATTACCTACCGCATAAGAAAAGAAAACATGCGGCTGAGCTTAAAAAGCCCAGTGAACAGATATATATATAACATAACATAACGGTAAATAAGCATAAGCAACGAAGGAATAAGAATACAAAACGAAAAGTATAATCTTGAAAGTCAAAAGAATTTTAAAAGAGACTAAAAATTAAGAATGCATGAGAACTGAATAAGAAATGAATCAAGAGAATAATGAAATAAAGGAAAAGTTCATATAAAGATGTGCCATAGGAACTACATACATAATCCGTCAAATAATACTAAAGCAATACAAGTATACGAAGAGGGGAGACCTCTAAGTAATAAAAGTGTAAGAAGGAGTGTAAGGCACACACCACCTGGTCACCATAACATACAAATACATAAACCTAGGATATATCTATACGCTCCCTAACAAAATATGGATGCCAGTACTAGACTGGTCACACATATATTAAGTTGGCCAATAGTGTACACAATAAATCATACATAAGGGGGAACGCCGTAGATCTATCATACCTCTACGGGAGTGTCATGCCTAGGGTGCCATCAAAGACATGGTCATGGTACCTCCACAACTAGGTTAGCTCATGCACAGATCTATCATATCATACAACAATAATAATCTAACATGGCAAGAGAAACAAGATAGTAACTCAATAAGCATGGCAAAGCATAAGTATAGCATAGCAGAGACATTTAAATAAATGTCAGAATGAATCAATAAGAATGAAAATCATACAATGAATGTCATGAGTCAAATGAGGGAATCATATCAGGCATAGGATCAATAGAAATATCCCTACTGAAAAGGGAAAGAATATCTGTACCTTATCAAAGCACACAAATCAAAGCAATAGAAATGAATGGAAGCAGGGGATCACTCCTTCTTCACCCGATCTACAATAATCATAATTTTACTTATAAGTTTCATAATCATAAAGGTTTCATTTTAGTTTTCTTTCCATTTTAGGTAACTTTCCATATTTAGTAGGTTTCCATATTTAGTAGCTTTCCAAAAATAGTAAGTTTAGCCATTTTAGGTTTAAAAGCAATTTAGGGTTTCTAAAAATAGTAAGTAGTATTTAAAAAGGTTTAAATAGTTATTAATGTCAAAATTGAGTTTCATATAATTATAAAATGATGTCATTTCACAATTTAGGGTTTTACAAGTCAAATTAGGGTTTACATTTATAATTATTCAAAGATTAGGGTTACTATTGCAATTATGCCAAAGTTAAAGGTTAATATGATAATTAATCAAAACATAAGTTAAATACTTTTAAGATGACGAATAGCTTATTTAGGTTCTAAAGTTGAAGCAATTAAGCTCATAAGTATTCTAAATAAGTAACTACTTAAATTCAGAATTAAAATTGAAAACTGGTCCGTCTTTAGCTATTTTTAAAATGCCTTAAACGAGCTTATAAAATTCTATACTTTTACCCAGATATACATATACGTCTTAAGTATTTTATATAATTTTTCCAGATTTTATTAAGTAGTACAAGTACAAACTAAAAATCGACAATCACAACACCTTCTCGAATTGGACCTGCTGGAACACCCCGAAAGTATGTAATTATTTACCCCAGTTAAACATCTCAGAAAAATCCACAAAAATTACACAACTTAACTCATATACCAAATATCATTTTTCCAAAAGCTCATTTATTGAATCGTTATAGATGTTAAATTAAAAATCATAGAACACGCTTGAATTTTCATACCCCGAAATGCAATTTTGACACATGAATTTATAAAAATCAAACGATTGCCTTCCCGACCTCTAAAAATCACCAAACCAATTTTATTCGAACGCCATTTTACTGAATTCAGTTTTAGTCCAAAGAACCATTAAAAATCATGCTTGTATCATCGGTTTAAAATTCATTTAGGTAGCATAAATATTTACGAGAGATTGGTTTTTCTATATAGATCCGATTTCAAGAACACAATTAATTATATCGACCCATATTAATACATATTGATCCAAAAGTATTATTATAGATTGAAGTTTATATGGTACCTTTTAGGTTAGATCGAATGGAATGAGAACACAAAGATTTCTAAGTCGAACAAATCACCAACACCTTCTCTTTTCCTTCTTGATCATGATCAAATGAAAGAAAAAAATAGAATATGGATCGATTAGGTTTTATTCAACAATTCGAATGGATTAGAATGATGTGTATTCGATTACCTTTTGTGTGATACGAATTGATGAAGAACACAATGATCACGATCAAGTTATTGCTTCTCCTCTTCTCCTTCTTGATGCCGAATAGAACAAGTTTTTAGGGTTTCTTGTGTGGTTTTATTTTTGCCGTCCAAATGGAATAGAGAGAAAGAGATTTAGGGTTTCTTGGAGAGGTGCATGCATATACACGGTTATGGATGAGAAGAGGTAGGGGAATTGGGCCGTGAATTAGGGGTGTTCAAATGATGATTAGCACTTTCCAAATTAGCCAAATATTTCATACTTATCTCCATTATATGTTGTGCACATGTTTTATGATTTTCGGCCTATAAAGACCTTCTTAAACGTGCCATACTTTTATTTATAAGGTTCTTGTATCATTTCGTATTTTACTTTAGGTTATATGTTCATATTGTATGGTTTCGAGTCATAACATGATATATAACTCAAGTTTTAATTCATAGCGTATTTTATAAGTCGTATTTAATTTAGGGTGTTATAATTCTTCCCTTCTAAAAAGAGAATTTCGTCCGCGAAATTGGAATACGATATAGAAATAGAAGTACGAAATCGAAAGCGATATCAAAATGAATACGTACCAAGTCAAAAAGAAAAATGTGGATAACTGGATCGCATTGATTCTTCAGTCTCCCAAGTAGCCTCGCTCTCAGGATGATTCTTCCAAAGAATCTTTACGAAGGGAATGGTTTTAGTTCTCATGACTCTTTCCTGATGCTCCAAAACAGCCTCAGGTTCTTCACTATACGAAAGATCTTCCCGAATCTGATCGAACGGGCAAGACACAACATGAAGCGGATGATAATTATACCCACGAAGAAGTGACACATGAAAACCGTCATGCACATGCGATAATTGCGGAGGTAGCGCCAAGCGATAAGATACCTCACCAACCCGATCCAGAATCTCAAATGGACCGATAAAGCGTAGACTAAGCTTCCCTTTCATACCGAAATGCTTAACGCCTCGAAAAAGAGAAACCTTCAAGAAAACACGATCACCAGAGTTAAACACAACATCACGACGATGACGGTCAGCATAGCTCTTCTGTCTAGTACGAGCTTCCTTCAATTTCTCTCTGGCCACAGCCACCTTCTCATTAGTAATCTCAATTAATTCTGGTCCCTCAATGAGCCGTTCCCTGACCTCATTCCAACAAACTGACGCTCTACATTTACGTCCATATAACATCTCAAACGGAGCCATTCTGATACTAGCATGCCAACTATTATTGTAAGCAAACTCCACCAAAAACAAGTAATCATCCCAGTGGCCTGTCCACTCTAAAGCACAAGACCTCAACATATCCTCCAAGGTCTGAATTGTCCACTCCGACTGTCCATCAGTCTGAGGATGAAATGCCGTACTGAATCTAAGCCGTGTACCCCAGGCTTTATGTAACCCTTTCCAGAAACGAGACGTATAACGAGGATCATGATCGGACACAATAGAAGACGGCGTACCATGCAACCGAACAATTTCCTGCTGAAAAACCTGAGCCAAACGACTCACAGAATAATCAACACGAATGGGGAGAAAATGTGCAGATTTGGTCAGACGATCAACAATGATCCAAATCGCGTCATGCTTCCGAAGAGTACGAGGTAAACCGGTAACGAAGTCCATAGATATCTGGTCCCATTTCCATGTAGGAATGTCAAGAGGTTGTAAGAGACCACTTGCACGTTGATGTTCAATCTTAACCTGCTGACAAGTCATACATCTAGCCACATGTAAAGCTACATCCTGCTTCATCCCATTCCACCAAAAATGTTGCTTAAGATCATGGTACATCTTAGTCGAACCTGGATGAATAGAGAACAGAGAACTATGTGCCTCAGAAAGCACAGCTTCACGAAGAGTAGAATTATATGGAACACATAGACGATCACCAAACCAAACAACACCATCCACATCCACACGAAATTCTGACTGTTTACCATCCTCAACATTCTGTACAATAGCCCATAACTCACCATCGTCTTTCTGAGCTTCCTTAATCCTTAACATCAAATCAGACTCCACCTTCAAGCTAGCCCAAAAACCATCATGACCCCGAACACACATCTCAACCTCTATAAGCTCTAAGTCATTAAGAATCCTCGGCTCAAAGTCAAGACTAGCAATCATTCTCGACTTACGACTCAAGGCATCAGCCACAACATTGGCTTTTCCAGGGTGATACTGAATATTAGTATCATAGTCCTTCAACAACTCCAACCAACGTCTCTGTCGTATGTTTAATTCCTTCTGGGTAAAGATATACTTCAGGCTCTTATGGTCAGTGAATATATCACAACTCTCACCATAAAGATAATGCCTCCAGATTTTTAAAGCAAAGACAACGGCAGCTAATTCAAGATCATGAGTAGGATAGTTTGCCTCATACGGTTTCAACTGTCTAGAAGAATATGCAATCACTTTCCCGTGCTGCATCAAAACACAACCCAAACGCTTCTTCGAAGCATCGCTGTAGATCTGATAACCTCCTGAACCTGATGGTAGAGTAAGAATAGGCGCAGAAACAAGTCTCTTCTTCAACTCTTCAAAACTAGCTTCTCTCTCGTCGGTCCATACAAACTTCTCTACCTTGCGCATAAGCTGAGTCAACGGTAACGACAAACGAGAAAAACCCTCAACAAACCTCCTGTAATAACCAGCCAGTCCAAGAAAACTCCTGATCTCAGTCACATTGGTCGGTCTTGGCCACTTGGTAATAGCCTCAACCTTAGCCGGATCCATGGTAATACCATCTGCGAAAACGACATGACCTAAGAATGCAACTTGTCCTAACCAGAACTCGCACTTGGAAAACTTGGCATACAACTTCTTCTGCCTCAGAGTCTCCAAAACAACACGGAGATGGTACTCATGCTCCTCCTTAGTCTTAGAGTAAACCAAGATGTCGTCAATAAACACGATCACGAACTTATCTAAGTATTCGTGAAAAATCCGATTCATCAAATCCATGAAAACAGCTGGAGCATTCGTCAACCCAAACGGCATGACCAATAACTCGTAGTGGCCATATCGGTTACGGAACGCGGTCTTAGGAACATCCTGCTCCTTCACACGTAGCTGGTGATATCCAGACCTCAAATCGATCTTGGAAAAGAATTTCGCTCCCTGAAGTTGATCAAACAAATCATCGATGCGGGGAAGTGGATAACGATTACGAATAGTGATACGGTTAAGTTCGCGGTAGTCGATACATAATCTCATGCTACCGTCCTTCTTCTTAACAAATAACACCGGAGCACCCCACGGAGAAACACTGGGACGGATAGAACCAGATTCAAGCAATTTCTGTAACTGCTCTTTCAATTCCTTCAATTCAATAGGAGCCATACGATAAGGAGCCTTGGAAATGGGTTCAGCACCCGAAATTAAATCAATCGAGAATTCAACCTCACGCTCAGGCGGCATGCCTGGGAGTTCATCAGGAAATACATCTGGGAATTCACGAACAACCGAAAGGCTCTCCATACTAGGAATCTCCAAAGATGAATCCTTAATCGAAGCTAGAAAACCTTCACAACCATGTGTCAGTAAAGAGTGAGCTTTCATAGCGGATATGATCTTAATAGGTTTACCAAGCCGAGAACCTTGGTAAACAAATTCAGGATTACAAGGATCACCAAAAATCACACGCCTGGTATGGCAGTCAATCGTAGCTTGATGCTCCGACAACCAATCCATACCCAAAATTACATCAAAGTCGTACATATCTAGAGGAAGAAGATTTGCAGAGTGAACTCTATCGTCGAAACGAAGAGGACAATTCACGTATTCATGAGTAATGGTCACGAAATTTTTCATTGGGTTTGAGATAGATAAAGCATAGTTTAATGGTATTGCGGTTGTATTAATGTGTTTAGTAGATGTAGAAGATATCACAGAATGTGTAGCACCAGTATCAAATAAAGCAAAAATTGGACGATCAAATAAATACAGCATACCCGAGACAGTTCCAGAAGTACTCGCAGCCTGATCCCTGGTTAGTGCAAAAACTCGACCCTTAGAAGCCTGCTGCCCACCATTTCCATTCCCACGGTTGGTGCCACTCGCCTTCGGACATTCCCTAACCCGATGTCCAAGTTCAACATAACTAAAACAGGCACCAGTAGCCTTATAACAAGTACGACCAGGATGAGTTTTCCCACACTCAACACAAACAGGAGGAGGTGGAAGCTGTTCCCCCACATTCCTCTGCCCTGCTGAAGAAGTAGCACCACGATTACCCTGCTGAACACCACGACTCTGTTGACCCCTGAACTGTTGGTCATGGCCTGACCATTGATTGTGCCCACTGTTGTTGTTACTACGCCTGTCATTACCCCGAAACTCATTACCCCTCGAAGTAGCATTCCTCTGACTATTACCCTGAACCTGCTGATGATCACTCTCCTGAGTCCTCTTCACTCCATGTCTAGACCTCTCTTACATCAATTCCTTGTTACGGACCGCATTGGCAACTTGTGCCACATCAGTAAAATCAGTATTTAGAATACCTTCAAGCAACTCATCACGTAACCCGCACTTAAAATGCATAGCCTGCTCCTCCGGAGTCCCAGCCTTCGTACCCAATAAACCCGCAAGTCTCACAAACCTCTTCATATACTCTGCACTCGACTCCCTATCCAACTGGAAAATATGATGATAGTCACGCTCAAACTTCTGTTTCTCTGATCTAGGGAAGTACTGAAGAAAGAATATCTCCCGAAACTCAGCCCATGATAACCCAGCAACAAACTCATCACCTCCCTTAGCCATCCGATATGCCTTCCACCAACTGAAGACATCTCCCTCAAATTTGTAACTAGCCAAACGTGCCTTAAACTCATCGTCACAACCAAGTACCTCGAATATCTTCTCAATGTGAGATATCCAATTCTCCGCCTCCACAGGAGAAGTAGCAGCACTGAACGAACGTGGTTTCTGCTTAACGAAACGCTCCAACCACACATGGATCGACACTGGTGGAGCAACACCACCACCACCGCCATTACCACTACCACTAGCGGTGTTCCTCCTAATCTCGTCCGTGATGCGTGTAGTCAAACCGGGAAGTAACGCATCAACAGCTCGCTGCACTGCTGCATCAAAATCAGCACCAGAGGGTCCATCATTCCGACGAGTATTCACCATCTGAAAGGTCATAAACGAGACAAAGGGCAAAACAAGCGTAAGGGTCAAAATGTGAAGAAAGAGATCGCGTCAAACGAAAAGCCTAGTGTCTACCCAATATCCTCACAGGTCATTTCTAAGGTTCTACAGGTCAAACCCAGCTCTGATACCATAACTGTAACACCCCGACCCGACAAGGCCAGGATATCACATTATGGTGTCATACAAAGCATACATTAGGCAAGCGGAAGTCTTTTAAATAAATAACCAAGTTTCGAACATCAAAACTGGTATCAAAAGATAATCCCAAATGCATAGTGGGTTAACCAAACAAAACCATGTAAAGAGATAATATTCAAAGTACTGAAAGAAATGAAAGTCCGAAACAATGGACAACGAAATGATAAATAAATAGGTCTCTAAGTCCTACTCTCTCTTATTCCCAAGCCCGTTGCCCCGCTTATTACCTGCCGCATAAGAAAAGAAAACATGCGGCTGAGCTTAAAAAGCCCAGTGAACAGATATATATAACATAACATAACGGTAAATAAGCATAAGCAACGAAGGAATAAGAATACAAAACGAAAAGTATAATCATGAAAGTCATAAGAATTTTAAAGAGAACTAAAAATTAAGAATGCATGAGAACTGAATAAGAAATGAATCAAGAGAATAATGAAATAAGGGAAAAGTTCATATAAAGATGTGCCATAGGAACTACATACATAATCCGTCAAATAATACTAAAGCAATACAAGTATACGAAGAGGGGAGACCTTTAAGTAATAAAAGTGTAAGAAGGAGTGTAAGGCACACACCACCTGGTCACCATAACATACAAATACATAAACCTAGGATATATCTATACGCTCCCTAACAAAATATTGGATGCCAGTACTAGACTGGTCACACATATATTAAGTTGGCCAATAGTGTACACAATAAATCATACATAAGGGGGAACGCCGTAGATCTATCATACCTCTACGGGAGTGTCATGCCTAGGGTGCCATCAAAGACATGGTCATGGTACCTCCACAACTAGGTTAGCTCAGGCACAGATCTATCATATCATACAACAATAATAATCTAACATGGCAAGAGAAACAAGATAGTAACTCAATAAGCATGGCAAAGCATAAGTATAGCATAGCAGAGACATTTAAATAAATGTCAGAATGAATCAATAAGAATGACAATCATACAATGAATGTCATGAGTCAAATGAGGGAATCATATCAGGCATAGGATCGATAGAAATATCCCTACTGAAAAGGGAAAGAATATCTGTACCTTATCAAAGCACACAAATCAAAGCAATAGAAATGAATGGAAGCAGGGGATCACTCCTTCTTCACCCGATCTACAATAATCATAATTTTACTTATAAGTTTCATAATCATAAAGGTTTCATTTTAGTTTTCTTTCCATTTTAGGTAACTTTCCATATTTAGTAGCTTTCCAAAAATAGTAAGTTTAGCCATTTTAGGTTTAAAAGCAATTTAGGGTTTCTAAAAATAGTAAGTAGTATTTAAAAAGGTTTAAATAGTTATTAATGTCAAAATTGAGTTTCATATAATTATAAAATGATGTCATTTCACAATTTAGGGTTTTACAAGTCAAATTAGGGTTTACATTTATAATTATTCAAAGATTAGGGTTACTATTGCAATTATGCCAAAGTTAAAGGTTAATATGATAATTAATCAAAACATAAGTTAAATACTTTTAAGATGACCAATAGCTTATTTAGGTTCTAAAGGTGAAGTAATTAAATTCATAAGTATTCTAAATAAGTAACTACTTAAATTCAGAATTAAAATTGAAAACAGGTCCGTCTTTAGCTATTTTTAAAACGCCTTAATCGAGCTTATAAAATTCTATACTTTCACCCAGATATACATATACGTCTTAAGTATTTTATAAATTTTTCCAGATTTTATTAAGTAGTACAAGTACCAACTAAAAATCGACAATCACAACACCTTCTCGAATTGGACCTGCTGGAACACCCCGAAAGTATGTAATTATTTACCACAGTTAAACATCTCAGAAAAATCCACAAATATTACAAAACTTAACTCATATACCATATATCATTCTGCCAAAAGCTCATGTATTGAATCGTTATAGATGTTAAATTAAAAATCATAGAACACGCTTGAATTTTCATACCCCGAAATGCAGTTTTGACACATGAATTTCTAAAAATCAAACGGTTGCCTTCCCGACCTCTAAAAATCACCAAACTAATTTTATTCGAACGCCATTTTACTGAATTCAGTTTTAGCCCAAAGAACCATTAAAAATAATGTTTGTATCATCGGTTTAAAATTCAATTAGGTAGCATAAATATTTACGAGAGATTAGTTTTTCTATATAGATCCGATTTCAAGAACTCAATTAATTATATCGACACATATTAATACATATTGATCCAAAAGTATTATTATAGATTGAAGTTTATATGGTACCGCTTAGGTTAGATCGAATGGAATGAGAACACAAAGATTTCTAAGTCGAACAAATCACCAACTCCTTCTCTTCTCCTTCTTGATCATGATCGAATGAAAGAAAAAAAATAGAATATGGATCGATTAGGTTTTATTCAACAATTCGAGTGGATTAGAATGATGTGTATTCGATTACCTTTGTGTGATACGAATTGAAGAAGAACACAATGATCACGATCAAGTTATTGCTTCTCCTCTTCTCCTTCTTGATGCCGAATAGAACAAGTTTTTAGGGTTTCTTGTGTGGTTTTATTTTTGCCGTCCAAATGAAATAGAGAGAAAGAGATTTAGGGTTTCTTGGAGAGGTGCATGCATATACACGGTTATGGATGAGAAGAGGTAGGGGAATTGGGCCGTGAATTAGGGGTGTTCAAATGATGATTAGCACTTTCCAAATTATCCAAATATTTCATACTTATCTCCATAATATGTTGTGTACATGTTTTATGATTTTCGGCCTATAAAGACCTTCTTAAACGTGCCATACTTTTATTTATAAGGTTCTTGTATCATTTCGTATTTTACTTTAGGTTATATGTTCATATTTTATGGTTTCGAGTCATAACATGATATATAACTCAAGTTTTAATTCATAGCGTATTTTATAAGTCGTATTTAATTTAGGGTGTTATACAAAAGAAGCATGCTGAGGATGAGGCAAAAACAAAAGCTGTGTTGGATGCTTGGGATGAGGAGAGAATAAGATGTGAAGCTGATGTGGAATTGTTGAAGCAAGTCAAGGAGGAAATACAAGAAACCTTCACTGAAGAAGGAAGAGATAAATAGTTAAAGGAATTCACTGCTAAAAGAAGGAAATGGTTTCTTACTGAGAGACAGAAGAAAAAGATGCTCAAACCTCCAACTGTCAAGCAAATCAAAAAATTTCAGGAGTATTACTTGAAGAATATGAAGGGTTGGAAGCTTGTGCAGTTAAAGAAATACTCAGATGAAGAAATTCAAAAGAAGTTTGAAAGGGCTAAAAGAGAAAGTGAGAGTTTTATCCCAATGGGGTCTGAGTTGGAAAAAGAAATTGTTAAAAAGAGGTTTAAGAAAGCTGAGACTGAGGTTGAAGTTGAGAAAGAAAAAGATAATGTGCAAAAAGAAAATGTGAAAGAAAAAGTTGTGAAGGAAGAGGAGAAGGAGACTTCTGGTATTGGTAAAAAGAGAACTAGTAGAGTGTTGAAATGAAAGCAAGGAAAAAGAGTAAAGCTGATAAGTCAAAAGCAGTTGAGAAGAGTAGTTCTGAGTGTGAGAGTGAAAGTAAAGAAAAAGCTGATGATGGGGAGGAATCTAAAGATGATATGAAAAGAATGATGGCTCTCACAGTTCTATCAACACAAAAAGAAACTGAGGTCATTAATGCAGTTTCATTAACAACAAAACATCCAATTATCTCATATACTAGTGGAATGCATGATGGGAGTGAAGCCTTTTGGGAAATTAAAAGAACAAATGGTTTTTATTATAGGTTTGTTAGGTTTTCACAGATGTTACATTACATGGATAGAGAGGATGTGGTTACCCTCTGGAAGCTATACAAGGAAAAATATGGTGATACAAGGCCAGAGGAGGTATATGAGAGGGTGATTTATTACTATTTGAAAATCATGTTTGAGCCACATGAAAGTGACATTGAATGGAGAACAATAAAACGCAACACAGTTCAGAAATGGTATTTATATCAGTCCTGTGGTGTACATGAATTGAGTGTTCATGGGGTGATTATCTATATGTTAGTAGAAAAGGACTATCCTGCTCTGAATTTTAACAAAGAAATTGTTTCTCAGATGTTGAAGCCTAGAATGTTGCAGTTACAGAGAGGGTTCTTCACAGATGATCAAGCCTATCAACTTTTAAGGAAGTATGAAAGAGTGCTAAAACCTAAGTCTTCAAAACAGAACTGAATGTGTTTGGAAGCATCCTCCTGGTGTTTGTCTATGCTTAAAGGAAACTTGATGATTTTGGAGTAAAATATCAAGTTTAGGGGAGGATTGTTGGGTTTTGAGATGCTGCTGCTAAAGGTTGGATAATACTGCTCTTGGATCTAAATGGAAAATACACTAAGTATGATTCTGCTGCTAGGCTAAATCATTCTACTGCTGGTGTATTTATTCTACTGCTGGAGTAATCGAGTAAATAAGCTAAGTGGATACTACTGCTAGGCATCGAAGATTCTACTCCTAGAGTTAGGATTCTGCTGCTTATTAGATAACTATGTATAGTATGTTTGGATAATTATAGAATAGATACGAAAAGATTATTCTTGTATAGAAAGTTATTGTAACCGACTAGGACTCCTTAGTCTATAAAAGGAGGATCTAGGGTTAGAGTTTAGTACGCGTAATTGTTCACTTCAAGGTTTTTGTAACCCTGTTACTTTTGAGTAACCGTATTAATATATTGAAGTGTTTGTTGATAGAATTCGATTGTGTTCGATTAATAATTCTTCTTAAGATTAAATACTAGATTCAGCATAGTATTTAATAGTTTGCTCAAGAACAGTTTCTATACCTATTGTTTTAGATTAACATCTAAGATAATTAACAAGATCAATAGCTCAACTGGGATCAACATACACCATGAAGAAAATGGCTATCGGTTGTGAAAACCCTTATACTCTCAAGAAAGCTCAGAAAGAACAGAATGTTTTGTACAATGGAAATATAATATATGTTAAACATGATCCTCCCGTAGTTCGGGATACTGACAAAACAATTGAGCTTGCTAAAGAGAGTCGAATTAAAATGAAATAAAAGAACCCATAGATAAAACCAATTGATTATAACAAACTCAACATACTTTCTATAGTTAATTTTGTACAACAAAAACAAAAACCAAAGTTTTCCAAAAGGCCAGTTGTTATGACACCAGTTGCAAAACAAAAAGTTGTTTCTAAAACTCTTTAAAACTTGGAGCAAATGTCCTCAAACAATCCTTTTAACACAAGTGCTGCTAGAGGATATTTAGATGATGTTAAAACGAGAATTGAAACACTTCAAAATATTGTTGCATCTAAAACTACTATAAGTATTAACAACTGGCATTCAAGTTTTCATGCAGAAATGAAAAAGGTGTTTGAAACAGAAATTACTACTCCACTGAATAACATCCATGCGAGAGTAATTCATTTTGAACAAGCATTTTTGAAAGAAACAACCGACTTTGTCAAGGACCACAAATCCCTAGTAAAGGAAGAAAATGATAATATTGAAAACATCAAAGTTCTGGAAACTCTAAATGACTCTCTCTTCGAAGCAGTTATGTCGACCGATATTATGTCTATCATTTTACAAACATATTCTGTTGAAGACGATGAAAGACTGCGAGCTAAGACCTCTGCAATTGTTTCAAAATATGAAAATGCTCTTACTAAACTTGAAAAAGAAAACGTATCATATTTTAAACAACTTGATCGAAAAACCGAGGAATGCAAGTATGACAAACTGTCGTATGAGCGTGCCTACAAGGACATGAAAGAGCAAAATGATCTTTTGAGATCTCAGCTGGAAAGTCAACAAGGGAAGGGTGTGGATACTAAGTTTGCAAAACCATCGACTTCGGACAAACCAAGTACTTGAAAACCGGTTAATGTCGATTTCTCAATTTATTCCAAAAGTCGATGTGAAAAATGATTTTACAAAACCAGTCACTCCAACTGTCACACCCCAAAAATGGCGCAGCGGAATGGCATTTACGAGGTATGACCTCATAGTCAAGAACACAAGGTGTCACAATAGAGAAATACTATATGTAAAACATAAGACAGATAATAGTCGCAAACTCCCACAACCGGGATAAGTACAAATATCCAAAACAAACATAAGTCTCAAAGTTAAACAACATCACAAAGCAATATCAGAATGCAACTCCACGAGATATAACCCAAGAGGGTCTTGTCTTAAGTCTTGCTAAGCCAGGCCAATACTTAACCTTCAGTCATAGCACCTGAAAATGGATACTCGAAAATGTTAATATAAACTTGGTGAGCTCCTAGGTTTAGATGTTAAACCACGAAGCTGTGAATAATAGCGTAGGACAATAGTGAGCAAGATATACAAATGTGAGCACATAGTAAAGATCGCAAACTATCTCAGACTGCAAACACGCATAATTGCTCCACTCATAGACTGGGTGCCACTTCCCAAATGATGTACTGGGTGCCACTTCCCAAAATGATATACTGGGTGCCACTTCCCAAAATGATATACTGGGTGCCACTTCCCAAAATTATACTAACAATGCATCACTAAACAGTTGCGCACGTTCAAGCCAAGTCACACAATTTGAATTCACACAGTAAGACACATATTGCAATCAAAACACACATATTGTCCATAATCATGAAAACAGTAGATCACAGCATGAAAACATTCAAAAGCATTGAGTACCATTTCCACCCCAAGGTAAAACACGTTAAAAAGTGGGACTACGAGAACTCACCTCGAAAGCAAAGCACAATATAGTACAAACACGAGTAGTATGGCACAACAGCAACTAGTATCACAACGCGACGGACTCGGCACAACCTATTAATAATAAACTTATCTTAACGTATATCCAAAAGTATAACGGTTTCCAAAAGTTAAGTATTCCCAAGTATATTCCACTTTCAATTCCAAAATACCTTCGTTAAATCCATTTACTAGTGTTTGGTATCATCGTGGGTGAAGTGGTGACATAACGTTGACTCAAGTGTACACACGCCAAACCAAATGACCAAAACAAACATGATTCATGAAACAATATCCCAATAACCTCTACTTCTGTAACTCGACATTAATTCAATATATAACCTCGCTGTTAGTGCAAATATTACGATATTTAAACTAAACGATTTCTTCGGTTTTAATAATGACAAACATGTAACTTGTAATACATAACGTAAAATGTGCAAGTTACTTGTAAACACAAATCATCAATGCATACTTACATCAACACCTCCCGACATCTCAAGTATGCTTCAACGAAGTCGTAGATTTCCATCCCGAAATAAATCACTCAAGGTATGGACAAACAAATCTACTACTTGACAAATGATCAAAGGATTATATTTTTCTAAACTTCACATTTTTAATGTGACAAAACATTTTTTCAAAAATATATTTTACAAATTATTTTTGAATTAAAAAGAAATATTTTATTTTGAAAAATAAGTTTAAAAATCCCAACCGCTATTTCCCCCCCCCCCCCCAAATCAGCTCCAACCTTCCCCAAATAAGTTTTCACCAGAAAAGACAAAATTTGGAGCGTCCTTGTCTGGGACGGCTCCACGGTTCCACTAAATTTAGTGGAGCCGTGGGACATTTAGTGGAGCCGTCCGTACAAAATTTTCTGTAACGTTCAGATTTTTCTTGCCTATAAATAGTGGACCATTTCACACTTCCAACTTGATTTTTCCAGTCACTTTTCTATGGTCTAATCCCTCCTCACTTAGATGACTTTCTTTGATCATTTGGAGAGTCTTAGTTTGTATAAGAGTGATCCAATCCTCCATTCAAGTGATCCTCTTCATTCCTCTTGATTAGCAAGAGAAGAACACAAAGTATCTAAGTAGATACAAAGTGTTGTCATCCCTCTTGATTAGCAAGAGAAGAACACAAAGTATCCAAGTAGATACAAAGTGTTGTCATCCCTCTTGATTAGCAAGAGAAGAACACAAAGTATCCAAGTAGATACAAAGTGTTATCATTCCTCTTCATTTGTAAGAGAAGAACTCAAGGTATCTAAGAAGATACAAGAGTTGTAGTTGTTAGGTCTTGTAACATTTGTTACATTCTTGATTGTATCATAGCATACATCAAGATCATTTTTCTTTTGAGAGTTTGTGAGGGAAGATCATTGTGATCTTGTCGAGATCTCTTGAAGCCATTGGGCTTGTGTGATTGATCAAGTGGATCAAGGGTAGATCGGGTAGATCGAGTCAAGTGGGAGTAGATTATTGTGATCATGTCGAGATCTTGGAGATCTCTTGAAGCCATTGGGCTTGTGTGTATTGATCAAGTGGATCAAGTGTAGATCGGGTAGATCGTGGTAGATTGGTGCTAGCTAAGATTAGCACTCGACATCTAGCTTAGTGTCGGAAATAGGATAAGCGACGTGTAAGGTGTAGATCGGGTAGATCATGGTAGATTGGTGCTAGCTAAGATTAGCACTCGACATCTAGCTTAGTGTCGGAAATAGGATAAGCGACGTGTAAGGTGTAGATCGTGGTAGATTGGTGCTAGCTAAGATTAGCACTCGACATCTAGCTTAGTGTCGAAAAACAAGTTAAGCGACGTGTACGGTTTTCTCCGCTTGAAGGGAGTTTGTTGATTAGTGAAGTAACTCTCGAGTTGGGTACTCGGGGAGTTGAGTAGGGCGAAGAGGAGCTTCGTGACTGAACCACTATAAATCACCGTGTCCGGTTTGCGCCTTCTTACTTATCTCTTTACTTTCATGTCATTCTTTATCGCTTTATATTTGCATTGCGTTTTTGCTTGTGTGGCTAGTTGCTTATGTTATGTTGATTATCTATGTGTCGTGTTTTGATTGTGAATATGTTGTAGTTTACTATATTCATCTCTTGATGCTATATGATCATAGTTGATACTTTTCATATCACATCACACTTGATCGGGAGTTTGATACAAAAGTTTTAAATTTTTAAATGGAAACGTATTCACCCCCCCCCCCTCTACGGTTTCCACAATTGGTATCAGAGCCAGGTCGCTCAAAATTTTAAAAAAAATGGTTTTCAAAATTGAGTACGATCCATGTATCAAATTACCTATGGTGATGAAATATGATAAGTAATTAGTTGTCTAATACTTACAAGTTTTGTTGTTAAGTATACTTCTTCATATTAGCTTGAAGGTTTTCTTTAATCACTAAACGAATAGAGTTTTTAAGTGTCCAGTCATGTTTTCAGAACGAATCATTTTGTCATGTAGTTCTGAATCGGAAAACAGACCACGGTACCATTAAATATAGGACGGTACCGTTATATTTAACGGTACCGTGGGTCATTTAACGGTGCCGTGCATCTGTTTTTCTGTTTTTCATTTTTGTTTCATTTTCAAAAATCCATATAAAATCAACCATAAGTCTGTACGAGTCGTGTCGCCCATCATTTTACACGATGTTGAGTCTACTTTCATTTGAGAAATATTTTTATGAATGAGTTCTAAATGAAAGCATGTTAAAGTCCTTGATTTTCAACTAAAGGTCTTCTGGTCATACAGTTTGCGTAAATTTTTGGTCAAACTGAAAAAGGGTGATTCAATTTTTAAACCTTGACGTGTTTTCAAAGTGACTTAGCAAAAATCTTTGTAATGGGGAAGAAATTAATTCGTTTTCAAATAAAATCAAGCTTAGTATACATTGTTATACCTAATACACAAAATGACGATAAGTATTTTTGTGTGTTAAGCTAAATTGCTATTTGTTTATTATAGCTTTCCGGTTTATGCATTTATAAGTCTCATGCTAATTTACTTGCACTATATTAAGTAATTAGTTTGTATTGCATATAGGCATAGACCATTTTTCTTGCATTTGTTGCAAGTTTTTAAAATGGTTTAGTAACCTTCTTAGGAATAGAAACTAAGTTGGTAGATCATGTGTGTCGAAAGATATTGTCTTACACAATTATTTTTCCAAAGGTTTAAGTGTAAAAAGTATATCACCCCAAAATACTTAACACTTTCATAAAATCCGTAACATGATCTTTAAATCATTACATCATTTTGTCTTGTTTGACCATGGGTTGTCTAAACAAGATAAAAGGTCATTTTAATACATTAGTATTTAAGTAAAAGAAAATGTATTAAACTTGCATTGATTTAACACACATACAAAATGTTTTAAACATTTAGAATTTTACGTATGTTGTATAAAAATAGTTAAGATAATTATTTTTATACTAATGAGGTGTCGAAAAACTAAGAATATTATACTTAATAATATAAATAGTTTTTCTCAAATAAAAATAAATGACAGTATTAAAGTAGCAACTTAATATGTCATTAACCTCACACATACAACTAGTATTAGAATAAATGGAACACACTCCTTAAATTTTTATTTTCTTTTTAAAAGGAGTGATCGTGAGGGTCAAGAAAGATTTCGAGTACATATCAATTCATTATTCAAATTATGATTGATATCATTATCGAATCTAATTGACAAGTTTTCGAGTGTGGACATGAAATTGGATTCATTATTTGTCTAGCTTCAAGATAACATCAAAATATGATGAAATATATTATCTTGAATCTACATACTCAATTACACTCGATTGTTATGAAAATAATGACGTCCACTCAAGACGAATATAATATGCATCGGATCATAACTCACACTTGTGTTGAAGATGCCATATTAAGTCTTCTTGTCCAATGGTTGTGTTCCAAACTTTAAACTAACATGTTTAAAAGATGCATAAAATACACAACTAAGTAGGATTGACAACTTGGATGTTTCATCCGAAATATACAAGTAATTTACATTGCAATGCAATTAGTAAATGTGTCATTTCCGAAAAACCAAACACGAGCAAACAAACAACATATGTAAACTTTGCTCATGAACAACTCAACACTCAAAGCCACATGTCTAGTAAAAGTGTCACGCATAATATGTTATTAACTATTATGTAAGTCATCAATCTTTGAGAATATCACATGTATTTCTCTTATCAAAAGATTGACAAAGGATAACTTATATCTTATGCATCTTATTTTCTTTGTAACATGAATGGTTATGTTACAAGAGAATACATTGCATCCTGTTAACAAATATAGGATATTAGAGTTGAATAATAACCTAATACAACATGTGTCATTGCATAAACAAGTAAAATTGGTCATACACTAAAATACTTGTTTCACAAAGCATTCGTAAGAGTGATAAGTTTCCTCTTAGAAAAGCATATTTGTTGAAATATACAATATGTCTCATTTTTAATATAATGCTCACAAGATCTATTGAGGTATGTAACCTTCACTAGATTCTTTCTCAAGATATGCAAAGGAGCATTCTTGAAACACACACGATGTAGTAGATTCTACATTGTATCACATTAGAGTGTCTCTTGGTTCTAGGAAACCAAATCATGTTAAAATAACATGTAACAACTCAACAAACAAAGATGTTGTCCAAGAGATCATAAAATACACCATCTCCATCAAATAACCTCTAAATCTCAAACACGAAATTAAAACATTTCGCTTGCCTTTGTTAGGAGTTGTGTAAGACATGTCATTCTCTTAACCGACTTTCAAAGTATGGTTAATTGAGTCATATTAGGCCATGTATAAGCAAAACAAGATAACATCATCTTTGCTATACTTCGATAGGCAAATATAGGAATTTGAATTCTTCTAACATGAGAATGACTACTGGAGAACCTATCGCACTAGAAATTCAATTTGACCTAACGGTTGGATTGCTTCCAGGAGAGAAGTTGGGTTCGTGTATAACCCGTAAAAATGGTCGTGTTTAGCCTTAATTGAGCACCACTAGTGATAGTCTCATACTCATTCTCTAACTTAAAAATTTTTCATTGTTAAATGTCATATCCGAAACATCATACTCAAGCCTTTTAACAACATATGTTAAAACGCTCATCCCAAAGCTAAAAGCTAACATCAACCCTCGGGTGACAAAGGACTCACGAGTTGCTATATAAGTGATTAGTAGTTCCTTTCATCCTCGTGTGAATATACACGTCTTAAGATCCCAAACCCTGCTGCGAATCAGCACCATAGGCCTAGCTTTACGTCTTTCAAAACCCCGCGAAACACTCACGTGCGAAGCACATCAAAATCCGTAAATCAACCAAACCTCTCAACCGAGAATCCCTTAACCATCTCCGTCTAGGTCTAGGAATGATGGAACATTTTCCATAAATCTTATGACTATTTAAATATTTCACTGGAAATATTAAAGTCATCTCTTGTACCCCTCTTATGACTACTTGAATATTTCACTGGAAATATTGTAGTCATCTCGTGCGTCTCGTCTCATGACTCTTTGAATATTTCACTTGAAATATTGAGATCATCTCTTCTATTTCGTGTCATGACTTTTAGATATTTCACTGGAAATATCAAGTCATTTTTCACATCGCTCTAATGACTACCTATGTATTTCCTCGGAAATATAAAAGTCATCTCTTCTCGTCCAGTACCGTTCAAAGAATTTATTAGGTATAAATTCTCTCCTCGTGTCAAAAAATCTCCCTAAATCAGTGAAATTTATTCGTAAAATCCTCTTTAACTCCAATGAAAACTTAAATATTTCATCCGAAATATTTAAAGTTTATTTAATTTGCAAAATGCAATTAAATGTCATTTCTCGTTCTCGATAAACGTTCATCCAATCCCGTTGGATTCACTCATAAAAGAATTTATTCGGTATAAATTCTTTTAATCTAAGGTCCAGAAAAATCACAACATATGTGAAATTTCTTTTTCAGAAATCTAATTCTGGGTCAAAACTGACCTCAGCACGTCACGGTACCCTTAAATAGGGGACGGTACCGCTAAATTTAACGGTACCGTCGGACCGTTGTCTGCTGAGACAGTTTATTCTCACTGTTTCAAAAACACTATCGAAACCCTCTCGATGTAGTCTTGAACCAGAACCGTATCCTATCAGAGCAAATTGTATCTATCTTCTGATTCCTAAGCCTTCTTCCCTTTCACTTCCGCATGGTACTAAACACTACCAATGCTTCCGCATCCCACTCATCTTCCACACACTTCAAACGAAGAACCGCTAGGATACGTTGAGATAACCCTTCTTCATCAACATAGATAACCCCACTAGAACCTTATCACTAACATCACAACCTTGAAGATTTTATCTTCTTAACCCTTAGGATATCTCCACGTGATCACATGCCTCATCATAATATTCTATGAATATTCACAATGATTGAGAAAAGCTACGTGACTTCAAAGGTGAAGTTTATCGTATGCTATCAACCACTTGTCATGACGTTACTAAGCTCATCGCTTCCGTCAACGTTTGTTTTCCTCTTTATCTTTTGCATCTTGTCTGGATGGTCATAGATTAAGGGGGAGCGAAAACACACTCATATAGCCTTTCACCAAATACTCTCAAGAACACATTAATGTGGTTCTTATTCCCTAGGAAACTTCCCTTTAGCTGCCCAAAACTAGGCTGCACAGGAAAATTCGTGACTTACAGGTCACGGTACCGTTAAATAGGCCACAGTACCGTTAAATTTAACGGTACCGTGTGGTATTTAGTGGTACCGTGCCTATGTTTGACGAATTTTCACTGTTCCCTCCTGATCCCTACATCCCTAACCTCAAACCTGCAAAATTTTGCAAACTCACACACACCCTAAGATTTCCTCACTACACCATAGGACACCATCACCAACTTTAGTTTGAATCCCACAACCCTTGCCTATATAAGGCCTCACTACTGCAAGCTTATCTTGCATCTCATCTTCAAACCTCACATTAACATCTTTCATCATCACACTCAAACCTTTTAGCTACACTTCACTCTTGACAGTGATAGTTAGTCTAAGTACCTTCAACCCATAGATCATCACACTCAAACCTTATAACCTTCAACTCATTACACTCAAACCTTACCGCTACTCCTCACTTTGGATAAGTGACAGTTAGCTCAACAACCTTCAATCCTCACAAACATACGAAACCCTTCATGCACCAAATTATCTCTAACACACAACTAGGATCATCCAACCTAGAAACCTAGAACTTCATTACCTTAACCCCGTTAGAGATATCCACCAACAATCCTGTTAGGATCACATGCACTTTTTCTTTTTCCCTTTTGAATATTATCATGCATCTCATTGTTAGTGCAAACGATATATTAACCTAAACCATCCTTTCCCACCTTTCCTCAAAGGGCAAAACCAACATCTCCAACCACATCATCATCATCCTCCACTTTTAGGATTCCTACACCCTTACCTCCACCAAGTCCACCACAACCTTTAGCTATCACACTAACCCTATCACCATCAAACCTCTCTGGACTTGGCACCAACACATCATCCTTATCACCATCACCATCACCACAACCTTTAGCTCTCACACTAACCTTGTCACCTACATCACCTTTTGAACTTGGCACTAACACATCATCCTTATCACTATCACCATCACCACAACCACTAATGGGTCATCCAATTATTTATCCCCTACAACCACATAACCCAAGTTGTCCTTGTTATCACCACAACCAACACTCTCCCACCTTATGGAATCATTTAGGTATAACCTCTATTGAGTCTACTTTATGGCACGACTTGTCATAATAGTAATCATTTAGAGTATGTCTTATCAACAAACTATCCTTAACATCAATCATCTTAGGTAGATGATTATGTTGTTCAAAAGGTTTGTTAGAACTTTTCTCCCAATTACAACTTGGAATAAGTCATTTAGTGCGCTAGTCAATGAACGAATCTCGTTCTTGATTAGTGTGATTGAGTGAACAATTACACCTTAGGTTTTCGGTCGGGTTGTGACACTTACGTGTTAACATAGTTTAACCCATGCATGTATTGCTATGTGTATTCTATCCCTATAATGTTGCTCCTATACTGTTATATATTATGCTGCACGAAGCTAACCCTTGATGTAGGAAAAGCCTTTGTAAGAATTTGATCCATGGATCCGCTAGATACTAAGGTAAATAAACAAGGGGATTAAGTCACCATAGGGGAGCATTGAGCTAGGGGGAGCTCGGGAGTATTTGAATACATAGCATGGAGTCGTCTTCACAAGTGTTGATAGAAGGCTTCACTAGGATGATGCAAGCTCGCCTTTCGGGGGAGAAAGGATAGTAGTGCAATAAGGGGGAGTATTGAGTAAATTCAAGGGAGCGCTCGAGGAAACTACCTTTTTGATTTGACAAAAGGGGGAGAAAGTGAGTGTAAACAGGTAACTTTTACATTTTACTATGTGTTACGGTTTACATATTTTGTCATCATCAAAAAGGGGGAGATTGTTAGTGCAAATATTACGATATTTAAACTAAACGATTTCTTCGGTTTTAATAATGACAAACATGTAACTTGTAATACATAACGTAAAATATGCAAGTTACTTGTAAACACAAATCATCAATGCATACTTACATCAACACCTCCCGACATCTCAAGTATGCTTCAACGAAGTCGTAGATTTCCATCCCGACATAAATCACTCAAGGTATGGACAAACAAATCTACTACTTGACAAATGATCAAAGGATTATATTTTTCTAAACTTCACATTTTTAATGTGACAAAACATTTTTTCAAAAATATATTTTACAAATTATTTTTGAATTAAAAAGAAATGTTTTATTTTGAAAAATAAGTTTAAAAATCCCAACAGCTATTTTCCCCCCCAAAATCAGCTCCAACCTTCCCCAAATAAGTTTTCACCAGAAAAGACAAAATTTGGAGCGTCCTTGTCTGGGACGGCTCCACGGTTCCACTAAATTTAGTGGAGCCGTGGGACATTTAGTGGAGCCGTCCGTAAATTTTTTTTTGTAACGTTCAGATTTTTCTTGCCTATAAATAGTGGACCATTTCACACTTCCAACTTGATTTTTCCAGTCACTTTTCTCTGGTCTAATCCCTCCTCACTTAGATGACTTTCTTTGATCATTTGGAGAGTCTTAGTTTGTTTAATAGTGATCCAATCCTCCATTCAAGTGATCCTCTTCATTCCTCTTGATTAGCAAGAGAAGAACATAAAGTATCCAAGTAGATACAAAGTGTTGTCATCCCTCTTGATTAGCAAGAGAAGAACACAAAGTATCCAAGTAGATACAAAGTGTTGTCATCCCTCTTGATTAGCAAGAGAAGAACACAAAGTATCCAAGTAGATACAAAGTGTTATCATTCCTCTTCATTTTCAAGAGAAGAACTCAAGGTATCCAAGAAGATACAAGAGTTGTAGTTGTTAGGTCTTGTAACATTTGTTACATTCTTGATTGTATCATAGCATACATCAAGATCATTTTTCTTTTGAGAGTTTGTGAGGGAAGATCATTGTGATCTTGTCGAGATCTTGGAGATCTCTTGAAGCCATTGGGCTTGTGTGATTGATCAAGTGGATCAAGGGTAGATCGGGTAGATCGAGTCAAGTGGGAGTAGATCATTGTGATCGTGTCGAGATCTTGGAGATCTCTTGAAGCCATTGGGCTTGTGTGTATTGATCAAGTGGATCAAGGGTAGATCGGGTAGATCGTGGTAGATTGGTGCTAGCTAAGATTAGCACTCGACATCTAGCTTAGTGTCGGAAAACAAGTTAAGCGACGTGTACGGTTTTCTCCGCCTGAAGGGAGTTTGTTGATTAGTGAAGTAACTCTCGAGTTGGGTACTCGGGGAGTGGAGTAGGGCGAAGAGGAGCTTCGTGACCGAACCACTATAAATCACCGTGTCCGGTTTGCGCCTTCTTACTTATCTCTTTACTTTCATTTCATTCTTTATCGCTTTATATTTGCATTGCGTTTTTGCTTGTGTGGCTAGTTGCTTATGTTATGTTGATTATCTATGTGTCGTGTTTTGATTGTGCATATGTTGTAGTTTACTATATTCATCTCTTGATGCTATATGATCATAGTTGACACTTTTCATATCACATCACACTTGATCGGTAGTTTGATACAAAAGTTTTAAATTTTTAAATGGAAACGTATTCACCCCCCCCCCCCTCTACGGTTTCCACACTCGCTATTTCTATACTTGGTGTTCCTCGATAAGCGTGCCCTCGAAACATTAAATAACTCGTATATATTCTATTTTTGTTTCGCTAACCATTTTCCTTTATTAAAAGTATTAAATAACACATTATATGTCATTTAATATTTTTCTTTCTTAACATCAAAATATTAAGTAACGAAGTAATCGTTATTATTATTTTAAAGTTATTATTTATTAATACCATTTCTCGTCTTTTACTTTTATCATTTAAATTTCTAAATCAATTATATAACGAGTTATCTCATATTTCGAGTCACCATTCCGAGTCTATGCTATACTCGGGTCAATAAGTTAACCATATCATCTATAAGTCCAAATAGAATTTAGTAAGCATTTTTGGCTTTATCGAGACCATGCCGAGACTACAAAGTCTCGGTGGTACTCGACTTAGCTCAATCATCACAATTATGCCATAATCTCGTAAATTTTAAATAACCAAATCTCGGCCAATGCTAATCCTACGGCTCGAGTCCCATAATCCAAAGATATAGTTATCGGCCCTAAACCTACGGCGCGATAACTAATTAAACCAAATCCAACATCCAAGTTTCAAGATTCAACAACCAACAACAACAAATAATCTCATCATCACCATTATGCCGAGACTAAAAGTCTCGGCTTCGAATCCATGCTACGCCAACAACAACCAAACAGACCCGTGGGTCTCTCAGCCTCAATCCAACCAAACAACAACACTTTCTAAACTAACTTTAATCCAAACCCTAATGTCCAAAACTAATCACAAACATGAAAATGACTCAAAAACTCGTAACACGACTCGACACGACATCAAAACGAAGTAAACAAGCTTCGGCCGTGAGCTTATGCTCATGGCACCATCACGACTCGACCACAAAACCCAAACAAAATGATACCAAACTCGTTATTAATAAGTTTTTTTCTTGCAAAACATGTTTTAATACCCAAAGACCCACTCAAATATATACAACTCGATATATACAAGTTTATGCTCCCACCGTTATCACACGAGGTAAGGAACGGTGGGTCTTACCTTTTTCTTCACGGATCTAAATGGATCTACTCGGATCTAGTTATCTTGGTGGTGGTGGAGGTGTGTAGTGGTGGTGATGGGTGTTTCTTGGCGCGTGTGGTAGCTAAACATGACAAGGGAGTCACAAGGTGAGTGTTGGTGGTGGCGGTATGATGTGGCAGTAGGCGGTGGTGGTGGTCGGAGATGTGGCTGGAGAAGAGAGAGAGAAGGGGGCAGCTGGTGTGAGAAGTGGGTGAAGTAACCCTAAAATGAGTATAAGACTCCCTTATATAGCCATAGGACCTTGTGTGAATTCCTATTGTCCCTCAGGGACTAAAACTGTAACTTAAGGCAAGGGTGAGAAGTGACATTTGGTTAATCTTCTTATAAAACGTATTCAAGATAAATTTGAGCACCGAAACATTTTCCTGAGTATTTCTAATGTATTCCACTGATCTTAAAACAATTTTTCTAATAAGATTGGCTATAAATACGTCCATGTTCGTTTAGTGCGTCAAGATAATCAATATCTCTCGTATTATTAAGTTTAATTGTGCCAACTCGCGTTGTGTGGTCTATCTCACAAACACACATAATAGTGAACACATAAACTAAATAAAAATATCATCTCGAGCTTAAGGTTGAGTAAGGACCTGGAAAATTCGCGGTTGTTATAGTCTACCCCCGTTAATTAGAATTTTGTCCTCAAATTCAGCTAGTACTACGGTCAAACAGGTGTGGATACTTGAGTCTCATCTGATCCTCTCATTCCCAAGTAAACTCAGGTCCATGCTTTGAGTCCCAACGGACTTTAACTATTGGTATCTTGCTATGCTTCAACTTCTTGATCTCAAGTTCTAAAATTTCAACCGGTTTCTCTACGAAGTGTAACTTAGGATCTACCTGAATCTCTTCCAAGGGTATGTGTAAGGTCTGATCAGCAAGACACTTTTTAAGGTTTGACACGTGAAACGTATCATGAACGCCACTCAGCTCTTGTGGTAGTCTTAGTCGGTAAGCTACTGGACCGATTCTCTCAGTGATTTCAAAATGTCCTACACATCTAGGCACTAACTTGCCCTTCTTTCCAAAACGTACAACACCTTTCCAAGGTGACACCTTGAGTAACACATGATCACCAACGCAAAATTCTAGGGGTCTCCGTCGGTTGTTGGCATAGCTCTTTTGACGGTCTCGATCAACCTTGAGTCTACTCTTGATTTGAATGATCTTCTCAGTGGTCTCTAAAACTATTTCAGGTCCTAGCATTTGACTCTCTCCAACTTCCGCCCAACCAATAGGTGAACGACACTTTCTTCCATAAAGTGCTTTGAATGGTGCCATATCTATGCTGGTATGGTAGTTGTTGTTATAGGAGAACTCGGCTAATGGAATATGGGTGTCCTAATTACCACCGAAGTCTATGGCACATGCCCTAAGAATGTTCTCTAAGGTTTGTATGGTACGCTCGCTTTGACCATCGGTCTGTGGGTGATAAGCCGTACTCATCTTTAAGTGTGTTCCCAGGGACCTTTGCAATAATTGCCAAAAGTTTGACGTGAAATGGCTGTCACGATTAGATATGAGTGATATAGGCACACCATGTCTCGCCACGATTTCCTTGATGTAAAGTCTAGTCAATTTGTCCATCGTATAATCTTCTTGGATTGGTAAGAAATGTGCAGACTTAGTCAACCTATCAACGATAACCCAGATCATATCGTGTCCACTACTAGTCCTAGGAAACTTTGTAATGAAGTCCATGGTTATCCTTTCCCACTTCCACTCGGGAATCTCCGGTTGCTGTAACAAACTAGATGGTCTCTGATGTTCAGCCTTCACTTTAGAGCAAGTCAGACACTTGCTAACGTAGACAGCTATGTCCTTCTTCATCCCAGGCCACCAATACAAGTCTCTAAGGTCGTAGTACATCTTATCTGCTCCTGGATGAATGGAGTACCTCGTCGTATGTACTTCGTCCATGACTAAAGTTCTCACGTCACCAGTTAACGGTACCCAAATTCGGTCTACAAAGTACAGTCCACCGTCTTCCTTTTTCTCCAGTTGCTTATCTAAGCCTCGCATCTTCTCTGTGGGTGAATCCATATTCATAGATGCCTCTCTCTAAGCCGCTAGTATCTTATCCTTGATACCCGACTGTATGGTTATACTCATGGCTTTTACTTTCCTAGGCTTTAGTCTTTCCTTTCTACTCAAAGCATCAGCTACTACGTTCGCCTTACCTGGGTGGTAGCGAATCTCGTAGTCATAATCGCTAAAGAGCTCAATCCATCTCCTCTGGCGCATATTCAACTCTTTTTGGTCAAAGATGTGTTGGAGACTCTTGTGATCAGTATAGATAATACTTTTCGTCCCATACAAGTAATGTCTCCTTATTTTGAGAGCGAATACTACAGCGCTTAACTCCAGATCATGGGTGGTGTAGTTTTTCTCATGAACCTTCAGTTTTCAAGAGGCATAGGCAATCACCTTATCTCTTTGCATTAACACGCACCCAAGGCCTTGACATGACGCGTCACAATATACTATGAAATCTTCGGGTCCATCGGGGAGGGCTAGGATTGGTGCATTACACAGATTATCTTTCAACGTCTGAAAGGCACTCTCCTGTGCCTCACCCCACTCGTATTTCTTGTTCTTTTGAGTAAGTGAGGTAAGAGGGTTGGCAATCTTGGAGAAGTTCGCGATGAATCGTCGATAGTAACCTGCCAGTCCTAGGAATGAGCGGACTTCTGATGGTGTTTTAGGAGCTTCCCAATTCTTCACTGCTTTGATCTTGCTGGGTCCCACATGAATGCCATCTTTGTTAACTACGTGTCCAAGGAATTGGACTTCTTGTAGACAGAATTCACACTTCGAGAATTTAGCGTACAATTTTTCCTTCTTGAGTAACTCTAAGATTAACTTCAAATACATTTCATATTCCTCTTTTGTCTTAGAATAGATCAGAATGTCATCGATAAACACGATAACAAATTTATCCAGGTATGGCCTGCATACTCGGTTCATCAAGTCCATGAAAACCGCAGGCGCGTTTGTCAATCCAAAAGGCATCACTGTAAACTCAAAATGTCCGTATCGAGTTCTGAACGCGGTTTTCGGAATGTCATCTTCGTGCAATTGATCGAATAAGTCATCAATTCTTGGGAGAGGGTAGCGGTTCTTGATGGTTAGTTTGTTCAATTCCCGGCAGTCGATGTACATCCTAAAGGAACTATCTTTCTTCTTAACGAACAATACCGATGCTCCCCATGGCGAAGAACTAGGTCGGATGAAACCTTTGTCTTGGAGTTCCTTGAGTTGATTAGACAACTCCTCCATTTCAGTAGGTGCCAAGCGGTAGGGAGACTTTGCAACCGGCATTGCTCCAGGAATTAGGTCTAACCGAAATTCAACCTCTCGCGTAGGGGGTAATCCAGACAGGTCATCGGGAAACACTTCTGGGAAGTCTCGAACGACTGGGATATCTTCTAGTTTATGTTCATCTACCTTCATGCTCATGAGATGTTTCAAGTTTTCTTCAAGTCTCTCTCTATAGACTTTGAGTAACTCACCGTTAGGTAGTGGTATTCGGACCATCTTCTCATGACACACTATTTCAGCCTTATTCTTAGACAACCAGTCCATTCCCACAATCACGTCGAAACTTCCGTGTCCAAATGGTATTAAGTCGATGCTAAAGGTATGACCTTCTAATTCTAGTGTACACCCGCGAATGATCTCATTTGTTTCTACCTTTTGACCACTTGCTATTTCAATTTCGTAACTAAAGCCTAGTCTACCGGGTTCCATATTCAACAGATGCATGAATTTAGTGGAGACAAAACTATAATCGGCACCAGAATCAAATAGCATAGTAGCATACTTCTTCTGCGTTCATCACAAATACCCGACCACGAGCTGGGTTACCATTGTTCCCACGGTTTGCATTGTTTACACGGTTAGCATTGTTTCCACCAGTTGCTACAGCCTGATTCTGGTTGTTATGCACTGGCGCCTGTGTCCTACCCAACCTAGGGCACATACTACGAAGGTGATTCGGGCTTCCACATTCATAACAAGTCTTCGGGTTAACAGCATTCACTGGTGTCACTTGTTTAGCTACTGCCCTACAATCTTTTGCCATATGGCCAGGTCGCTTACAGTTAAAACATACTACTTGGCATGGCCTAGTCTCTGGATGGTGGTAATTGCACTTGGCACAATTTGGGAAAGAACCATGATACTCCTTTTTGTCGGCAACAAATGCCAGAAATCCTTTTCCCCACTTAGCTTTCTTATTGTCACCATTTGCACCTCCTTGCTTTACTTGGCTCACTCATGGCCTTCCTCTTATCACCAATCTTGGACAACGTCCCATTCCTAACCATTTCGTCTGTTAAGGTTGCATATTTCAGTATCGCACTTTGAATCGTAGGAGGCTCGGTCGCTCTCACCATCTCGCGAATCTCAGTGACCAACCCGTATAGGTACCTATCAATTCTCTTGGATTCAGGAGTTACCATGTGAGGTACCATTCTAGCAAGTTCATGGAATCGATCTGTATAAGCTGCGTGACCGGCACCTACCATAGCATGGTTGTAGAACTCATGCTCTAGTTTCTGCATCTCGTTGTTTGGGCAATACTCCTCCTTTAGTAATGCCTTAAGATCATCCCAACTCATTCCCATGGCGGCTTCTCTTCCTCTGGCCTGGATTTGCGTGTTCCACCAGGTCAGAGCCTTTCTTGTGAACGAGCTTGCAGCGTACTTCACCCTCTGGTGAACTGCACACTCGCTTATGTCCATTACTGCCTCCATTTTCTCAATCCATCTTGTGTACACTAATGCTCCTCCATTACCATCAAAGTCCACTGGTTTGCATGCTGTAAATTGTACGAACATCCTTTGCCACTATTGTCATTGTTACCATTATCGTTGTGGTCACTACCAGTGCCATTGTTTGCATGGTTATTCCCGCTTCCATTGTTTCCTAGGTTACTGATGTGATCACCAACTTGGGTGGGGATAGTGGGTAGCAATGCTTGTAGTTGCTCGGCGATCATGGTAGAAAGTTCAGGATTCACATTGTCGTTGCCGTTTTTCTCAGTGCCGTGACCACCTGCTCTACCTCCTCGCCCACCAGTCCATCCACCCCTCGGAGGTGGAACATCTCAGTTAACTCGAGTCGACCTTTTTGGAGGCATGATTCTACAAAGTAGGACATTGGTAAACGTTAGATAGGAGATAGGTAGGATAGGTCAGCATACGTGTCGTGCTACTACACTTAACTTCCTATCTGACAATCCATGAATTTGATAAGTCCATACCGCATCATGTTACCGTAAAAACGTTGGCCAGGCGTTTTTTATTGGAGTATGCTCGTGTCATAATAAATAATTATATGGCTAGACATACGTGAGCTTATGGGGTCACAAACTAATACACAGAGACATTAATTTATAGATTGTATTTATCGTATTTACAATATATAAATGACTACGTAACTCGGGATCTATAACGGGCCATTAAATACTAAGTTAGACTTAGAATTTTTGGATTGGACCAACAATGGGCAAGCCCATTGTGGGCCCATATCATGGCCGGCCTAAAGGGAGGGGCAAGAGGGGACTATGGAGCTTAATGAAGGTCCAAAGTGTAAGATGTAAATGATAAGATCAAGTCATTTAGTCATATCAATCACACTTAATACTTTACACCAAAAATTTGAGTGATTCTCTCCCCTTTCCCTCTCCAAACTCACGGCCAATATACAACCCTCCTAGGGTTTGTATTTTTTCCATCCTACTTTGCATAAACATATAGTATGGGTTGCAAGTTCAAAGGTTACAAGTCAAGACTAGCATCTATTTGGTGATCAAGGACGTGTAGTGTGTAACACTCTTAGAAGAGATCAACCTTATTGATCTCTTGGGTTTCTCTATTTCATCTTGGTGATATTGGTGTTATTGGTACATCCGTGATCACGCTTCAAAGGTATAATAGTTATATTCATTTATGTGATTGATCATATGGCTATATGGATCCATCTCTAGGTGATGTATCTGCTGCGTTTATTTGTTTAATATGTTTTTATATATTCAACATCACCTATAGTGGTATCACGAGCCATCATATGTGCCATATGATTATCGGGTATGCATAAAAGTGGCTAAAACGGGTATTTTTTGATGATTTATGAAACCACAAAATTAAAACAGCCCCTAGGGCTCCATTTTCTCAAAAAATTCGACCCTTAAGAGGTCTTAAGATCTGTGATTTTTTACCTCATAGCCATTTGTTATGCACATGCTAATTGGTTTACTTGTCGGGTACGCGTAAAATGGCCTAAAACGCATTATTTTTATCGATTTGTGAAACGATTTCAAAACAGCCCCTATGGCTTAATTTTCTGTGGTAAAATGATAATTAGAAGGTCCTAATATCAATGGGTTTTGAACCTAAGGCCATTTGACACGAGTACCATACGGGGTTTTTAGTTCTAGTTAAATTAATTTCTTCGTTTCGTTGGCTAATTATTGAATTCTTGTTATTAATTTTGTATCCATGGCAAATACATGCATGTTTGTCCATGGAGTTAGCCAACACCTTGTTTTGTTCATAATATTATTGTATTATTATGTGTATATGCAAAGCTGATGAAAACCTAGACCACTTGTGCCGTGTGATGTTGTGATTTGTCGTTAATTTCTTGTTTTTGGGGTTGCCATTGTTTCGGCTCTTATGTAATGTATTTCATTTTGGTTTTACCATTGTTTAGGCATTTTTACAATAGATAGGAAGTAGATTAGTTGTATTTTACTTCATATATTATGTAACCGAAGCTTGGAATGGAATGGTAAAAGAATGAAAGACTTAAGACCGAAGAATGGCTGCTGGACACACTGCAGAAAAACGCGATTTCCAGGAGATTGGTAAGGAGTTTTGGGCTAAATTTTTTTATTCAGGTTCACAAGACATGGGCCTACAACTTTGCAGTTTAGACCGAATCAAGGGGAGGATTCTTCTAGGCGTTTTGGGCCTCCAAAGACAGAAAATCTGGGCAGACAGAATCCATATTTCATGTGCATAATGGGCCTTTACTTACTCTTGATCGTCTTGGAGCAAGTGGGAGCCCTCCGTGTGGTTGTGTATCATGTCCCTAGTTGACCCTTGATTCTCATGATGGCTCACGAGACCGAGCATAGGATTTTCATCGATTGAGGCTTTGCATATTGTGGTTGTGTGTTCATTTGTTTGCTTTTATATATGCTAGGATTGTATGTAAAACGCAAATTATTTTCTAAAAACTTGAAACGAAACACAAACCAATTTAAACTAAGTCTTATGATTTAGTTTAAATATGGATTTGAAACTTAAAATCATTGTTTTCTAAATAACAAAATCTTTGTTTTCTAAATAACACTTAGACTTGTTAAGCTTGTTTATTTATTTATTGTATTGTCCAAACTAAATTATAATCCACTTAGGATTGATATTAGTCTTGAAAATGGACAACTCGACACACATTAAAACAATGGTTAGACTTAAGTTAAGAAAAGTTTTTAACTTGTTCTACAAAGAATGAATGCATGCTTCTTTCGTACACTTTTTTTTTATTCACATCAAATATTTTACCCGTCAAAATTTTAGTCATGTTGTCCAATCGTTGGGAACACTTACAATTACCTTTTGCCTATGCGTGGGACCTAGGTTAAATTGTAACCCAAGGTGACTATTCTCTATGCGTGGGACCTATATATATCCTCACACGTTCTCAAATTGGATGACTTAATCGAGTTAAGCGGTGAGACCTTGACACGAGGCAAAGATGGGACTAAACATGCCTACATGACACTAGTTGTTTGACACTAGATGCCATGAGTCCCATAAGGATCTAAGAGTTTTACATGTAATACAATTGGTGATCGTCGCCTACCAATTGAATCTACTATTGCTAGCAGATCAACTGATGTGATAGTAGAAACACAATGTGGATCTTAGCCCTTTTGTAAAATTAATTGTTTTAAATTGTAAACATGGGGTAGTTAAATTACAAAAGGATAATTATCGAAAATACTAAAAATGAACTTTGTAAATTCAATTAATGAATTAATGCAACACAACCGTAAACAAGAGTTTGTTCTTTTCTTGTTAAAAAGACTAACTAAGTCGCTCTTTCCTTGTAAGAAAGAGACTTATTCCTATCCTTTTTCTTTATGAGGAAAAGCCATAATAGGAATATTTGAATTTTCTTAATTCTAATCAAACTCAAAGAACACCTACTCTAGAAATCGTGATGTCATGTAAAAGTCAAAACGGTTAAGTATTGTTACACATCTTATTCGTTCAAGGTTGTTTTATAACCCTAGTTTCAGTTTTGAAACATTGAAGAAATATAAGATATTTGGATAATTAGAGAACACGTTTTCTATAGCTACCAAACTAAAATGAGTTTAAATAATTAGAAGACGGAAATATCAATAAACTGCAAAGTGGTAAAGGCAATTACTAGCATGATTACCTAGCAGTTTGTCTTAACCCAATAAACCTACTAAGGTCCTACATACCCTTGTGGTAAATTAGACCAATTATGGAGGAAATACATGCCTATTTTCAAGTTAAAATAGCAATGATGGCTAGCCCATCATCTATATGTTAGAACTTGATGCACTTCCTTGAATACCTAAGTACATGTTTACTAGTCAAAGTGACTCACATTAGCAATAATGTGTAGATATTCAAAGAAAGAAGGAAAGTATCCAATCGCCACTCACTCTCCACTGGTGACGTAACACTTATAAATGTTGTCTAATCCAGTGGGAGCTACGTGATTATATTACTGGTGACGAAACACATGTAATGTTGTCTAATCCAGTGGGAGCTGTAAGCTTTATTACCTTGCAAGTTGCCCATCTTATTTCCAGATTGTCTTGAAATAATACATTACTTTCCACATGTTAAGCATCATAGTTTATATAAGAACCATTGCATAAATTTTATAAGATAACTTGTCGCGTTCCTGATGTTGCTTCCTGAAATGTTATCTATTAAAACGATAAAGTTCTACATATCTATATTTTGATTTTGACTAAAAATCATATGTTATCTTAGACATTGTCATATTGCTCATACAAACAAACGAGCGTAGTGTTGTCTGTATACTCTCATGATGTTGTGCCATGCACAAGTGGGAGAAATCTTAATTGTGTGCAAGGTACAACATATAACAATATGACTAATGGTTTTTCTTGACTGCAAGGTAAGAAACTAAGATTCTACTAGGACTTCTACACATAAAATGTATGTTGCCCTAATTAGAACAAATATCAAGATAACATGAAAAGCTACTTCAACATATTCACTGAATTGTTTAGTAAATATGATTATGCTTTCTTGTAAAGTCATAATCATGAAGTATGAAATTAACTTGAATTTACTATTGAGGCCAAGTTTCGACGCTCGTAAATTACTTTAGTTGAATATGTTTAGGTCTCTTGTAAAGACACAAACATCAATTCCGTTAATCGTTGAAAGACTTATAACGTAAAGTAAGACGTTAATTTGTAATGTCTTTTTGTTAAGATATGTACACTTACGACGTATAATGTTAAATGTTTATGTTTTCTAGTCAAAACATACACATGAAGTAAAGTATGCAGTAGGCTAAAATTACTATTGATGTCATCTAGTTTAACTTGGTTGGCAGATATGTAAGCCAAAAAGTATAAGTTCATCTAATGAGTTGTGTGATAGTCTCACAACATCAGTCCTCATGGAATACCACAACCTTATGGTATGTCCATCATGGAAAATCAAACACTATTGATATTGTTTGATCTTTGATGACTTAAACTGTTTTACCTCCAAAGCTACCAAGGTTAGAAAATTGGATGTGCCATGTGTACACTCAATATGGTTCCAACCCAGAAGGAATTTAAGACACCATTGTATTATGGCATGGGATGAATCTCATTATGTCTTGATTGAAGTTCTGAATTTGTTAACTACCTAAGAGTAAGTAATTAACAAAATAGAGTCAAGAACTAACGATGTATTTTGGATGTCCCACTTGAAAACAATTTATTGTTACTCAAGATGCTGAGTATCTAGAGATTAGTCTCTACTTACAAAAGCAAATGGGAGCACCTTTAGATCTTGAAGTTATTCAAGAGCAACCTTCTGAGTACACTTGCTAATGTCATACTAAGGTTGAACATGCATATGTTAAACCATAGATTGATATCTCTCATTCATAAATCCGCAAGGATACCTCTTGCACCTGAATGATATAGTTTTTATATCAATGCTAAGGGATATAAGTTGGAGGATCATAGTGAACCTGCTAACTATAGAAATGCATTATTAGATATTGTATCTGATGAATAGCTCGAAACTATGATTGTTAAGATGTAGTCCTTGAAAGACAATCACTCATGGAGCTTAATTGATCTCTTACTAACCAGTTAGACTGTGAGGTTAAGAATGAGTTTCATGATGAGAAGAATCAAAAGGAAAAACTTGTACACACATTTAATGCACGCGTAGTAAAAGGAGTTTACTCGTACTCAAGAAATTGACTATGACTAAATCTTCCTACCTACAAACATTAAATGTATAAAGATGATTAATTGTCATACCTGTTTTCATGTAAATGAAATATGACAATAGGATATCAAAACATTTTTCTTGTTGATTACCTTTGCGAGGACGATGAGTAATCAAAGGGGTTTATGAATCCATATAATCTTTATTATGTATACAAGATAAAAGAATCCATGTGTGGATTAGATCATGCATCTAGGAGCAGAGATCTTAAGTTAATTATAAAATCATTAATTTGATTTTGATTGATAAGATTACTCCTAAGTACACTGAGAGCAAGTTGGAGCACTATATTTATTTTCTTAAATCTCATATGTCATTAACATATTAGAAACAATATTCCATCTAAGCTAGACTTTAATCCTTAGCTTGGAATGAAGTTTCTCTTAAGGGATTTATAAAATAAGACATACAACCTTGTTATATATATATATATATATATATATATATATATATATATATATATATATATATATATATATATATATATATATATATATATATATATATATGTTTATTAGAATAAACATAAGCGGTTATTAAGTCTAAACACAATATGACACGTTATTGAGGGGAGTCTCAATGATCAATCTCACTTGATGAGATTGAACACACGAATGAAACCTTAAGTTTAACTGAAGGATTCATTATGTAAGTCGTATTATGCATTGGACTATTTACATCATTTGCATGAATGCAAGATGAATTGATAACAACAAATATCTAATTGAAGTCATTAGATAATTATTAAACGAACATTATAATGGACCTACAAAGGACCAAAGATATGTTCAAACGTTTATGGATATTTGAGGAGCTCTGTTTTGTTTGCATACACTGATGCTTATTTAACTGAGATGATGCTCAACCCTAGTCGTGGTAGGATGTCATCATGAATGATGACATTGCTGACTAGATGTGCTCGACTGAGAGCATTAATGCGTTATACATTAAAAGAATAAGAATACTTTACAGTTTGAGAAACTGTTCAGATGACTGTCTAAAGTAGGTGTTTTGCTAGCTTCAAACACCCCATGGAATGCATTGTTGCAATACTCGTATTGTACTTGAATGCACACATAAAAAGGACAATCATCATTCAAACCTTTCATGAGTTTTGAAACAAGTATTCTCAAAGTTTATTGTCTTGTACAACATAATTTGATCATGGTGGGAACATCGGATTCCGACCTATGAGTAGTCTTATGCATATTTGTTTTTAGTATTTGGATAATGGAACTGTAAGCAGTCGTATTATATAATGAATTGATATACCTGGTATGATCGTCTTCATTTATACTACTGTGTTCTATATTTGCATGTTTAATCCATGAATAATTTATTTATTCTAAAATTGTCCATTGCCAGTTGACGATACGGGAGTATCATCGAATTAAGGCAAATGTGAGCGTGTTGGTGATATTTATTAAGAATAGATATTAATTGATGATTCCACCAAACTCACATGTTGTTCATTGTGATGAACATTGGACTGACCCAACCTACGAGTATTCGCTGCATGGATCGTCGTCAATAGTGAATCTCGCAAGTGGTTATGCCTCTTATCCTTAGACTTAAGATGCAAGTAGGTCTTGCATGCGTGGAATTTCATTCCTTGATATGGTTAAATGTTGTCCTAAATAAGGTAGTTATAAAAACCATCTTCAGGGGTGATATGAAACACATGAATGACACGTGCAATCAAAATAGGATTTGTTCCTCCACATGTTATGGAGTTAGATACTATTGGGCCCCTCGATGAATTGGACAGATGTTTGTATGGCCGTACCCAAATGAGATTAAGATGAATCTTGACCCACTTGGTAATCTTGTTCAATATCTATATCGAAAAACATAATAGTTGAACAATTAGAATGACATTTGATCCATGTCTAATGTTCAACATGGTATCTATAACAAAAGGATGGATGACATATAAACCATTTAAAATGAGACGTTTAAGAAACTATTCTCACATATTTCTAGGGGCATTGGCGTGTTGCTAGACGCTAACCTTTGCTTGTATAATTACTTGATTATTATGACGTCGCAAGTGGGATCTGTTGGAGTATGCTCGTGTCATAATCAAGGTTGCAAAAATCGCGAATCGGTAATCGAGCGGTTGACCACCTTGTAGCTTGTAATTGGTCTAGGCGGGATTAATCGGTGATTAATCGGATTGGCATTACTAAGAAATTTTAGTTATTTTCGGCAAGTTTTGTGTATTTCCGGTGAGTTTTAGGTATTTCCGGCAAGGTATTTTCTAAAAAACAACTTGTAATAGACTTAAACAGTTACTATAAGTGATAAAAATAAGTTTACAGTGAGTTTTTGGTACTTCCGGCAAGATTTATAGGTTTCCGAAACGTTTGACCACCATTGACTGCTGTTGATCGCCGTTAACCACGGTTGTCCTATTTGTTTGACCCAGTTACATAAATCGGCAAGGTCAGTGGCCTTGTAGCACCTAATCGGTGATTAATCGGCTTCGTAGACCTTTTTTGGCAACACTGGTCATAATAAATAATTATATGGCTAGACATATGTGAGCCTATGGGGTCACACACTTATACACAGAGACATCATTTTATAGATTGTATTTATCGTATTTACAATATATAAACGACTACGTAACTCGGGATCTATAACGGGCAATTAAATACAACCCTCCTAGGGTTTATATTTTTTCCATCCCACTTTGCATAAACATATAGTATGGGTTGCAAGTTCAAAGGTTACAAGTCAAGACTAGCATCTATTTGGTGATCAAGGACGTGTAGTGTGTAACACTCTTAGAAGAGATCAACCTCATTGATCTCTTGGGTTTCTCTATTTCATCTTGGTGATATTGGTGTTATTGGTGCATCCGTGATCACGCTTCAAAGGTATAATAGTTATATTCATTTATGTGATTGATCATATGGCTATATGGATCCGTCTCTAGGTGATGTATCCGCTGCGTTTATTTGTTTAATATGTTTTTATATATTCAACATCTCCTATATTTTTAAGATAGCATCATGTTGCACTTACTTATCATCGTCACTTCGTGTCATACTATACACATAATCGCACACGTAGTTCCTATATTGCAAACTATATGAGGATTCTTATGTTATAGTCTAGGTTAAACCACCTAATTCTCTATAACCTTGGTCTCTGATACCAATCTGTCACACCCTAAAAATGGCGCAGCAGAATGGAATTTATGGGGTATGACATCATAGTCAAGAACACAAGGTTTCACAATTGAGAAATACTAAATGTATAACATAAGACAGATAATAGTCGCAAACTCCCACAACCGGGATAAGTACAAATATCCAAAACAAACATAAGTCTCAAAGTTAAACACCATCACTAAGTAATATCAGAATGCAACTTCACGAGATATAACCCGGGAGGGTCTTGTCTTAAGTCTTGCTAAGCCAGGCCAATACTCAACCTTCTAGTGCAACTTCAGTCTTAGTACCTGAAAATGGATACTCGAAAATGTCATCATAAAGTTGGTGAGCTCGTAGGTTTAGATGTTAAACCACGAAGTTGTGAATAATAGCGTAGTACAATAGTGAGCAAGATATACAAATGTGAGCACATAGTAAAGATCGCAAAGTATCTCAGACTGCAAACACGTATAATTGCTCCTCACATACTGGGTGCCACTTCCCAAATGATGTACTGGGTGCCACTTCCCAAAATGATATACTGGGTGCCACTTCCCAAAATGATATATTGGGTGCCACTTCCCAAAATTATACTAAGAATGCATCACTAAACAGTTGCGCACGTTCAAGCCAAGTCACACATATTGAATTCACACAGTAAGACACATATTGCAATCAAAACACACATATTGTCCAAAATCATGAAAACAGTAGATCACAGCATGAAAACATTCAAAAGCATTGAGTACCATTTCCACCCCAAGGTAAAACACGTTAAAAAGTGGGGCTACGAGAACTCACCTCGAAAGCAAAGTACAATACAGTACAAACACGAGTAGTATGGCACAACAGCAACTAGTATCACAACGCGACGGACTCGGCACAACCTATTAATAATAAACTTATCTTAACGTATATCCAAAAGTATAACGATTTCCAAAAGTTAACTATTCCCAAGTATATTCCACTTTCAATTCCAAAATATATTCGTTAAATCCATTTACTAGTGTTTGATATCGTCGTGGGTGAAGTGGTGACATAACGTTGACTCAAGTGTACACACGCCAAAGCAAATGACCAAAACGAACATGAATCATGAAACAATATCCCAATAACCTCTACTTCCGTAACTCGACATTAATTCAATATATAACCTCGCTATTTCGATACTTGGTGTTCCTCGATAAGCGTGCCCTCGAAACATTAAATAACTCGTATATATTTTATTTTTGTTTCGCTAACCATTTTCTTTTATTAAAAGTATTAAATAACACATTATATGTCATTTAATATTTTTCTTTCTTAACTTCAAAATATTAAGTAACGAAGTAATCGTTATTATTATTTTAAAGTTATTATTTATTAATACCATTTCTCGTCTTTTACTTTTATCATTTAAGTTTCCAAAGCAATTATATAATGTGTTATCACATATTTCGAGTCACCATTCCGAGTCTATGCTATACTCGGGTCAATAAGTTAACCATATCATCTATAAGTCCAAATAGAATTTAGTAACCATTTTTGGCTTTATCGAGACCATGCCGAGACTACAAAGTCTCGGTGGTACTCGACTTAGCTCAATCATCACAATTATGCCATAATCTCGCAAATTTTAAATAACCAAATCTCGGCCAATGCTAATCCTACGGCTCGATTCCCATAATCCAACGACATAGTTATCGGCCCTAAACCTACGGCGCGATAACTAATTAAACAAATCCAACATCCAAGTTTCAAGTTTCAACAACCAATAACAACAAATAATCTCATCATCACCATTATGTCGAGACTAAAAGTCTCGGCTTCGAATCCATGCTACGCCAACAACAACCAAACGGACCCGTGGGTCTCTCGGCCTCAATCCAACCCAACATTAACACTTTCTAAACTAACTTTAATCCAAACCCTAATGTCCAAAACTAATCACAAACATGAAAATGACTCAAAAACTCGTAACACGACTCGACACGACATCAAAACGAAGTAAACAAGCTTCGGCCGTGAGCTTATGCTCACGGCACCATCACGAGTCGACCACAAAACCTAAACAAAATGATACCAAGCTCGTTATTAATAAGTTTTTTTCTTGCAAAACATGTTTTAATACCCAAAGACCCACTCGAATATATTGTTATAACTCGATATATACAAGTTTATTCTCCCACCGTTATCACACGAGGTAAGGAACGGTGGGTCTTACCTTTTTCTTCACGGATCTAAATGGATTTACTCAGATCTAGTTATCTTGGTAGTGGTGGAGGTGCATAGTGATGGTGATGGGTGTTTCTTGGCGCGTGTGGTAGCTAAACATGACAAGGGAGTCACAAGGTAAGTGTTGGTGGTGGCGGTGTGATGTGGCAGTAAGCGGTGGTGGTGGTTGGAGATGTGGCCGGAGAAGAGAGAGAGAAGGGGGCGGCTGGTGTGTGAGAAATGGGTGAAGTAACCCTAAAATGAGTATAAGACTCCCTTATATAGCCACAGGACCTTGTGTGAATTCCTATTGTCCCTCAGGGACTAAAACTGTAACTTAAGGCAAGGGTGGGAAGTGACATTCGGTTAATCTTCTTATAAAACGTATTCGAGATAAATTTGAGAATCGAAACATTTTCTCGAATATTTCTAATGTATTCCACTGATCTTAAAACAATTTTTCCAATAAGATTGACTATAAATACGTCCATGTTTGTTTAGTGCGTCAAAATAATCAATATCTCTCGTATTATTAAGTTTAATTATGCCGACTCGCGTTGTGTGGTCTATCTCACAAACACACATAATAGTGAACACATAAACTAAATAAACATATCATCTCGAGCTTAAGGTTGAGTAAGGACCTGGAAAATTCGCGGTTGTTATGCCAACACCCTTGCCCAAGCAAAACGAAAAAGTAAATATTATTGATAAAGGAAAAGTGGTTGTCGAAACACAAAATGTGATAGCACCTGGCCTTTATAGGATTAGTTCCACTAATGCATCTGCCTCCACATCTATAACATATAGGGCAAACGACAAGAGCATAAAAGTTAATCCAAAAGAGTCTAGGAATGCTAAAACAACTTCTAAGGACAACAATATAAATCCTAATGCGTGTGCCTTACCTTCTACAGGATTAGAAAGCACCTCTAGGAGCAGCAGAATACAGCCTAGAAGCAATAAAAGGAACAATATAGTCTTGCCTGTCTCTAAGAGTAGATGCCAGAATAAAGTTGAAGAAGTAGAAGAACACCCTAGGAATTTATCGCTTTGTAATAAGAGACATATATCATCTAAATGTAATGTCAAAAGTATTGTTTCTAATGCATGTAATGACTCTATTTGTTTAATGTGCAAGAAATGTTTATCTAATGATGTTTGTGATGATTATATTTCTAAAAATGTGAATGTTACGCCTGAACAGAAGAATGTTCCAAAAGGAACTAGTGCTAGATCTAGATCTATAGGAAGACTAATTGCATGATTTAGGTCAACCACTAGTAGTCAAATGCCTAGGAACTATCTTAAGTATTGTGTATGGAAACCAACGGGTAGAAAGTTCATACTCGAGAATGGCAAATTGATAGCTGTTCAAATTGAACCAGTAGAAACTTTCTATGAGTGTGGTCCGGATGTTACCCTTAACCCCATGGAACCAAATTCAAAACGGTTTCCAAATACAAACTCTTCTGTTCTTCACAGGTTATCGAAATATGTCTTTGGATTGTCGACTCGGGTTGCTCCAAGCACATGACCGGGAATCAAAAGCTGCTGATCAATTTCGTCTGGAAATTCATAGGAACTGTACGCTTTGGAAATGATCATGTAGCAGCTATTCTAGGTTATGGAGATCTTCAATTTGGGAATTACTTAATCACTCGAGTTTACTACGTCGAAGGGTTGGGAACACAATTTGTTTTCAGTCGGATAGTTTTGTGATGCAGATTTAGAGGTTGCATTTAGGAGAAACACGTGCTTTGTGAGAAATTTGGTTGGCGATGATCTCTTAACTGGGAATCGTGGCACCAACCTATATGCTATCGACATCAACCAAATGGCCTCTTCATCACCAATTTGTCTTATGACAAGAGCTTGCGGAACAAAGTCCTGGTTGTGGCATAGAAGATTATCCCATCTCAATTTCGGCACCATTAACAAATTAGCCAAAGACAACATCGTCAACGGACTTCCTAAGTTCAAATACACCAAGGATCACTTATGTCCATAATGCGAACAAGGAAAAAGCAAAAGGGCATCATATAAACCTAAAACCGTACCCAGTTCGGAAGCAAAGTTACATATGTTGCACATGGACTTATGTGGCCCAATGAGAGTTGAAAGCATAAATGGGAAGAAGTATATTCTTGTTATCGTCGAAGACTATTCAACATATACATGGGTCAAGTTTCTGAGATCAAAAGACGAAGCATCAGGCATCATCATCACTTTTCTGAAGCGTATTCAAGTCCTACTTCAAGCTCCAGTAGGGATTGTAAGAACAGACAATGGCACCGAATTCACAAATCAGGAGTTAAGAACTTATTTTGAAGATGCTGGAATCACACATCAGACATCTGTTGTTAGAACTCCACAGCAGAATGGGGTAGTTGAAAGAAGAAATAGAACTCTTGTGGAAGCTGCTCGCACAATGCTGATTTATTCTAGTGCACCGTTATTCTTATGGGCTGATGTTGTTGCCACTGCTTGTTTCACTCAGAACTGTTCCCTAATCCACCTAAGATTCAATAAAACACCATATGAACTAGTGAACAACAGAAAACCTAATATCTCTTACCTTCACGTGTTTGGCGCTTTATGCTATCCAACGAACGACAGAGAAAATCTAGGGAAGCTGAAAGCTAAGGGTGATATTGGAATCTTCATTGGATATTTAGAAAACTCGAGGGCGTTCAGGGTGTATAATAGAAGGACAAAAAGGATAATGGAGATGATGAATGTGAAGTTTGACAAAATTTCACAAATGGCTTCTGAGAGACTCGCTCTAGAACCCGCGCTTAATCCGATGGCTTCTAATCAAAACAGATTAGGACCCGCACCAAACCCGCAGACTTCTGGACACATTAATTCAAGACTCGTACCTCAAGGAGCTCAATCAACAACCACTGACAAACCTTCAGAACAAGAACTGGAAAATTTCTTCGAGTTAATGTTTGATGACTACTATGGTGGAACTTCGACAAATGCATCACAACAACATCCGCTGCACCTACTCAAAACCATCAACCACCACCACCACCACAAGATGCATCTACAACAATCGAAGCTGACGCACCAACTCCCTCAACATCATCTACATCTACTCCAGAAACTCCAATTCTTGAAATTGTTCTACCAAGAGTTGATGAGCAAAACCAAAGAACACCATTTCAAGAAGAACAAACACGGAACCAAAATGATGCTGCGTTAGAAGAAGAAATATTCGAAAACCCGTTTCCAATGGACTCAGTTGAATCATCTTCAAGGTTACACGAACCATCTAACACACATACGTTAAACCCAAGGTACCCTTCTACACTCCAATGGAAAAAAGACCATCCAATAGAACAAGTTATTGGTGAACCTTCAAGGCCAGTTCAGACGAGAAGAAAACTCTCCACCGACCCTGATATGTGCATCTACATTTGCTCAGTAAGCCTAAAAGAACCAAAGAACATTTGGGAGGCGATGGCAGACAATGCATGGATTGAAACGATGCAGGAAGAACTTCTTCAATACCAGTTACTTGATAGTTGGGAATTAGTTCCAAGACCAATTGACAAACTTGTCATTGATCTCAAATGGTTATGGAAGAACAATAATGATGAACAAATGACTGTGATTCGCAACAAAGCTTGTCTCGTGGCTAAAGGATTCAGACAGGAAGAAGGGATAGATTTCGAAGAATCATTCACACCAGTAGCAAAACTTGATGTAGTCTGGATTTTCTTGGCCTATGCAGCTCAAAAACATCACTGTATATCATATGGATATCAAGACGGCATTCTTGAATGGAACTCTGAAAGAAGAACTGTATGTAAGTCAGCCAGACGGATTCGTTGACAAAGAACATCCAGACTATGTCTACAAGATAAAGAAAGCCATCTATGGTTTAAAACAAGCTCCAAGAGCGTGGTATGATGAACTATCATCTTTCCTGATCAAAAACAATTTCACCAAAGGAACTGTTGATTCTACCTTGTTTATAAGAAAATATAAAGATGACATTTTGATTGTTCAGATTTATGTGGACGACATTATTTTTGGGTCCACTAATCCGAATCATTCAAAACATTTTGAAAATCTCATGAAAAGAAAATTTAAAATGTCCATGATAGGGGAACTTAAATTCTTTCTTGGTTTACAAATACACCAATCCACTCGTGGTATTTTTATTAATCAAACGAAATATACAATTGAGATTTTGAAAAAACATGGTATGAAAAATTGTGACTCTGTTGTTACACCAATAGCCACTTCACCAAAAATCAGTGCTGATTTATTTGGGAAACCCATCAATCTGAAGAAATATCGGAGCATGATTGGTTCTCTCATGTATCTTACTGCTAGTAGACCCGATATTCATTTTGTTGTTTTCTTATTAGCACGGTTTCAGGCAAGGCCTACCGAACTGCACCTCCAAGAGGTCAAACGGATCCTCGAAGAACCATTAACATGGGAATTTGGTATCCGAAGGATTTCGAGTTTAAACTAACAGGATTTTCAGATGCCGACCATGCAGGTTGTCAAGTCACAGCAAAAAGTACATCTGGTGGAGCACAATTTTTGGGTGAAAAGCTAGTAGGCCGTGTTGGAGTATGCTCGTGTCATAACAAATAATTATATGGCTAGACATATGTGAGCCTATGGGGTTACACACTTATACACAGAGATACCATTTTATATATTGTATTTATCGTATTTACACTATATATAAGACTACGTAACTTGGGATAAAGAACGGACTTCTAGTTACTAAGCTTGTACTTAGCATATTGGATTGGACAAAACAAATGGGCAAGCCCATTTGTTAGGCCCATGGCCGGCCTAGGTGTGAAAAGAACAAGAAGAGAAAAAGTAAGGGGAACTTATATGTTGATAACTACTCATTGATTTGGTCATTAAGGAGGGATATCACATTAAACCACTTACTGATTTTCTCTCCCCCTCTCCCTCTTCCAAAACCTACGGTACAAACACAACACCCATTAGGGTTTGTGGTTTTGATCTTATTCTTGCTTAATCTATTGGAGGTTAAAGCTAGAATCATTGTTACGAGGTCAAGACTAGCATCGGTTGGTGATCAAGGACGTGTAGTGTATTTCACACATAGAAGAGATTGACTTTATTGATCTCTTAGGGTTTCTCATTCCATTTCGTGGGTATTGGTGTGTTGGTGAATCCGTGATCACGCTACAAAGGTATATAATCGTTATATTAATTAGTGATTGATCATATGGCTATATGGATCCGTTAATAGGTGATCTTCCACTGTAATTATTTATTTATATCTATCATCACCTATAGTGGTATCACGAGCCATCATATGTGCCATATGATTATCGAGTATGCGTAAAAATTGCTAAATCGGGTGTTTTTTTATGATTTTTGAAACCATCTTTAAAACTGCCCCTAGGGCTCTATTTTTTTATATATCAACCGAGGGGTCCATGAGGTCTATTATCTGTGATTTTTTTATCTCAAATCCATTTGTTATGCATATTTTAATTGGTATACTTGTCCGGTACGTGTAAAATGGCCTAAAATGCACTATTTTGATCGATTTATGAAACGATTTAAAATCAGCCCCTATAGCTTAATTTTCAGTGATAAAATGATAATTAAAAGGTCATAATATTAGTGGGTTTTGAACCTAAGGCCATTTGACACGAGTACCTATCGGGTTTTTAATTCTTGTTAATTATTTTCCTCGTTTCGTTGGCTAATTCTTTAAATTCTTGTTGTTAATTTTGTTTCCATGGCAAATACATGCATGTTTGTCTGTGGAATTAGCCAACACCTTGTTATGTTCATAATGTTATTGTATCAATATGTGTGATATGCAAAGCCGATGAAAACCTAGACCACGTGTGACATGTTTGTTGTGAATTGTCGTTAATTTCTTGTTTTGGGGTTTTTGCCATTGTTTCGGGATTCTTGTATGTTATTTAATTTGGTTTTTGCCATTGTTTGGGCACTTTACAGTAGATAGATAGTAGATTAGATGTATTTTACTTTCTATATGATGTAATCGATGCTTGGAATAGAATGGCAAAAGAATTAAAGACATCTAGACGGACATGGACTGCTAGAACATGCTGTTATGTTTTGGCCATTCCCCGTGATTGGTAAGGTATTATGTTCTAAAATTTGATGTGCAGGTACACAAGACATGGGCCTACAACTTTGTAGTTTGGACCTAAGAGTGGGGAAGACTCCTTCTAGGCGTTTTGGGCCTCCCAATACAGAAATTCTGGGCGGACAGATTCATTATTTCATGTGCATAATGGGGTTCTACTTGCTCTTGATTGTCTTGGAGCAAGTGGGAGCCCTCCGTGTGGTTGTGTAGGCTTGTCCCTAGTTGACCCTTGGTTTTTGTGATGGCTCACGAGACCAAGCATAGGATTTTTCATCGGTTGAGGCTTTGCATATTGTGGTTGTGTGTTTGTTTATTTGCTTCTTATATATGCTATGATTGTATGTAAATTGCAAATTGTTTTCTAAAAACATGAAACGAAACACAAACCATTTTTCAAACTAAGTCTTATGATTTAGTTTAATTAAGTTTAAATATGGATTTGAAACTTAAAATCATTGTCTTACTAATAACACTTAAACTTGTTATGCATGTTATTTCTTTTATGTATTGTCCAAACTTATTTATAATCCACGTAGGATATATATTAGTCATGAAAATGCAAAACTCGACACACATAAATTAAAACAATGATTAGACTTAAGTTAAGAAAATTTTTTAACTTGTGCTACGAAGAATGAATGCATGCTTCTTTCATACACCTTTTTTTATTCACATCAAAATATTTTACCCGTCACAAATTCAAGTCATGCCGTCCGATCGCTTGAGAAGACTTGCAATTACTTTTTGCCTATGCATGGGACCTAGGTTGAATTTTAACCCAAGGTGACTATTCTCTATGCGTGAGACCTAGATATATTCTCACACGTTCTCAAATTGGATGACTTAATCGAGTTAAGCGGTGAGACCTTGACCCGAGGCAAAGATGGGACTAAACATGCCTACATGACACTAGTTGTTTGACACTAGATGCCATGAGTCCCATAAGGATCTAAGAGTTGTACATGTAATACAATTGGTGATCGTCGCCTACCAATTGAATCTACTATTGCTAGCAGATCAACTGATGTGATAGTAGAAGCACAATGTGGATCTTAGCCTTTTCGTAAATTAATAGTTTTAAATTGTAAACATGGGGTAGTTAATTTATAAAAGGATAATTATCGAAAATACTAAAAATGAACTTTGTAATTCAATTAATGAATTAATGCAAACCGTAAATAAGAGTTTGTTCTTTTCTTGTTAAAAGGACGAACTAAGTCGTTCTTTCCTTGTAAGAAAGAGACTTGTTCCTATCCTTTTTCTTTATGAGGAAAAGCCACAATAGAAATATTTGAGTTTTCCTAATTCTAATCAAACTCAAAGAACACCTACTCTAGAAATCGTGATGTCTTGTAAAAGTCAAAACGGTTAAGTATGGTTACACATCTTATTCTTTCAAGTTTGTTTTATAACCCTAGTTCCGGTTTTGAAACCTTGAAGAAATATAAGATATTTGGATAACTAGAGAACACGTTTTCTATAGCTACCAAACTAAAATGAGTTTAAATAATTAGAAGACGGAAATATCAGTAAACCACAAAGTGGTAAAGGCAATTACTAGCATGATTACCTAGCAATTTGTCTTAACCCAATAAACCTACTAAGGTCCTACACACCCTTGTGGTAAAGTAGACCAAATATGGAGGAAATGCAAGCCTATTTTAAAGTTAAAATAGCAATGATGGCTAGCCCATCATCTATATGTTAGAACTTTATGCACTTCCTTGAATACCTAAGTACATGTTTACTAGTCAAAGTGACTCACATTAGCAATAATGTGTAGATGTTCAAAGAAAGAAGGAAAGCCAAGCACCCCTTGGTGATCTTTTGTTTTATTAGAACTATAAACATTGAAGGTTAGTCCCCAACACGGATGCTAACCAAGTACAATACAAAAGAAACAAGTTGTTGTCCCTCTAGCAGGTGCAACAACAATACATACAACCCACACTCTACAACTTAAACTATAAACCAAACTCATACTAAGATCAAGAAGATCTTGATACAAACCAAACAGACTAAACAATACTAAAACCCATAACCACAACTGAGATGATCCCAACATGAGAGAGAAAAACATGTATGTGAAAATATTGAGAGAATAATGAGAGATAGCAAACCCTAGCTGGATGAGATCCTTATATACACCAATGTTCCACTTTAAACCCTGCACAACACAATACTAACAAAACTAACACCAAAGTTAAGTATTAGAAAACCAGGCTAAAAAATTTACATATCAGACCTCAAAGTTTAATAAGTTTGTTATAAAGAGTATTTTCAATACCCTCCCTCAAACTTATTAAACAAATAAGTTCAACATGCCAAACTTTTTAACCAGGAATGAGTACTGCACAAATCCAAGTACCTTAGTAAACACATCAACAGTTTGATTCTTAGACTCAACATGCACAGTTCTAATTAGACCAGATGCAACCTTTTCTCTCACCAAGTTAACATCAATATCAAAATGTTTAGTTTTTTCATGCATAACTGGATTAGCAGCAATTTGAACAACAGAATTATTATCACACAATAAATCTACTGGAAGTAACCCAGTTTCACCCAGATTTTATAATATTTTCAAAATCCACATTACTTCACAAGTTGCAGAAGCCATACTTCTGTATTCTGCTTCAGCAGAAAACTTAGAAAGTGTGGCATGCTTCTTGCTTTTCCATGAAACCAAGTTGTTATTCACAAAAACACAATACCCTGAAACAGATTTCCTTGTTACATCTGAATCAGAATAAGCAACCACTTTAAATCCATGACTAGACTTATCAATACCAATACCATTCCCAGGAGGAAGTTTCAAGTATTTAAGAACTCTTAAACCAAGATTAAGATGAGATTGTGTGGAAAACTAGAAGGGGGGTTGAATAGTTTTGCGTCTTTTTAATTTATAAAAACTTTTGTTTACTTTTTAAAACTTCGATTCTATCTTATGTGAATTCAACTCTTGATCAATATGAACATATATAAACAAATATAAATAAGTAATGCAAGTAAGGTAAATATAATGAAATAAGAGGGAGAGATGGAAAGATCAAACCACAACACGGAGATTTATAGTGGTTCGGCTACAAGGACACCTTCCTTGCCCTACTCCACTCCTCGAGTCACCTACTCGAGAGTTTTCTTCACTATGTCAACAAACTCCCTTATGGCGGAGAAACCTTACACAACTTTAGCTTACACCGGCTTAACGACACAAAGCTAGATGTCGAGTCCTAATCGTAGCTAGAACCAATCTCACAACTTAGACACAACTTCTACACGACTTAATCACGACTTCTTCACAACGGCTTCACGACTTCTTCACGACTACTTCACGACTTCTTCTTCACGACTACTTCACGACTACTTCTTCACAACTATTTATTCACAACTACTTCACAACAAATTTACAACACAACTACGTAGTTACACTTAGATCTACTTATCACAACTACACAACACTTTACACAACAACACAATTGAATGAGGTAAGTAATAACACTTCTTCACTAGTTGAAGTAGAGTTCTTCTTTTGCACTTTTGGTGGTGGAAGCTTGGATCACTTAGAAACCAATGCTTAAGAAAATATGATCAAAGGATTTACAATGTTTAGAATGAATTAAGAACAGAAAGTTTTAGTGTGCAAAAGGTGAGTAAAAGTCCAGGAGAAGACTGGTATTTATAGGAGAAAAATTGGACAGCTGGAAGTCTACTGGAGCGGGGGCGGTCCCCTTAAATAGGGGGCGGTCCCCTTAATAATTAAGGGGGCCGCCTAGTAAAATTAAGGGGGCCGCCCCTTCTGTCCGTTGGCCAATTTTGTCCTTTTGTGGGGAAGGTTTTTCTGGAACATTTTAACTGATTTTGGTTAAAAATTTCAGTTCATATTTTTATAAAAGATTAAACATTTTTATTTAATGCCAAAAATGTTTTTCAAAAATATATAAAATGTTTTTGATGTTTTATAAAAAATCTAGTTATTAAGAAAATGTTCCTTTGATCATATAATGCATTAAGCATTAGTTCATTCATACCTTAAGTGATTTGAGTTGTAGAAATAGATATTTACAACTAAATACTTGTTTACGTCATAATTTTCCGATTAATGATTTTACATTTTGTGATTATCAAAATGTAGAGATATCGAAAAATATTAATAACGTGTTTAGGCATTATTTATATCAACAATCTCCCCCTTTTTGATGATTACAAAATCTAAACTCATTAAATCTAAAAATTAGTTTTTAGATAAGTATTTAGTGAGTTTACATCTATTTCTCCCCCTTTTTGTAGAATCAAAAAGGTTAAGCCGACAAGTTTTAGTAACTAAATTTGTCGGGACGAAAACTCCCCCTTGATGTGTACTCCCCCTCGTTTGGGGGCACCAAGGAAACGAGCTATGGAACGCTTGCAAAAAAAAATGTTAGAAGCACAAGTATATGTAACAACAATAAGCAAGCATATAAGATCATTCATTTAATAAAGGTGTTGTGGATAAATACACAACCAAAAGATTACAACATGAAGCATGCAAGCATACAAACAAAAACTACTAATGAAACTACATAATCATCTTAGAGGTACATGGTCTTCCATGGAGCTTGCTTACAAGAAGGGTTTGAAAAATTATTTTTAAGCATTGCATATGCTTAATTGGGTGAAAATGGAGGTGGTGGTGGTGTAGTGGGTGAAGGAGGTGGTGGTTGTGGGTTGGCAATCATGTGTTCAAGAGATGAAAACATGTAGTGTATCTCATCTCTAAGACCAAAGATTAAGGTCCGGTTATGGACGCAACAAAGACAATTATCACCATGGGCTTCAAGCATTGCCCAAGGTATAGGAAAGAATGGTGGTGGGGTTGGTGATGGTGAAAAGTGAGCATCAAGAGGTGTGATGGGTGATAGGGAAATGGCAAGTTGGGTGTATGAAGGTTCTTGAGTGGATGGTGGTGATGATGCTCTTGGTGATGATGTTAGGTGAGTGTGGATGTAGTCATTTATGGATGAGGTGGAGGGAATGGAGGAAGATGAAGATCCATGGGTGGAAGGTGTTTTTGATGGTGCATTTGGTGCACTTGGGGATGAATTTTGAGGTGGTGGTGATGGAGTTTTGATGTCATCTTGGGTTAGGTCTATGAAAGGTTGTTTTGGTGGTATGATAACAAGTCTTTGTTTCCTTGAGGTCTTACAGATGGAGGATTTTGGTGATAGCATTGTGGATGAAAATGGGTGTTTGATGAAGGTGATGGTTGATGAAGTGAAAGGTAATTGTAAGGAGGGTTTTTATATTGTGAGAATGTGGTTGATTTAGGCAAATTGTGGAGGTTTTGTGGTAATATTCCAAGTCCAGTTCGTGCATTAAGGGTAATGGTAGCTGGGGCTAGGTAAAAGTGGTCACAAGATGCAAAAGGAAACAGTAAAATTTACTGTCCAGATGGCCGGTCCCCTTAATTGTTGGGCAGCCCCCTTAAAAATTAAGGGGACCGCCTAAGGAATTTAGGGGGCCGCCCATCTGGTGAATTTCCAGGCGACCAAATTTGAAAAATTTCCAGAAAAAGGTCATTTTTAGGGTGTCTTTGCAGCAAGTTCCATTTGGATCATGTACATCAAGAATGATTAAATATTATCAATTGCATATTTAAAACAATATCATGAAATAATTATATTAGAAGCATAGTCATATAATTTCAAATAAACTAGTAGCTAGGTTCTAATAAGTTTATCAACTAACAAGATAAAAGACATAGCAAGCATGTGTCAATATAATAGTACTACATATTAGTGTCTAACAAAAATCAACTAAACATTCATCAAATATGTTTATTTCTTCTTTTTCCCAAACAACTTTCCAAGTGATTTTCCAATGGACTTGAAGCCGCCTCGTACTTCATGGTGCATCTGCCGTTGTGATTTGAGCATCTCGGTTTGCCTTTCGAAGAGTAGTTCGTCTGTCATTTCGGCATGAGGAGGAACTTGATACTCGGTGTAATCAAGATCCGGGAGATTTTCAATGAAAGTCCTTGGTGATGGGGTACTAGTACGTGATGTGCCTTCCTCCGCATCATCATCATCATCATCATCACCTTGATGAGACGTGGAACCACGAGGTGGAAACGAGACTGACTTACGAGATTTACCCTTGTCACTACGGGGGCGACGGGTACGGACTTGAGCAAGTGGATTGAGGGTTGGTTGAACAGACTCATAAATTGGACTCCGAAGATGTGGATAGTGTACCATGACATGATTGTAGAGACGAGTGAGAAACATGCCATATGGTAGATTTGCATTATGAGTGTTTTTGGTGGACATGATACGGTAGACAAAGAGATATGCCAAATTGTACGGTTGTTCAGCAACGATACAATATAACATGTGGACTATGCTTGCCGCGACGTGATCACGATGACCACTGGTACCGAACGCATTTTCACGAATGAGTTCTTCCCAACTCTTCATGTCGCGGCGTAGATCTTTGAGAAGGATTTGGTTTTCAGAGATTTCAACATCTTTTGACTTGATCTTTCGACTAGTCGTACCACGAGCTAGCCCAAGATATTGACGAATCTCTTCAGGAGATGGAATCTCGGAGTAGTAAGGACCCTCTTGAGGTCGATTAAGCTCAAGAGAAGAAAGGTCCCACTCATTTGAGAAGACAGCTTGACCGGAGGAGGGAATTCCTAGAATTTGCCCGAATTGAGCAAGAGTAAGAGTGATGAGTTGGTGTTGAATCATGAAGGATATGAGGATAGTGCCAAAGGGATCGGTTTGCAATACCACTTGACTATAGAAGTCAAGGACAAAGCGCGGAATGATTGGCTCATTAATTCTGTAGAGACAATCAAGACTTACGTTGGAAAACATACGTTCTATGTAGTCGGATTCATAGAACGATGGATGGACAATTCTCCCCTCATGAATGTTTCTATCCTCAATGTGACGATAGAGACAAGCAACAGAGGGAGTTATCCCTGGAATAGCGGAAACTTTTGGAATGTATGATTTTGATCTTGAGACATCGCCAACAGTCACTTTGGGCATTTTCACCTATACAGGATGGCAACAAACAAACAAAATAGGAAAATGACATGCATATATTAAATATGCTACTTATGTGGAACGTAAACATACTTCGACTCTAAAACTTAAATCCTAAGAAGTAGTTTACAATGTTCCTTAGTTTTAATTTTTAACTCGCTTGAAATGTATTTTATGATGTTAAAGAATAGTTATAGGGACATTATGACAAGAAATCAACAATATCCTAACGTTCTTTTATACGTCATAAGCTACCTTGAAATGTGGCTAGACAAACATTGGATTGTATATCTAGCTATTTCTTACGAGTGTTTATGTTAAGTAACTTAGATTTTGACTCAAAAATTTCTTTCAAAATGTTGTGCCAAACGCTCCTTTAAATAAGAAAATAACTAGTGAAATTTCAATATACATATGAATTATGTATCTTGATGACTTAAAACAACTAATTGCATGTTTATAAACTTGACAAGTAGTTATGAACTTAATTTTGATTAAATTTTGATGATTCTAGCTCTTAATCCAAACACTCTCTTATATTTAACAAAAACATTTTTTATGATTCGAAAAATATATTTTTAGGATTTGTGAGTTGTAATAAACCAATGTGATTGGTTTAATCATGTGTTTATGGCATAATTCAACAATGTAAGAAAAATGTGTTTTCCTAGATGTGAGAATGATTTGTTGAAAATAGATTGGGTTTTATTTATAAATATGTTTATGCAAGGAAATATCCCAATCTTTTATTTTGTGCAAAACAGATTCCTAGACTCAGATAAGAGGAAAAAAGAAGAAGAAAAAAAATAATTTTACAGTCAGATGGTCGGTCCCCTTAATGACTAGCCGGTCCCCTTAATAATTAAGGGGACCGCCTTTATAACATTAAGGGGTCCGCCCATCTGGGAAAAAATTTTTTACCAAAAATGCAAAAAATTCAGTCAATTTGTTCCATCATTCCTAGGCCTAAACGTAAGTGGTTAAAGAGTTCACGCTTAAGGGGCTTAGTGAATATGTCTGCTAAGTTATCTTCCGATGCAACCTTTTCTATTGATATGTTTCCTTTTTGAACGTTATCGCGGAGGAAGTGGTGGCGTATTTCTATATGTTTAGTCCTAGAGTGTTGAACGGGATTCTTATCCTATGGTTTTTTAATTACTTAGTTTCTAGGTTGTTTAAGCATTCTAATCCTATGGGGAGCATTTGATTACAACATTCTTAGACTTAATTTCAATAAAAATTTAAGTTTGGAAAAGTTTAGCAAAAGACCTAATTAGGATTAGACTCAAAATTGAATGAAATTAGATGAAATGTATAATGAAAAACTTACTAAACGTGTTGCTAATCGATGTATAGATGTTTGCCCTTTGTGAAATTGACTCGAAGAGGTGATTTGATGATGGATTTGTGATGGCAGTTCGTATACAGCAGAGTGGGAGTGAAGTGAGTTTGAAAAATGGGGTGTTTGGCAAAGATTTCAAGGAGAAAAATCGTTTTGGCAGCAACAGTAGGCCGGCCCCCTTAAACATTAAGGGGACCGCCCCCGTTTACTAGCCGGTCCCCTTAAACATTAAGGGGGCCGCCTGCCAAATTTCTGAATTACTTGATTTTTGTTTCTGACGGCAAAATATTTATATGTATATATTTATAATATATCAAAAATACGTTTATTGGCACGAAGAAGGAATACTTGACACATTTTATTAACATTTTGTTAATAAACTTAATCTTGATAATTTTGGACAAAATGCTCAAGACGTCAAGTCGACAGGAGGTTTAAGGATTGGGAAGAAATGTGTGTATATATATATATTAGTATTATGTGTAAGTGTGGGATGTTAAGTAGATTATGAGGAATGATGAGGTAATGACGGAAATAGGTGCTGGCGGTGACGGGAGTTTGTTTCATCCATAGTTTTCTTGACTCGACGGTCAAAGTGCTACTTCTACGTTAATCCACTTAACTCACTTCTCTTCATCACCATGAGTTATGTGACAGTGGACACGGAAGATTTTCGTGTTGAACGTTAAAGTTCAAAAGAGGCAAAGGGGGAAGAAAAGGTTCGAGGACGAACAATTTCTTTTAGTTCTAGATAGTCAACAAATGACGTATCTAGGTTATGTGCGTATATATTTATATGTATATATATATATATATATATATATATATATATATATATATATATATATATATATATATATATATATATATATATATATATATAGAGTATGTATAAATAGTAGTATAGGTATATATATATGTATAAGGAAAAATCTACTAGCTAACATACTAAGCATAAAAGATTAATGGGGCATGCAATAGGCTAGTTCATTTATCTACGCATATAATGGTGAGCATGAAAGAGTGGCGTACCTTTTGGTCTTCAACAAGTGGTCTTCAAGTTCTTCAAAGCGTATTAACTTATAAAAGTCAATTACGAAAGAGAAAAACGTCTTTCCCGATGAGTATGCAATCTAGCCACTTGGTCCCCATGATCTCATTTGTCCATAGTTGTTTGGCCCAAACATGGTTTGCAATTGACTCGGATGCATATATGGTGGAAGTATTCCCCAAGGATTGTAGCTTGGTGGATTTGGGTAATTCCACATTGGGTAACTATTATTATGACGGTTTGGTATATTTTGGTTTCTTTTAGGTTGAGGAGTTTTAGGCCGAGGGTGAGGACTAGGTGGTCTTCTAGGTGGAGGTGTTTTTGACCTTAACCTTGGTTTAGAGTATTTTACTTCATTTTTTAAGGATGGTTTATAAAGGTTTTTACTTCCTCATCACTAGCTATGGGTATTTTTCTATCTTTTATAAGTATATACTTAGGTTTTGACTCTAAAGGTTTTTGCTCACTAGTTTCACATTCAAACTTTACATTTTTAGTTTGACTATTTGAATCCTTAGTTGAATTAAATCCTAATCCGGTTTTATCACTTGATACTCTTTGAATACTTATTATTTCCCTAAGAGAATTACTACTATTTTCAAATTTGTTAAGCCTACAAATTTCCTCCTTAAGTATTTCATTTTCAATTTTTGTTTCTTGACATGTTTTACATTCAAGAATTTCTTTTCCCTTTTCTAAGTTATGTAGTTTAATTTTTATTTCTAGTATTTCTTTTTCTAATTGATTATTAATGTGTTTTAGTGATTTATTTTTAGTCATTACTTATTGGCCTAATATACATAACCTATTATATTCGTTATCTAGGTCTTTTTCATCTAATGATAAATTTTCATCACTAAAGTATTCGGTTTCGGAACGTACCTCACTTGATGTCTTAGCTATAAGACACTTCTCTTCTTTTGTGGTTTCTTTCTCGTCTTCTTCACTGTCACTCCATGCTCCTCCAATGAACGCCTTTTGGTTTTGCTCCTTTGACATCATAGGGCATCTTCCAATGAGATGATTTGGATCACCGCATTTGAAGCACTTCCTCTCGCTCTTGCTACCTTTGTCGTCTTTGTTTCTTTGGAGTGTTTTCCTTTCGTCATATGGTTGTCTAACGAATCTTCCTCGTCTTTTGAAAAACTTTTTGAAGTCTCTTACGGCCATGGCATATTCTTCATCATCACTTTCGGAGGTTGAGCTATCCTCATCACTTGATGCTTTCCTAGCTTTCAACGCGATTGACTTGCTTTGCTCTTTCTTTCCTTTGACCATCTCGAAGTCTTTCTTGATTATTGCTTCGTAGACTTTCAAGTTGCCAATCAACTCGTCAAGTTGAAGAGTTGACAAGTTCTTTGATTCTTCAATCGCCGTAACTTTAGCCCGCCATTTTGGATGAAGAGCCCTAAGAAATTTCCTGACAAAATTCTTACTAGAAAAACTCTCATCAAGTGCCTTTAAACTTGTGATGATTGTGTTAAACCTAGCAAATGCATTATCAATTGATTCCTCTTCCGGAATCGTGAATTGTTCATATTGTTGAACAAGAAGATCTATTTTATTATCTTTGACTTGACTATTACCTTGGTGAGTTATTAGTAAAGAGTTCCAAATTTCTTTTGCGGTTTCGCACATAAAGATTCTTTCGTATTCTTTACGTGGTAGCGCATTATAAATAACCATTTTAGCTTCATTATTTTTAGAAAGTTTTCTTTTTAAATCATCACTTTGTTTTTCAAAAGGTACAATTTCATCCTTTTTAGTTTCAAGATTATGTTGAATAGGTAAAAAATCACCATTAGTAATAACATGCCAAAGATCTAGATCTTTTGACTTCACATAAGTTTCGAATCGATTTTTCCAATATAAAAACCCATCACTTTCAAATAGTGGTGGTCTTTGCATAGATTGCCCTTCTAAATATTTTTCAGATTCCATAGATCGTTTCAAGTTTTAAAATACAGTTAATTTTAAAAATCTTGTTTGACGTGGCTCTTGATACCAATTGTGGAAAACTAGAAGGGGGGTTGAATAGTTTTACGTCTTTTTAATTTATAAAAACTTTTGTTTACTTTTTAAAACTTCGATTCTATCTTATGTGAATTCAACTCTTGATCAATATGAACATATATAAACAAATATAAATAAGTAATGCAAGTAAGGTAAATATAATGAAATAAGAGAGAGAGATGGAAAGATCAAACCACAACACGGAGATTTATAGTGGTTCGGCTACAAGGACACCTTCCTTGCCCTACTCCACTCCTCGAGTCACCTACTCGAGAGTTTTCTTCACTATGTCAACAAACTCCCTTATGGCGGAGAAACCTTACACAACTTTAGCTTACACCGGCTTAACGACACAAAGCTAGATGTCGAGTCCTAATCGTAGCTAGAACCAATCTCACAACTTAGACACAACTTCTACATGACTTAATCACGACTTCTTCACAACGGCTTCACGACTTCTTCACGACTACTTCACGTCTTCTTCTTCACGACTACTTCACGACTACTTCTTCACAACTATTTATTCACAACTACTTCACAACAAATTTACAACACAACTACGTAGTTACACTTAGATCTACTTATCACAACTACACAACACTTTACACAACAACACAATTGAATGAGGTAAGTAATAACACTTCTTCACTAGTTGAAGTAGAGTTCTTCTTTTGCACTTTTGGTGGTGGAAGCTTGGATCACTTAGAAACCAATGCTTAAGAAAATATGATCAAAGGATTTACAATGTTTAGAATGAATTAAGAACAGAAAGTTTTAGTGTGCAAAAGGTGAGTAAAAGTCCAGGAGAAGACTGGTATTTATAGGAGAAAAATTGGACAGCTGGAAGTCTACTGGAGCGGGGGCGGTCCCCTTAATAATTAAGGGGGCCGCCTAGTAAAATTAAGGGGGCCGCCCCTTCTGTCCGTTGGCCAATTTTGTCCTTTTGTGGGGAAGGTTTTTTTGGAACATTTTAACTGATTTTGGTTAAAAATTTTAGTTCATATTTTTATAAAAGATTAAACATTTTTATTTAATGCCAAAAATGTTTTTCAAAAATATATAAAATGTTTTTGATGTTTTATAAAAAATCTAGTTATTAAGAAAATGTTCCTTTGATCATATAATGCATTAAGCATTAGTTCATTCATACCTTAAGTGATTTGAGTTGTAGAAATAGATATTTACAACTAAATACTTGTTTACGTCATAATTTTCCGATTAATGATTTTACATTTTGTGATTATCAAAACGTAGAGATATCGAAAAATATTAATAACGTGTTTAGGCATTATTTATATCAACAGATTGTAAAGGAGCATGCATATGTTGACTCAGACAATGAACAACATAAGAAATATCAGGCCTAGTCATAGTGAGATAAATCAATTTTCCTACCAACTTTTGATAACTAGTAACATTCTTTAAAAATTTATCATCACTAGACTCTTGGTGTGCTAAAACAATATTTTCAGGCAATGGAGTCAAAACAGGTCTGCAAGCTAACAACCCAAACTCATGTAAAAGTTCAAGACAATACTTACTTTGATTTAGACACAACCCAATTTTGGTTCTTAAAACCTCAATTCCAAGAAAATACTTAAGTTCTCCCAGATCTTTAATTTTAAATTTTGTTTTCATAAACTGTTTAACATTTTCAATTTCAACATCACAATCACCAGTAATAACTAAATCATCCACATAAACAAGCAAGAAAACAACAGCCTTATCATTCCTTTTAATGAATAAGGAATGATCATTTTTAGACTGTACAAACCCAGCTTCAAACAAAGCCTCAGACAGCTTATGATTCCACTGTCTAGGAGCTTGTTTAAGCCCATACAAAGACTTTTTCAACCTACAAACTTTGTTACTTCCTTCTGTAAAGTACCCTGGTGGGGGAAGCATATACACTTCCTCTTTTAGGTCACCATATAAAAAAGCATTATTCACATCCATTTGGAAAATTTTCCAAGATTTTTGAACAGCCAAACTGAGTAAACACCTAACAGTTCCCATTTTTACCACAGGACTAAAAGTTTCCTCATAGTCAACACCTTCTTTTTGACCAAAACCCTTAGCAACTAATCTAGCCTTATACCTCTCAACTTCACTAGATGATTTGTACTTAATTTTTAAAACCCACTTACTACCAATTAGTTTTCTACCAGCTGGTAATTCAACTACTTCCCAAGTACCATTTTCATGTAAGGCATATATTTCCTCATTCATAGCATTAATCCACCTAGGATCTTTACTAGCCTCTTCATAAGTACTAGGTTCAACAGTTTTATTCAAATTAGACACAAAACAGCAATTCTTATAACTCAGTAAAGTATGATTAGCATATTTGTTTAAACCATATCTAACCTTAGTATCTAACACATAGTCATTCAATTTAGCAGGAAAAGTAGAAGATCTCTTAGACCTTCTTTGGCTAACTTCCTCAGTTTGTCTATCAAAAACATTTTGAGAACCAAGATTATCATTACTAGAACCAACATTTCCCTCAGACCTTAAATTTTCACCTAAAGGAGTTGAAGAGTGTATCTCATCATGTCCAGGTGATTGTGAGTCATTCTCAGACATTGGATATTTTATCTGTTCAATTATTCCAAGTAACTGAGTACTCACAGCCTCATCTGGTTGATGATCCCTGCCTTCTCTACCAACAGATGTATTTTCTTCTCTATTATTATCATCATTGGGAGGATCAGGAATAGAAGTTTTAGGTGTAGTTTCAGACTCAATATTATCAAAAAAGTTTAAATTTGAAACCTTGGATTCACACTCAGAAACCACATTTTGACTCATTTTATAAGGAAACACAATCTCATAAAATTTAACATCCCTTGAATACAAAACAGTTCTATTTTCAAGACTCAAAAGTTTATATGCCTTTTTACCACTAGCATATCCAATCAAAACACATTTTTCAGACTTAGAAGAAAACTTATCAGAAGGTTTTAACACAGTAACAAAACACAAACACCCAAAACTTCTAAGATGGGAAAAATTAGGTTCTCTATTATACACCATTGAGAAAGGAGACTTGCCATTTAAAACAGAGGAAGGAAGCCTGTTGATCAAATAGGTAGCAGTTAAATAGGTAGCAGTTAAAACACACTCAGGCCAAAACACAAGAGGAATCCCTCCCTGAAATATAAGACTTCTAGCAACATTTAATAGATGTCTATGTTTCCTTTCTACTATACCATTCTGTTGAGGTGTGTATGCACATGAAGTTTGATGAATAATACCCATAGTATTAACAAAATTAGTCATTTTATGATTTATAAACTCAGTTCTATTATCAGACCTTATAACTTTTACTTTCTTATTAAACTGAGTTAAGACCAAGTTATAAAGATTAACAAACATTCCAAAAACCCCATCTTTAGTTTTGAGCATATACACCCAAACAGATCTGCTATAATCATCAACTATAGTAAGAAAATACCTAAAACCCTCCCTGCTAACCACTTTGTAAGGACCCCATACATCAAGATGTATAAGTTCCCCAACTACAGAAGATCTACTTTCACTTAAATGAAAAGGATCCCTGCTCTGTTTTGCCTTATGGAAAACCTCACAAGGACCTTCATGATTCACATTAGTCAAGTTTAAAGAAGATTTTAACAGTTTCAAAACCTGATTAGCAGGGTGCCCAAGTCTATTATGCCATACTTCTTTAGACACATAGCAAATAAAAAACTCACTCTTATTCAAAACAGCAGAACTAACAAACTCTTTATCAAACATGTAAAGTCCACCAAATTCACTACCAGTCCCCAAAATTTTCTCCTTTTTCAAATCCTGAATGTAACACTTAGTTTCATCAAAACCAACACACAGTTTACTATCTTTAATCATTTTATGAACAGATAAAAGACTAACAGAGTACTCAGGAACAACTAAAACATCAAACAAAACCACATTATTATTTAATCACAAATTTCCTACATGAGTAATTTTGGCCAAAATACCATTAGGGTGTCCAACAGTCATTTTTAAATCAGATATATCAACAACCCCAAACATCTTATTAGTATTATTAGTCATGTGTTGATTAACCCCTGAATCATTGATCCAACCCAAGTGATAACTAACACCATTAACTTTCAGATTGGCACAAAAAAATATGTAGAAATTTTGATTAAAAAACACATTGCAATTAAAAAAGGAACAAGAAGCACTACCTGCCATATTAACATGTGCAGAGGGACTGGTTTTGTCATTCAAAAGACTCATCAACTTCAAAACCTGATCATTAGTGAAAGATAGAGTACTAGCATTTTTGACATCACTATTAACTTCAACATTATTACTCCTATTAAAACCACTAACAGGTTTCAGGTTAGGATTCTTTTTGAATCCAGGTGGATAACCTATTAATTCAAAACATCTATCAATAGTATGTCCTTTTAAACCACAGTGCTTGCAAAGCAAGCTATCATAATTTCCTCTATTATTATTCCCATTGTTACTAGGCCAATTATTATTAGAATTTCTCTTGTTATTCCCATTTGGTCTAGCCACAAAAGCAGAAACCTGAGGCTTTAGAATCCCTCTATGGGATTCTTCCCTAGAAATGATGACAAAAGCATCTTTAACCTCAGGAAGAATTTCCCTGGTCAAGATGCTACTCCTAATGGGTTGATAAATGTCATCAAGACCCATCAAGAATTGCATCAACTTCAACAACTTAGCATGATCATTCAATTCTCTCCAAAGAGAACTCAACTTATGAAAATATTCAGAAACAGGCAAACCACCTTGTTTGAATGTATTAATCTTTTGCAACAAATTGAATACCACAGAACCATCAATTCTATCATAGGTGTCTTTTAATTCTCTCCACACAGTAGCAGCATTATCAGAAAAAACATGACCAAGATATACATCTTGAGACAAAGAACTAAGAATCCAATTTAGAACTACTGCGTTACACCTATCCCACTGAGCCTCTAACAAGGGACTAGCAGCATAATCAGACCTAATACAAGTACCATCAAGAAAACCCATCTTATTTTTAATTTGCATAGAAAGTTTCATAGCACTAGCCCACACTCTATAATTCTCAACACCAGATAGTTTAATACTCACAACAGATGCATAATTAGAATCATTAGGATACAGATGCAGAGGGTTACTCTGATCTAAACTACTAATCATAATAGCCACAATGAAAGAATAAGAACCAAACAGATAAACAGCTAAACAAGCAAAAACAAGAAACTAACAACTAAACAATAAACAAACAACCACCAAACAGATAAACCAAACAACCAAGAAACCAATCACTCTCAAATCAACTTCCAAGACTATCCTAATCCTATCCTCCTGCGACCTAGACTCAAAACCAAAACTGAAACTAAAGAATTTAAAACACACACCCAGGACTAACGTAGCCTCAGTCAGCAGACTGTGATTGGCCAGAGCAGGTATTCATACCACTCAATGGTGGCAGATCAAGAAGTTAGCCAATCCATTTACGCCCACTAAACTAAAGACCAGTTAATCCTAAAGGAGAAGTAGAACTTACAGTGCAATACCCACAAGCAGCGGAATACTACCACAATATGTCTAGATTCACTTAGTCTAGAGATATTGTGATCAAGAACGAGCCCAGAAACCACAGAACCACAAGATCTTCAAAAACCCCAAAAATCCCAAATTAGGGTTTCAAAGAAATTAATCAAGAAACCACCAATAAACCGTCAATTCCTCAATAATCAGCAACCAAAACCACTTAATTGCACCAGAAACAGAAAACCCCAAATTCTAGGGTTTCAAGAAAAAACCCTAAAATTTCAATTAAGATCACCAGATAACGATTGACTTCAAGAATCAATAGATTCAAGAACTAAATCAAAGAACCAACCAAAATCCCTAATCAAGATCCACCAAGAAATCGATCAATCAGAACCTGGCTCTGATACCATGTGAAAATGGTACCAAAACAACTAACACAAGATGTAATCACCCAACCAGCCACCCTTTGGTGATCTTTTCTTTTATTAGAACTATAAACACTGAAGGTTAGTCCCCAACACAGATGCTAACTGTTAGGAATATAAATATTTAGTTGAAGACTCGGTCACCCCGAGTACTTATTAGCACTTAATAGCTCGTAGGTTTATTTATAATATTAGTAGTAGATTAGTTATTATTATTATTGTGGAGTGGGTCGGGTCTTTACCCACTGTCAGCTCGCTCCACAGCCCACTAGGGCACCCTATGTAGTAGTATAAATATCCCACTCCACCAAAGGAGAGGGTTGGACCTTTTCTCACAATCTAATATACTTCACTTCTATTTCTCTTACTAAGGTTCCAACTCTCCTACCTCTCTCTAAAATACTTCTATTCGATCCATAGATCTTGTACCTTTCATGTGTTTATGTTAAAGTGAATATACTACAATTGGTATCAAGAGCCATGGTTAGGTTCATGTATGGTTATATTCACGGATTTGTGTAAATTTGGGGCACTTTTGGTTCGAATAGAAAGTTTCTTAAAAATCTCTTTTGCGCTTCGTTTTGTAGCTTGAAGTTGTTAGATCTTGTACTTTCTTGCTTAGGGTTAGTGTAGAAGTTGTGTTTGGTGTTTGGAATCATCATTTTCGACTTTGTGTGGTGGTTTTTGGTCGATTCGTGGGTTTATAAAAAGGTGTTCATAGTAGCGATTTGTCCCTCTGTGAAAGTTTCATAGTAGCGACTTGTGTATTGTTGGGTAAGTGAAAGTTGCGTTTTGAGGTTTCTCGAAGTTGCGATTTGGCTTATTACCGTTTTTGGTAAAAGACGATAAATCACTAAGAAAGGGACGTGTTTGGCGTTTTGTGTGTTGCGTTTTGACAAAGATAGCGACAGTTCTGTTTTCTAGTGACTTGAGATTTGTGGGTTGCGACTTGTATCTGTCGGGGTTGCGACTTGTTAGAGTTGCGATTTGCTTGTTGCGGTTTGTAGATTCAGGGTTGCGATTTTTCTGTTGCGACTTGATTTTGGTGAGTTGCGACTTGAGCACTTGCGAGTTAAACTTTGCGTTTTGACTCATAGTCAACAAAGTGCGATTTGATTGTCTGCGATTTGACAAGTTGCTACTTGACTCATTGCGATTTGATAGTTGCGAGTTGATCTATTGCGATTTGACGTTGCAAGCTAACACTTGTGACTTGACTTATTGTGATTTGATAAGCTTGCGATTTGTCTTGTTGCGATTTGTCAAGCTGTGTCTTGGATTATTGCGATTTGGTCAAATTGAGATTTGTCAATTGTATCTTGTACCATCATTGACAATCAATTTCGCAAATTGCTCTTGGGTTATGATCTCTTCTGAATTGGGTAAAATGTTGCAAATGAATCAGTTCCCAACAATGACCACTAATTCAGACTCTTTCATATCGGAGGTACTTAAATTGTACGATGCTAATGATGATCATGGGAATTCCAAGTACACGCCACAAACTGAAGAAAGTGATTCTGATCCTGCTGGAATGGAAGAGTCATGCTCACAGTTACACATGGAAGAATGTCTTCAGTCTATGCAGTTAGCCAATGAAAAGAAAAGTCGAGTTGCGTGCTTCCGCTCACTTCAGTCACATCTCAAGGCTCTGTTTGAAAAATCTGAATACGTGATGGGGTACACGCGGGCTTTCGCAACACTCTTTGGTCAAGAGGTTCATGATTTCACAGTTAAAACGACACTATATCTGGATCAACTTGAACAGCAACTTGACAAAGAAGAATTTTCTGAAGCAAAATCCAGAGCCGCTCTCAGTGTGATCAACAATCAACTCCAAGTGTTCAGTGACTCACAATACACTATGGACTATGATTATGATAGTCAAATGACAAAAGAGTGTTTTGCTAAGTACACTGGGACAGAGATTGCCATGTTTAGAACAACATTGCTACAACTGATAAGGGATGTTAATGGGTTCATTGAGGAAAGGTCTAACCAAGTTGGGAATGATGCAAGATCAGTCAAGTCCGATGATGGTGTCAACACAGGAGTTTGCGAACCTGAAGATCAACAAGCACCGTCTGCTGTGGTACATCAATCTGATCTACATATGGTCCTCACTAATGAACATCAACACACTGATCAATGTAAACCTACTTGTGACACATATATGGTGAAAAAGACTGATAGCGATATCACCTCTATTTCAACGCATATGAGTCAAAGGAGGGGAGACACTGGTCAGGATGCTGAACATGAGAATGCGTCAAGGTCTTTGTTTATGGCTGAGTCTTTCAAATCACATGACATGATTGAAAAGAAGGTTTACAATGAACTTTCAAAAAGATTTTTACAACTGGAAAAACATTGTATTGATCTCGAAATTTCAATGCAACAAATGAAAGAAAGTCTTCAAACTAACCTTCCAACAAAAAATTAGGAATTACCTGAATTTCATGAATTTTTTATGGTAAACAATTTGAAAGATCAGCTAGAGGCCAAGAACTTGACAATTAATAACTTAAAAACCAGACTGATTGAAATGCATGACATGTACAATGATGTTAAAACCACACATGTTACTAAAGCAGTTGAGTTACATGCTGAAAATGAAACATTGAAAATGCAATGTAAACAACTAGATGATTCTATCATGGAAACCAAATCTAAGGGTATAGAACAAACAAAATCCTTGATGGCTGAGAATGATAAACTCAAAGCACAAATTCAAAGGAAAGGTTTCACTATAGCTGCCCTTAAAAATGACTTGAGGAAATTAGCTGAACATAGTGTGAACACTAAGTTTGACAAACCATCAATCTTGGGAACACCAGCTTCTGATCCAAGGTGTGCAGCCCAAGTTGATGAGATTCAGAGTTTGCCAAAACCAGTCACTTCACAACCTAGACATAAGGGTCAGTCAGCTACTTGTCACTTTAAGGATATGTCTCACAAGGCACAAGCTAAGGAAGTAAATGATTATGTCAAAGTGCACTTCCCTACGACCAAAAACCACAATAGGCCTGTAGAACTGGTGAAGCACCCTAAGAAGTCTGGGGGACCTACTGCTGAAAGACAAGAAAATCCGTCTTGTAAACACACTAAGGTGCATAAGAAATCTAATCCTTCTAGGGTGTGCCTAAGATGGTTACCTACAGGTAGAGTCTTTAAGAAAATTGGTCTTAAGTGGATACCTACTGACATAGAAAACACTTCCAAGAATGACTGCAAGAAACTACAGAGGCAGGATACCATTGTCACTAACCAATGTATATGTAAACAAAATCTATATGTTAGTGCAGGGAAACCGTGTATGAGTGCAGGTACTTTCACAGAATGCTTCAAGAAGAAACTCAAAGTGTGGCGACCAAAAGGGATGAAGTCTCCCATGGTGGAGGTTCAGAAAACCCATCTGTGATGTACGGACACAATGATTTTTGAACAGATCAGTTCAAAACTCGTATTGATATCATGGAAAGAAGGTCATGTATCCTTTGTATATATTTTTTTGTTCTTATATTGAATAGGTATATGTTTTAACTGTTTATAGTGAAATGTGTTTAGAGTAGTGAGAGACATGTCTTCTGGATATCGATAACATTTACGACCCTAGAAATGTCATTCAACAATGACACGGGGTTTTAAATGAAGCTCGAACAGAAGTTGATTCTAATAAGTAAATCATGTCTCTATGGCTTGCAGTTACTTCATACTGCAACCCGCGCTATAAAATGGGGAAAGCACGTCGCCAAAAAGACGGTTGTTCCTCCAACTGGGTGATGTTCACCTGAGCATGGATTACTTCATATCCATGTTCATTCGATCTGGTGTACGCCTCAGTGCATCATTTCATCAGAAAGAAAAGAAACTCTCTTTGTACCCTTGGTGGTATTATGTTGCCTTAAATGCTCACTGTTGGACTTACCACGTGATAAATTGCTTCACAATCAACGAATCCATTTCTCTACAAAAATCGCGTCATTGATTGAGGGGGAGAGCAATAGCAATTTATGGCATCTGTCCGGGCACCCATAAGGATTCTAGTGATTTATTGTGCTTTATCTGAAGAGTTTGGCAATTTATGCGTAGATTGATTCCCAACATGTTTGAACTCCTCCTGCTAGGAAAGACAGGGACTTAATATGATATATTTGAAAGAAGTTCACTTGCTAGAAAAGACAGGGACCAAATGTGTCATATTTTGAAAGTGGTGAGTTAGGCATATATAACCTTAAATGATTTAGCGTTTTGTCCCAACTACACTCTCTCTCTCTCCTAGTCAAGTCGCCACTGTTCATCTTCTTCACTCTAATCGCATCTTTGTTCGATTCATCGGTGAATCTGTTAGAGTTTTTCCTAGGTAAATGATGAGTGGTGTTCAAAAAAATTAGTAGGTTATTGCTTCTAACATAACACGATTCTAATCCATCTTTTATTTTCCTAGGTCGCTCGATCGATTCCTCATCCTTTATTGGTTAGTGTACATTTTTGTATGTTGATTGGTGGGATTTACATTATAATGTGTGTAAATGCTTTATGCGTATGATTATTGCTTTCTTTTACACTCCATGATGTTGATTAGTGGTGTTGTCGAATGAAGTTTGACTCGAAAAGTCAAAATCATGCGTATGTCCAGTTTTTGAATGAGTGTTTGGATATTAGTTTGTAACATGTGTTGACTGATCATTTCATTCATGCTTTTGGGAGTTAGATCTATTAGGGAGTTATCGCAAGTAAATATTGATGCGATGAGTCACTCGACAATCTGCCTTGTTAAGATTGAATCTATATCTAGACGCCTAAGTTGTTTATTGAAAGCGATTGTTACGTCCCTAGAATGTCTACTTCAAAGTGATGAATGATTGTGTAACTTTTCGGATACTGTTCTAAGTTGCGTTTTGACTGTATGCCCTTGGTTGCGCTCTTTCTAGGTTGCGTTTTCACTCTCAACACTTAGTTGCTATTGAAAGCACTTCCTGTGTATGCGGTTTGGGTTAGTACAATATGTGGTGTGCAAAATATGCAAACATTGATTGATCTTATTGGATAGTATCTCGTTGTTATTAGTATGGTTGGTGGTTGACTGTTTTGTTCTTGCTTGGGTATTGAGTCTTGATGGTGGATTATGTGTGGTTGTCATGGTTGCATTGATGTGATATTTTCTCAACTTGTTCATAGTTGCGTTTTGATGATCTGTTCTTACTAGCAATTTGATAGTCTGTTCATAGTTGCGTTTTGCATGATTTTGCAATGTTGCGATTTGATTCATCAAGCGACTAGTGCCACGTGTCTAGTTGCGATTTGAATATTTTGGACTTATGGGATTGCTGCGATTTGATCTAATCGCAAACTTGCTTTTTGATCTAATCGTAAACTTACATTTTGATCTCATATCGCAAGGAACACGTGTCTAGTTACGATTTGAGTGGTTTAGTATTATGTGATTACTTGCGACTTGATCTGATCTCAAACTTGCGATTTGAACTCATAATTTGTGCGACTTGACCAGTTTGGTGATTGTTGCGATTTGAGTACCGTGCGATTTGAACCAGTGCATGCTTGCGATTTGTATGTGGTACAATCTGATATGTTTCATGGATATTGCGATTTGTGTTAGTTGGATGTTGTACCATAAATTGATTGAGACTTGATGGTTGTATGTTGGCTTATTGAGGTCCTTGTGTCATTCAAATCCATGTTCATGTCGCATATATGCTCAAATTTGTTATGTGCTGCATGCTAGTAGATATCAAGTCCTTTCTCAATCAGTAGCCATCTATGATATCATATACTGTGTACTAACCTCGAGCATTGGCTCCTGTCTAACTCGGCATATGTATGTTGGTTCTTCTGTGAATGTATGTGTGCAGATTTAATGGCTAACAATGAGATTAATGTTTCCTTTGAACAAGCCCATGTGGTCCTAACTCCAGTTCGTACAGACGAACAAATTCTCCCATGTGACAAATGGGTACCTATTGGAAAGAGCAACTGTTATGTAGATATGGAAAGGTCTCAACCTAATCCCGTTTACAAAATAGCAGTTGATATACTAAAGGAAACCACATTCTTCAGAGCATTCACAGCCTGTGCAACCATACCTTCTATATACATTCAGCAGTTCTGGAACACAGTCCATCTCAACAAAGATACTGGGGGCTACCGTTGTCAATTAGATGAACAGTGGTATGAGCTCACTAAAGACACTCTCAGAGAGGCTCTTCAAATCTCACCTGTCATCATGAATAATCCATTTACTCAACCGCCTTCCTCCGAAGTTCTCATCAACTTCATCAATGATCTGGGCTACCCAACAACTGTCAACAGGTTGTCATCAGTAATCACCAATGACATGTATCAACCATGGAGAGCAATTGCCACTATCATCAACTTATGTCTTACTGGGAAGACTTTGGGTTATGAAAGGCCTAGGGCTCCAGTGCTACAAATACTATGGGGGGTTGTAAAACGTGCAAACATAGATTTCGCTGAAAGGATTTGGGAAGAGTTTACCTACTCCATTCACACCTTCCTGGAAGACAAAGTGAAACTGGAATTACGTCAGACCAGCAAGAAGTCAGTCAGAAAGTTGGTAATTCCGAGCATCCGATTCACAAAGATGATAATTCACCATCTTTATTCTCTTCACAAATTTCATCCTAGATCTGGCTCTCCTCTCCACCTGCCTTCCAATGAACACGTTCTGGGAAATCTCAAGTGGACTGCCAAAGGAACCAAACAAGAAACCTTTGGAATGACTATTCCTGAGTCTCTTCTATCAGATGATATTCGACAAGCTTCCTATTATCAGGATTATCTGAATAAAGTAGAATCATATCAAAGGGTTCTTTCAGACAGTCTTGGTGGTAACACTGAATCCCCTGCATCAGAAGCTCAGAAATCAATCAAACAAAGCCAATCAAAATCAAAGAAAAGGAAGGATGCACCCACTGAAGTCGAGGTTCCTAAGAAGGCTAAGAAACTCAAAAGGAAGGCTACAAGCAAGAAGCTGGGATCAAAGAAATCTAAGTCAAAAGGTCAAGTTGTTGATGAAGATGTCATTGAACCTGAGCTAACTCGGAGAGATGAGGAAGATGATGATATCCAACAAGCCCTGGATCTTAGTGCTAAGGAATATGCTGAATCAACGGGGCATTCTGTGAAAGGTGTAGTTCTTAGAGAACCAGATTCAGGAAGTCGTGAACCATTACCTGCAGTTGAAGGCAAGGGAAAAGGAATCACTACAGCAGTACAAGCTGCACACACTCTCCTAACAATTTCATCTCCTGTACCCAAGACGACAACAAAGTTCGTACTTAGAAAACGTGGATCGGAATCATCCAATACACCTGATTTCTCTAAGGGTGCTCAAGAGGAATCCCCGAGTTTAGAGGTTAATCTAGACTCCAGTGATACTGAAACCGATGAGAATTCAACCATGGATAAGGATGCAGAGATGGAGGTTCCACATACTCAGATAGGGGATCCACAATCCCAAGATGAGATCCCACAAGTTCAAGTTAATGAAGAAGCTGAGCCTGAAAGCACTGTCAAGGAAACCCAAGTCACGGAAACGAAAACTACAACAGACCCTCCACAGGAATTGCAACATGAAGAGTTTGTAGCTACGGCATACCCAGATGTGCATGAGAATTTGAAAATGAAAGATGATGAGCAGACTCACCTAAATGAACCAACGGAGTCTACAGGCACCCTGTCTTCACTCAAAAACCTAGAACCCGACTTCTGTTATGGTGACCAATTTCTCATGGATAAAGATAATGACAATGTTACTGAGACTAGAAAAACACATGACGAAAAAGAAGTTGAGTCAATGGTGTCGGTGCTGATTGAACAAGAAATGTCGGGAATTAGACCTATGACAGTTCCAGTCTCCACACCAGCACCCGTTATTGTAATTTCCTCGCCTGAAGCAACCACAGCCGCAAACGTTTCCACAGAGGCACCAGCAAACTTAGCATCACAACTAGAAACAGCCTTAAAACAGTCTGCTGATATGTCACAAAAGATGAACAATTATGAACGTAGATTGCTGAAGCTGGAAAAGATTGATATTGAACAAAAGGCTATGGCTGCTGTTGATACATATGCAAAAGAGGCGGTCAAATGGGCAATGGAAGCACCGATGCAAGCTCGATTCAGAGATCTTCCCACTGTCGATATGAAGGCTATTCTTCACAACAGAATGTTTGAAATTGGTCAGCATAAAGGACATGAAGATCATCAGCAGCTATACGAAGCCTTGGAAAAATCAATGGACCAGGATGACCGTGATTTCCTCATAACTGAATTGAATGAACGACAGAAGAGGAAGAAAAAGAGACATGACAAACCCTGTACACCACCTGGATCTCCACCACATTCTCCTCCACCTCCTCCACCAGATGGTGATTCTGGAGCAGCAGAGTTTTTGGGAGCTTCAGGTTCTACCCAAGCTCAACCTCATCATCCCCCCTCTGCATCATCTGTTGGAAAAGATCAAACTCAACCTTCGTCTGGTCCTAGCACATCTAAGAGTGTATCAGCTACTGGATTTCCTGCATGGACAACTGTTGATACTCGATTCAAGCCTTCATTTCCATCCATCCCAGAGGAATTCGTCATGCATGAGGAATCAGCCGCAGAAGATTTAAATTCTCACACTGATGACGAAGAAGACACAGCAAATGCACATATTCCAAAAGTAAATCAGGTTTGGTGGAGGGAATTCTCTAGGAATGACACATCAGAAGATCAGGACTCTCCTAGGAATCGTCCTTCCAGGGAAGAAATGGGCACTTGGTTAAGACCGTTGAATGATGAAGAAAGAGCACCCATTCCTGAACCAGCATGGGCTGTACCATCATCAGATGCACTGTATCCAAATAACAACTGGGCAACTGTGATTGCTTCCCAACATGAATCACCTCCTGAGAACTCACTGCTAGCAAAAACGGGTGATATGGGATCGTTCATTGCTTGGTTCCGCAAGGAGAAAGGTATTACAACACTCACTCCTTAGGATCTGGAAGGACCAGCATACGAGATTGTTAAAGTATTTCCCCTGGATGTGCATCATCTTCAATACCAAATGGAGGAATGTCACAGACTCTTAACAGATCAAGTAAATGACCGGATTCTCCCCTACAATGTCAACAGACCTCTCCCCGTTGGTGGACCATCAGGACAAGTTACTATTCAAGCTGACTACTTCTTCAATAAAGATCTGGATTATCTCCGCTTCGGTGACAAAGGTTGCAGTCAGGCATTGTCTATAACCAAAAAGAAGGCAGCATACTATCCAGATGCCGAGTTGGAACAAATGGTGCCCGATCAGATGTGGTCGGATAAAGAACACACGTATGATGTTGCAGCATCCTATGGTATTACTCATTGGTGGTTCCACAAGAAACGGTTCTACATAGAAAGGCACTCAGCAGAGGGTAGTCGTCGAGGAGTACGTTCTCATCTCAGAATCCTGAGCGTGATCAAAGTTGACATCCATTCCATATACGGGTATGAATATCTGAAGAAAATAGTGCTTCGTCGTGCTGATCAGAACGAATACATTATTGCTGAAAGTGACTTCAGACATCTGTTCCCAAGTGACTTCGAAGATCTTTACTTGCTAAATCTTCAAGGACATCTAGATCATCTGTCTCCTCGTGATAAGAAAACTCTCTCAGCTGCAGTTAACTTATGGATCAGGGGTCTCGTTATCAGACAAAGAGTTAGTGACTTTCAACTCGGGATTGAGAGCTATCAAACTCAACTCAATCTCACTAAGCCGAATTGGGAAGGTACGGGTTTAGAGTTCATACACGACTTCAAAGTCCTCGAATCTCCAAGAGCAGTCAAGTTTACTGACAAGTATGGGGCTCCAATGATCATGCGATTCAACGAGATTCATAAGTTCAGTGATGGAACTCTGAGAATGATCGATGAAGCTTTGGATTTTAGAGTTAAAGAAGTCAAGATTAATCCTCACAATCCAGGATTGAACACTCGATTCTGGACTGAACAGGATGTGCTGCGAAGTGAGGAGTTTATGAGAGCCATTGAGCGAAGGCTGAAAACACGGACTATCTTCCGCAACCTGGAGAGCTTTGTTGGTGGCAGAATTCGTGAAGGGGATTACCGACTGCTGGAGAGAACAAAATGATCATGTTTTCTATGTATTGTTTTGTCTTATTTTGGTGTCTTGTAATCATATAATATAGCTAACATTGCACTGCTCTAGTTGTAATATATATATATATATATATATATATATATATATATATATATATATATATATATATATATATATATATATATATATATATATATATATATATATGTGTGATGTGTCGTCCGATCTGATGTACGTTTCAGTGCATCATTTCGTGTATAAGAAGAGAAGTCTTCTTTACATCAGACTCTTTATCTTCTTTGATTCTTCAAGAGAGTTTTGATGTTACACAAGGTGGTAAATTGAATTAAATTTTCACAAATACTCGTCGCTCAATTGAATGACTACAGCTCTTTAAATAGAAAACGGGTCATTAATTGAGGGGGAGAATATTTGTTCAAATTTCTGACACCTTGCCAAATTTGTGCAACATCAGCAGTGACACTCTCTCGTGGTTTAAGGGGGAGCATAGTATGCTCCATAATCAGAACACAGTATAACCTGACCACATTTTCTCCCAAAATTTCTCACTTATTTAAATCAATTGGGATCACAAATCTCAAGTGGTTTGAAATTTTTGATCGGGGGAGAGAATGTGATTTAAATATGGAATTCTAATAAAAAAATGTGATCTTTTGAAACTCAAGTGTAGGCTCTCCCATATGTGCCAAACCTTTTCGTATATCGATGCACATATTGAGGGGGAGCAAATGATTTGTGATGGCAATTATGAAAGAATACCAAAGACAGACCATTTTACTTTATGTATTAGAGTTATAAGGATGGTAAGGTTAGGTATCAGTTCCCATGATCCAGCCAGAACCGGAGGGATCTACCCAGGGACAATCCACTAGTTAGTGTAGAAGTCCTTAGGTATGAATGTATGATTACAAAAAAGGAGAAAAAGTGAATAAGGGAAGAGTGCCGACTGAGATGGAGCTAGTGCTGGAACAAACCCAACAAGGTGCTAGTAATGAAGTCTCGGTAAGCGCTGAAGGGGTTGAAGAATGAAAAAGAAATGTAAAGATAAAGGGTGAAAAGAAAGAAGCCCTCCTTACATCTTAGGCAGAAACCGGGTCAATACATATGCTGTCAGAATCACGTAGTTGATTACTGACATTGAAGACAAAGTATCATGGACCCAGTGATACGCTGCACAACCCTCCCTAGCCACTCAAGGTCCCTCAAAGGACTCTTGTTTCACTTGTCACGGAGATCAATACATTGCTATCATCTTTCTCACTCCGAGTTAGATGATATTGAAAAGGTGGCAGTCCTCTCCAGCCTCCGATCACTAAATCAAAATGCACTATTGAGTCTAGAGCCCAGAGATCATCAATAAATCTCAATAGGACACATTTCCAACATGCTTGTTGTTTCATACACCGTTAAAAGCAAGAAAATATATATGAAGAGTCCTACGCATTATCCTTGTGGTATTGCCAGAACATCCGAGTGATACGTAAAGTATTCACAATGAAGATGGAAATCCTTCTAGAGCCAACATTAAACAAGCTCTTGGTGGGTGACATGTGAGATCCTTCATGGATCAAACTTGTGACAACTGGAAAGAAACGATGGGGCGATTCCCATTTGAATCAAACTTGTTCCAGGAAATGGATTGACGGACGCTTTTGGAAAACCTTTCAATGTGCTCACCAACTGAATTTCGAGCACATTGATTGTGAAATTCTTCAAACAAAAGTGTTTTTGACAGAAATGTGATTCAATTTATAAAACCCTTGTCGTGTTGCACAAAATGTTTATCCAGTGACACGCAAGTGATTTTTCTAATCAATTTCTCGTCAATCAGTAGGTATTTAATTCACTGATTCACTCTACTGTGCTGTCTGCTGTGAGATATTCCGGTATGAGAACATACTTAGTATGATGATTCTGACATTAATTTGTTGGAAGACTCATTACTACAAGCTGGAAATTCCTGTCAAGGAGAATCTTCTTTAAAGGGGATTCTACCTGATCACAGGTCGGTCTTCACAGAACCGAAGGTTAAATCCAACCACCACATCGAACGAATGACAAAGCCATATTCGTTCTCCAACTTTATTGCTAACTGTTTTATTTCAGATTCATATAAAGATGGCGATGGTGGTTCCTGATTTTAGCAGAGACGTGGCAATCCACACTCCATGCTCACACTTCCAATTCATTATCAAAGACATCATGATAGATGAAAGACCTACGACACAGCTTCCGCAACTCTGATGATAATTATCATGATCCATGACTATTCCGGATCCAGCTTGGAATATGGATACTGGTGCTTCCTCTCACTTAGCTGACAAAACATGTATCCTCACTTCTATTAGTAATTCTTGCATTTGTTCGTCTGTGTATGTTGGAAATGGTGCTTCTATACCGGTCACACATACTGGACATAGCTTATTGTACACTTCCCATAAACCATTACAACTTAATCATATACTTGTCACCCCGCACATAATTAAATTTTTGATTTCTGTTCGTAAGTTTACGCGTGATAATGACATTTCCGTTGAGTTTGACGCTTATGGTTTTTCTGTGAAGGATTACCAGACGGGCAGCCTTCTCCTCCGTTGTGATAGCACGGGCGATCTTTACCCAGTTACGCAACATCATCCACGCATCCTCCGTTTTCTTTGCTTTCCTTCAGTCATACTACGTGGCACAGACGCCTCGGGCACCCCGGTGAAGATGTGCTTCGTCGTTTAGAGTCTAGTAATTTCATTTCTTGTAATAAGACAAAGTTGTACGATTTGTGTCATGCGTGTCAATTAGGCAAACAAATAAAGCTTCCCTTTTAACTTCGGAGTCAAAGGTCGCATCTATTTTTTACATTGTCCACTCGGATTTATGGACTTCTCCTATTTCGAGTGAGAGTGGTATTAAATATTATGCTATTTTTTTGGATCATTTTTCGCACTTTGTTTGGGTCTATCCGTTGCATAAAAAGTCTGAATTTTATGATAATTTTATTGCTTTCCGTGCTTATGTAGACAAATAATTCGGTGTAAATACAAAGGCTTTGCAGTATCTAAGGTAAGGTTGCTTTCTATGTAGGTAAGAGAGCCTAATCTCTTTACTAGCTCTATCTATCAGGCAAGAAGGGCGGCGATTTCAAAGCGAAGCATTAACTGAAGGATGCGCTTGCCCATGGCCTCATCTTCCCATTTTTTGAGTCTTTAGTCACCGAGAAGACTACTTCTGTAGCTTAAAAACTTAGGACACCACTTTTTCTAAAGTCGGGTGTCATGGGGGTGAATATGACAACACCCGCTTTCATGATTTCTTTCACGAAACCGGCATTCAATTTTGGTTTTCTTGCCCGCACACATTCCAACAAAATGGCAAGTCTGAACGCATGTTAAGAACTATAAACAACCTTATACCTACCTTACTCTTTTAGGCTAGCATACCTCCCTCCTATTGGGTGGAAGCACTAAACATGGTTGCTTATATCTTAAATATTCTTCCATCCACTGCCATCCAAAATGAGGTCCCATTTACTAAACTTTATAACCGCTCCCCATCATATGACAATTTACATGTATTTGGGTGCCTATGTTATCCATATATTACTATTACACATATACTTCAACCACGATCCACTGCTTGTGCATTTCTTGGCTACCCCGCCAACCACCGTGGCTATCGGTGTCTTGACCTCTCCTCCAACAAAATATTCCTTTCTTGTTATGTTCGATTTGATGAGGACATATTCCCCTTTGCATCCCTACAACAATACACATCTCCAAACTATGATTTTTTGAATGCTACAAGCACTATACCCTTACCCACCTATCCCATCCCTGCTATGGGAAACGAGGCATCCATACCCAATCCACCACCAACTGAACCAATAGATATGACTCTTAATGATCCCGTTATCCATCCTGCTCCTCATCACCCTCTCAACAGTCCTTTACAGCAAACCCCTACACCACACACACCCACTACGCCACCTTCTACACCATACATACCCACTATGCCACCCACTACACAAACCTTACCCGCTCTTCAGCCTGATCCTCAAACACCAATGCCTACTTCGATAAAACCCATACCTCAGCCCAGTAACACCAACACTCACCCTATGGTCACACGTGCTAAAGCTGGCACTTCTAAACCTTTCGAGCGTATGAATTGTCATGTTACTACTGTGTCTTCACTTCCACATTCTCATTTTCATGCTCTTCGTGATCCTCAGTGGAAACAAGCAATGTTAGATGAATATAATGCTTTAATTACTAACGGGACGTGTGTTGGGAATTAAATGTCTCAGAACTTAGTGCTGCTGAAGAAATACACTAACAGTACAAACTGTTAGTGTATGACTTAAGACTGCTGAAAAAACAACTAACAGTACAAACTGTCAAGTTAATACTACTAGTTATATTGAAGGTACTACTGCATGGATAACTGTCTTATACGATATTTTAGAGGATAAGTATGGAATGGATCATTTGTATAACTTAATTAGTTAGAATTATACGGTAGGATACTTATCTTATAAAGGACTCCTTAAGTCTATAAAAGGAGATCCTAGGTTATACATTTATATATACATCAGTCATAGAGTTTTGTTAAGATTCAAGGTCATTGTAACCCTAGTGATAGCAAGATCACTCGTATTATTCAAGAAATAATATTGAATCATTTGGTGTTAATCTTACTGTGTTCATTGTCCATTCAAGCTTTACTGTTCCATTAAACAAACCAATATTCTTCTAAGTGTGGTTAAGTAGATTCCGCATACTTAACTACATACACTCAAAGTATCTCAAACACGTTATAAAGGAGGAACATCCTGAGTGTTTTATAATCCTCTCAAGTGGTATCAGAGACAGGTTGATACTATTGATTTAGAAGAGAAAGTAATGGACATGGAGACTACCCAAACAAACATGGCTGCTAAATTGCCAATGCTCAAGCAGAATGAATTTGATATGTGGAGGCTGCGAATAGAACAACACTTCCAAGTGCAGGACTATGCACTCTGGGAGATTATTGAAGAAGGAAACTCTTTCAAGCCTTCAACTTCTACAACAACAGTTGATGGTAAGGTAGAGACAGTTGTGCAGACCTCTCCAGTAACTGCAGAAGAGAGGCTTCAAAAGAAAAATGACCTCAAGGCCAGAAGTTTGCTGATGATGACCATTCCAAATGATCAACTCTTGAACTTCAGCAAGTACAAGGATGCTAAGACCTTGTTTGAGGCAATCATTGCTAGATATTGGGAATGAAGCCACCAAGAAGACACAAAAGACTCTCCTAAAGCAGAATTTTGAAAACTTCACTGCAACCAGTAATGAGTCTAACTAGTTGTTCTTGGTGTTGACATACCTCAAGAAGATCTGAACTCCAAGTTCTTGAGAAGTTTACCTGCAGAGTGGGCTATGCATGTGGTGGTCTGGAAGAACAAGCCAGACATTGATACTATGAGCCTGATGGACTTATACAGCAACTTCAAGATTGTTGAGCAGGATGTGAAGAAGGCTGGAGGAACTAGTTCAAGCACTGGGAACATGGCCTTTGTGTCATCTCCTAGTAATTCAAGTCCAGTTGAAGAAGTGAAGGTTGTTGTGGGAGTTAGTACTGCTAACCCAAATGTTAGTACTGCTAGCACATCAAGCAGTACTACTGGTATTTTGGATGATAAAACCTATTGTGCCTTCCTGACAAGCCAGAATGATGGGTCAATGCTGACTCATGAAGACCTCCAGGAGATTAATGATGATGATTTGGAGGAGATGGACCTCAAATGGCAAATCTCACTTCTTAGCATGAGGGCTAAGAAATTCTACCAAAGAACTGGAAAGAAGATCACCATCAGCAGCAATGATACTGCTGGTTTTGACAAATCAAGGGTAGAATGCTACAATTGTCACAAGCTGGGGCATTTTTCAAGGGAATGCAGGAGACCTAGGCAACAGGATGGCAGGAGCAAAGGTTATGGAAGCAAACCCAAGGCTGTGGAAGAAGCTGAGCCAACTTCAAAAGCTATGGTGGCTACTGATGGACTAGGCTTTGATTGGAGTTTTATGGTAGATAATGAGGAAGCACCTTCTGAGATGGCTCTTATGGCCTTCTCTGACTCTGAGGTACAATCTGCTAAATGTTGTTCTAAAATATGTACTGCTCTTAAAGAACTAGAAACTTTAAGAAAACACTATGATGAACAAAGGATTGAACTAAACAAAACTAATTACAATTTGTCTAATCATAAGAGAGGTTTAGCAGCCCTAGAAGATCAAATAGTGCATTATAAGAACAATGAGTCTGTTTTTGCTGATGATATAGCAGTTCTTAAAAGGGACTTGTCAATTAAGAATGCTGAAATTAGTTTGTTGAAAGCTGAGTTGGATAGAATTAAAAAGGCTAATGAAAATATTCAATTAAGTGTAGAAACCTTAGAATATGCCTCTAAGGGTGTAAACAAAATAATTGAATGTCAGTTAATTAACAAAGCTAAGTCTGGGTTGGGGTATAAAACATGTCTACCTCCTCACAGAGGAGTGACCGCACCCCCAGGAATAGACCTAGAGCATACAGGTTTACCAGAGTTTCAACAACCTAAGTTAGAGTGTGGTTGCAAGCCTAAGGAAAACACCAATGCCAATAAACCTGTAGAAATCAGTGAACCTGTAGGAAATACCCATCATGATTGTGTGGATCTATTCGGGTGGTCTTGGATCTTGAAAGATCAAGAAACCCATTTGAGTTAGTTTGTAGAGAGAAGTTTAGAGAGAGGTGGGAGACTCTTTGTGAAAATCTGTATAATTGAATTAATGTGACAAGAGTTCCAACCCTTCCCAAGTGTAGGAAGGGGTATTTATACTTCTACATATTTGTGCCCCTAGTGGGCTATGGAGTGAGCTGACAGTGGGGAAAGCCCCGACCCACTCCACAAATATAGATACGACTAATCTAATAAAACTAATAATACTAATAATACTAAGCTTATATATATAAGCCTACGAGCTATTTAAATGCTAATTAGGTGCTCGGGGTGACCGAGCCTTCATATGAATATTTATATTCCTAACAATCTCCCCCTAAGGGAGGTCACCCCGGAAATAATAATTCGAATTCTAGCATTCTTTCTTCTGAACTTGTCTTTATAGCTCGTAGTCTTTGATTCTTCAAAGTCTTGTATCTTTGTGCATTCAGCAGTGAACTTTTGATGGCCTTTCCTTTGTCTTGGATGATTTTGAGTATTCTTCGAAAATATCATCCAGCATGTGTCTTCAAGCCATCTTTTAGTAGTATGTCTCCACGTGATGTGTAAATCTTTGAGCCGACATGCTCACACTGTTTGGTGTCATGATCTTTAGCATCAGAGTTAGCAGAAGCCGTGTTGAAGGTCTTTTGGTTGATCATGACTTTGTTGAACAACAATGATGATGTAGTGTGAACATGTGGTAGAGGATTGGCATCTTTTCCGCAACCTGCTACAACCGCATTCAGCTGCAACCTCAATCAGCTACAACCGCAAACAGCTGCAACAGCAATCATCATCAACCGCCAGATGTTCCTGCATACGACAGTTAGCAATAAAACGTCCGGTACTTATAGGTTCGGACTTTGAGATAGTTAATCAGCATAGTGTGAAAAACTCTCTCTAATCCTTACCAAGACCGTTCCTAATCGAAAACCCACAGAGGGCTTTTTAAGATCGAACCGTAGCACATCAACGATTAGGTGAGTCGCTGGAGATCACTCCACGACTGTAGACCGTTTGAAACCGCCGCGATCACTAAGCGCAATCCCCGAGGAATTACCGAAGTGACCTGCTTTCAGGGCTGCTTGATGTTGACCCTGGCAGGAATTTCCATTCAATCATTGGGAATTACATTAGTAAATTCCCTCATAAATGTTCTGGCAGATTGCTAAGATCTGCGTAGGACTCATAAGTTTACAACTGGTGCCCTTAATGTTGAACAACCAGTGTAGAAATAATTTGTGTCCCTATGAGATCTTCTTATGCATCTCGTGGCTCTAGACTCTATAGTGCGTTTTGATTTAGTGAGCGGAGGCTGGAGAGAACTGCCACCTTTTCAATATCATCTAACTCGGAGCGAGATAGACGATAGGAATGTATTGAACTCCGTGACAATTGAAACAAGAATCCTTTAAGGGACCTTGAGTGGCTAGGGAGGGTTGTGCAGCGTATCACTGGGTCCATGATACTTTGTCTTCAATGTCAGCAATCAACCAAGTGATTCTGACAGCATATGAGTTGACCCGGTTTCTGCCTAAGTTGTAAAGAGGGCTATTTCTTTTCACCCTTTATCTTTACAATTCTTTTTCATTCTTCAACCCTTTCAGTGCTTACCGAGACTTCCTTACTAGTACCTTGTTGGGTTTGTTCCAGTACTAGCTCCATCTCAGTCGGCACTTTTCCCTTATTCACTTTTCTCCTTTTTAATCATACCTAAGGACTTCTACACTAACTAGTGGATTGTCCCTGGGTAGATCCCTCCGGCTCTGGCGGGATCATGGGAACTTGAGCCTAACCTAACCATCCTTATAACTCCATGCATTAATTAAAATGGTCGGTCTTTGGTGTACTTCCACGATTGCCATAAATCAAATCTTTGAAAAATCTCTCAAAGTGTTCATGATTCTGAAACACATTTTTGTAAACACTTGAGAGTTTTGTATTTTTCAAATGCTCCCCCTCAACATGTGCTCGGTTGATTGTTTTATAAATTTGCACATGTCAGGTGAAGCTCGCACTTTTGAATTGATTGATTTTCCAAGAACATGATCATCGCGAGACACGCTTACATCACTAGTAAACTAGCTTGAAATTATTACCCGTCCAGATCATATTAAAGGAAGATTGCTCGAAATCGGTACATTCTACTCAGACACGTCCTTTGCGAGACACGCTTACATCACCAGATAAACTGGCTTGAAATTATTACCCGTCCAGGACATGTCCTTTCGACTATTGACTTTAGCTATCGTCAATTCATTGGTGAAGTCTGAGCCTTGCTCACATAAGATGCATGCCAAATCCTTTGCTCCCCCTCAATAAGTGCATTGGTATACAAAAGAGTTTAGCACTTACTGGAGAGCTTAAATTCACATCCAAAACATTTTGCTCCCCCTCAATATGTGCATTGATATATAAAATGGTTTAGCACATATGGGAGAGCGTACATTATACTTTCCAAAACATCACATTTTCATCAGGTTTCATATTTAAATCACATTCTCTCCCCCGATCAAAAATTTCAAACCTTTTGAGATTTGTGATCCCAATTGATTTAAATAATTTAGAAAAGCATGGGAGAAAATGTGGTCAGGTTTAACATGTTCTGATGATGAAACATACTTTGCTCCCCCTTAATCTAAGAGGGAGATTCACTGCTCATTTTGCACATTTGATTATTATGACACAAATGATATTGACCTTTTTGCTCAAATGATGTAATCACCCACTTTACTGAGTGAGTCAGTGGTCAACATCGATTATCCATCCACCAACAAGTCTTCTCAAGTATTGTCGATCCCCACTTGGCGAGATCTGAGTAAGTACTTCTTTGTTGAAATGATGGTGGTGGTGGTGAAGGTGTTGTTGTTGTTGTTGCTGAAGTTGTTGTTGAGGTGAATTTTGAGCCAATCAATAGAGTTTGAACGTCTGATCGAATGGTTAGAATGGGAACTGGTACATTCAATTTGGCTATGGAATCTGCATAAGAATATCAACACAGATATGCATACATACAGATACACTATTCCTTAATAGCTACCCTTCAGCAGCTTGCCACATTATAATACCAAGTTCATCTTATAATCAAACCATAATCAGGAACTACGTCAAACCACTATCTAGCATGAAGAGCAATTAGCAATCATGAACATGGCATTTCACAAAGATTTCAATATTTAATTCAGGATCTTAGGAATATGATTCTAACATAATAGCAGTCTACCTAAGTGAATCCTGAGAACATATGCACAATATCAACAACCATTAAGCAGCAGAGACAAACAACATTTGAAACTCATTCATTTAGATCATACAAATGCCAGTGGAGTATTCAACAACATCAAACACAACTGGTTTTCTAACTTCTTTTAGGTTTTGAGTCTTAAAGCATTTTGGGGATTATACGAGGATTCCAAAGTAACACAAATGAACCTTCTAGATACATGAAGCTAGGAAACTATAAGCAAATTGCACATAATGTCCTAAACTTTCTAGCAACTAACACACTTGGTCATTTGATATATTTAAGCAAGATCCTCTTCAACTAATTCCCCATTAACTACAAAACCTTTTCTAACAAGTATGTTTCAACCAATAAATCCGTTTGATGATATAAAATTTGAATTCACTCTCCCCCTCAATCAATGACCCGTATTCTAGTTGAACCTCAACTAAAATCACACTTAACCCCACAACTCATCAAACAAGAACTGTCGTGAGGTTTTGTAATCGTTGATTGAGTGACAAATTTTTATGCATAATCCAAGTATAAACAAATTTCATACAACACATATTCACCAAGTGTCTCACAAATAATTTTCAGAAGAATCATAGAATGAAAACTATTTGTTATGCTAAGAAGATTTCTCTTCTTTTACAAGAAATGATGCACTGAAACGTACATCAGATCAGGAAACATGGATATGAAGTAATCCATGCCCAGGTGAACATCACCCAGTTGGAGGAACAGCCGTCTTTTTGGCGACGTACTTTCCCCAATATGAAGCGCGGGTTGCTATCTAAAGTAATAGCAAGCCATTTAGACATGTTTTAACAATCCATTTTAACTTCTGCTCGAGCTTCATTTAAAGACCCGTGCCATTATTGAATGACATTTCTAAGTCCGTAAATGTTATCGATAAACAGAAGACATGCCTAGGTGAAACTATTTTTGGTATTTTCTATTTTTCAATTTTTATGGTTTTTCTGGTTTTAAGTTTCTCTATTTACAATTAGCATGAATTCTATGTATCTATTTACAAAATGGTATAAGATGTGAAAAAGAATGTAAGAAGCAAAATATATACAAGGATACGAACCAGAAACCATTACTCCTCAGCATTCTGAATCTTCACCGCATTCATCACTTGACTTGCTGAAGAGCAATGTGAGCACTTTCAATCAGGGAATGATTCTGGCTTTTCACTCTCCCCTAATTAGTGCTATCCCCCAATCTGACAACCTTTCTGATGAACACCCATAATAGGAAGAAGACTTTGGATGAACGCCCGAACTATGAAGAAGTCTTTTGATAACCAAATGCACGCCGTCTTAAATCTTCTAACACTCCCGTCCTAGAGTGACTCCGTCAAAAACCTTAGGCAACTTTTCGGTAGTTTAAGTTGAGCCTCAACTGAAATCTAGCTTAACCTCACAACTCATCAAACAAGAACTGTCATGAGATTAGGTTAACATCAAGTTGGACTTAACCTTAAACTACGGAACAACTTGAACCTAACTTAACTCCACAACTCATCAAACAAGAACTGTCATGGGATTAAGTTAAATATCAAGTTGTAAGAAAAGAGCTCAACATTCTTGAATGTAGAGAAGACTGAAGACTCGACCTTCTTCAAGATTGCCCAATGTGGAGGAACAGAATACCAATCATCTTTATCTCACCAAACGCCTTCCAGTAACCTTACATGTAACCCATCAGCCCGCAGCATACACATGAGAAGATAACTCCCAACAGAGAATGAAGAATAGACTGACGACTCGACCTTCTTCAGTCTTTAGTATAACACCAAAGTAACAAGTTGAACCACTGATCATCTATAGAATGTATCCATATTTGGATATTAAGCCCTGATCACGTGAACCTGTTGTGCGTCCTTGATGTGCACATTCTCTCTCCCCTGATGGTTACGATTAATCATCACATAACGTAGCAGTGAAACGATAATACCAAGGTAACAAGTTGAACCACTGATCATCTACAGTATTTATCCATCCTGGATATTAAGCCCTGATCACGTGAACCTATTGTGCGTCCTTGGTGTACACATTTCTCTCCCCCATGATGGTTACGATTAATCGGAATCATCATCATGATGTGTACATGTAGCCTGATGACGTGTACTTGAAGCATTGACTAGAAACCCTTTGTTACTGATTGTACCAGCCCGTGAGACAATGTAGATTAGCATTCCATGACCATGTTCTTCAACACCTTGATAGACGGAAGAAGTAGTGTTGGAGAAACATGGTTTGCACGACTCCTGAACTGACGTATTCAGGAGTCGTATGACCATTTCTCAATCATCAACTAACATGTAGATTAATATTCACCCTTTCCCCCCCTCAAAAATTGCATATGCCTGCCAACTGCAATTTTTGATGATTGAACTAGTGAATATGAATACCATCAACGGTAAGTAGCTCCACTTGACGGTTCTTGAAGACTGACATGTTGTTTATTCACTCTTTCCCCCCCTCAAAAATTGCATACGCCTGTCAACTGCAATTTTTGGTTGAATACGTGAATAAAAGAATACTCCAATATGCGCCGATCCACTTGAAGACTGAATAAGCACGGAAAGAGCATGAATCTTGTTGATGAGAATGGCCATTAATAAGAAGACTCCTCTTCTTTTGAAGATAAAGTGCACTCAAGCGTACACTTTTCTTTTCTTTGAAGAACGAGGCCTGAACTGATGTATTCAGACGTCATCATGATGAAGACCGAGGCTTGAACTGATTTGTTCAAACGTCATTAGATGAAGAACGAGGCCTGCACTGAAGTGTACAGACGTCATTATCTCTCTCTTTACTTCTTCTCTCATCTAACTCGTTACCAACCCCATTATCATTCTGTCGGCTTGATGTCGTGACCACTGATGGAGAAAACCCAATATGATGAACTTGATACTGAAGTAATATAACCCGAACTTGTGACTTAAACTTGTACTAATGCGTGACAAAGAGCGGTGTAGAGACTTCGTGCAACATCGAATCCCTAAGTACTCTATACTCTTCAACCAACCAACCATCAAGTATAAGACGTACATCACCTCTTGGATATCCACAACTTCGTGTGACACTGAGCACTACAACGTGACCCCTTAAAGTGATAGTTATTTTGTAATAGGGAGAAAGAAAAAATAACTAGATATCCAAGTCCTTGTCATTGTATTGAAAGCTCGAACAAGGATCTTGAAGAATCTTCATCCAACCTCCCCGATATCTTCAGATGCTAAGTACACGCACCCATGAAATTTCACTTCAGCCTCAAATAAATAATACTGAACTAACCCCGTAGTCACATTTTGTCGATTAACTGCCCCGATCCAGCCATTTGTGATGTTTTAACTGAACTTTGATAATGGTTTTAACCCGATCATGGTTAAGAGCGCATAGTCCATCATCACGGGATTTTACAAATCTATGATTTAAACCGAGAAATAAGTTCTTTCTCGGGATTTTACAAAATCAAGAAGAAACCGTGAGGCAGTAACAGATTGAATGTGGCGTGACTGATTTGGTTTTAGGTGAACATCAGTTTGGGTAAAGAATATCTTGTGAAGAGTACAGATCACATCACAACTTTTAAAACCTTTGGCCAACTAACCAACCTTGTACACAGATTAGTGACCACTTGATGAAGGAAACCCGATATACCAATACTGAAAACTGAAGTAGAAGTCCCCAAATTTGTTACTTAAGCTTGCACTAATGTTGGAAGAACGGTGTAGAGAATTAATGCTCCAAGCAAATCTCTAAGTGCTCTATACCCAACCAAAGTATGAGACATTAACACCTCTTGCGATTATCGACAACGTCAATAACGTGTGACACTGAGTACTCCAATAACTCTTAAGTGATAGTTACCCCAACTGCTGGTAACTAGATAACCCAAGTCTTCAACTTAAATTTTGAGCACGAGCAAGTTATCCTTGAATGTCATGCATCCAACCAACCCCGACTTCAAGATAAAATAAGTAGTCGCCTTCGTGAAATTCAACTTCAATTACAAATAAAGAATACCAGATTAACTTCGTGATCATCTTGTGCTGTTGACTAGCCAAAAAGAGAAGGGACATGCACAGATTCTTAGGAGTGCCCATGACTCATAGTCAGTCCTATCAAACAAAGCTGTCTGACCCAGCTACTTGGATGTGAGACAGTTGTCGTACTGTGTACAGGATTTTACAGTTCTTGAGATTTGTCTGAGAAATAAATTCAAGAACTAACTGCACAACAGTAAGTATCAAACTGCTGTAGACAGAACCGATACGATCTGACCTGCTGTAACCGGAACCGCTAAAATTCACATCGCTGGAGAAGGAACTTCTAGGAAACTTGCGATAATTCTCCCCCTCAAAAAGGACATGAAATGACCTTTTTGCCAAAGCTGAGAATCCGTGATGATTGTGAATTTGTCAGGCACAAAACATGTAAAGAAACCAATGAAACTACTGCAACGAAGATGGTGATAAGGACTCTCTTGTAGTAACCCCTTGCTTTCCTCATCATCAATGGTTTAGTAAATTAACAATTCATTGAAGCCCGTAATATTCCAAAACCGCTTGATGAAATGCATATGACTTTAAAGTGAGTAAAAGGTTAAAACATGTCTCCACACAAAGCACCTCTTGTCTTTAAGCATGACTACCTCTTGAGAAGATCTTGAACAACAATCCCATTAGAAGCTTGAGAAACAACAATCACTTGATGAAGCTTGATAAAGAACAAGTTCGTGCCTTAAACTTGCACTAAATTATGAATTAGAACCTATATTGAGCACAACAACGTAACTCCTTTAAATATAGGTAGTGATATATACCCAACCTTCCATCCTTAATTGTATATATCCACTTCATGAACATCCAAGTCTAATCACCTTAAATTGCAAATTGTGATTTAGAACCTATATTGAGCACAACAACGTAACTCCTTTAAATATAGGTAGTGATATATACCCAACCTTCCATCCTTTATTGTATATATCCACTTCTTGAACATCCAGGTCTAATCACCTTAAATACGCTTGAGCAAGGGTCATCAAACATCATGCATCCATCCACCCCGAGATGTTTGTGACACTAAGTACACCAACCCGTGAATTAACAAACCAGCCAAGTTACCATAATTTCCCAATTCCTGCTGATCTTGAAGCACAAACTTATCCCGAAAAATTAGTCACACCCCGTAAGTTTCATTATTTCTAAACCCAAGTCCAGCCTACTTGTCCAAAATTAATTTCACGGGATTTTACAGCTCTTGAGATTTAAACCGAGAAATCGAATCTTTCGCAGGATTTTCTAAAAACTACAAGAGAAACCGTGAAATCAACCAGAATACCCAAGAGTGAGGTGCAATACCAATCTTCGAAATTCAAGTCACAGAAGTCAAATCACAACATGATCAAATTGCAACAGGCCAAGTCACAGATTGTCAATTTGCACCAAGACAGATTGCGATCAACCAAATCACAATAAGTCGAATCGCAAGTGTTAACTCGCAACGTCATATCGTAACTGGTCAAATAGCAATCCGTCAAGTCGCAATAGGCCAAACACGCAACTTGACAAATCACAATTAATCACATTGCAATCTGTCAACTGTAACTCAACTCGTAAACATCAAATTGCAGACTCACTTAAATCGCGGGCACCAATAGGACAATGCTGCCACATCCACACCTCTGTAATCTCCTTGACATTTAAAAACCCAAATACTAGCCTTGAAGTATGGATTCTTTTAAAATGTAGTAGATCATACCACTCTTTATCACCAATACTATTAAAGACTCACAACAACCAAAAAAAAATTGCGTGTCTCAACATAATTCTGTTGACACCTTGTTAGCAACTTTAAGCCCACATCCAACAATCCAAACACTACATATATACCATAAGCCCACATGATTAAAGAGTAAGCCCAATCCAATGCCATACCAATTTCGTCCTTGCATAATCATTCTCGGCCCAAGACCATTTCTCTCTTAACCCTAAAAAAATCCAGTATTTAATTCCCACTTTAAACATAACTCAAACCCTAATCCAATAATAATCCGCCCCTCTCATCCTTTCATTGCAATAGCAGTCTACCACACCTAAACCCTAATCAAACATATACATTCTCCAGCGCCTCCTTACATCTCCTTCTCTCCAAACGCAACTCATTCACAACAACAAACAGTTCGCCCATATCAACTTCAAACAATCCGTCCCTTTGTTTAATCAAATATATGCTCCGACCAAATCAAGGATTCAAGATCTTGTAGATTTCGGGTAGGTTTGTTTGTGTATTTATGTTTTGTTGTTGATATTGATTTGAACGAACCAAAGAAAAAGAAATAACAGATTTGTTATATTCTTATCTTTTTATGTGTTCGAAAAGAAAGAAAGAGGCTTAGCTTCCATTCACACCAAATCGATGATGATTTCCAAATCGTGTGTTAGATCCTTTTGAAGGTCTAGAGATATCTTTGAGAAACACGAATTGAGAAACTGAGATCTAGTTTTAACTTTCTATTCGGTTAGAGTCGTTGGTTGAGGAGGTAAGAAAGTGGAGTAGATTAAGTTGATTGATGAGGTAGTTGTAGATTGTTGAATGTTATTGTTGTGTTGATTGTTGTTCTTAATATGTTTCGAATCGTGGATTGTTTGAAGAATGTAGTTCTTTTCAGTTGGGTTATATGTAAGTGTTGTTTGTTTGGTCTGTGTTTGCTTAACTGCTTCTTTCATTTTGATATCTCATTGACCACATTTGACCTAGTAGCAGACAAACCGAGTCGACAAACCGCGTCGTCTTATATACACAAACCGAGTCCATGACAAACCGAGTTCGTGAAAAATAGACAAACAGCCTCTACAAACACCCACAAACCGCATGCTTGCAAGAAACACAAACCGAGTTCATGACAAACAGACAAACCGAGTACGTGACTGAATGGACAAACCGAGTCCAGGGTTAAACAGACAAACCGAGTCTGTGAGCCAATAGACAAACCGCGTCTTTGACCAGTCAAACCTGTCACTTTCGTACTTTCCTTAAAATCCGGATCTGTGTTTTTCTCTTTCATAACAAACCGCATTTAAGAACAATATTCTTTGACACAAGCAGCATTCAAGAACATAATTATTAAATGTACACTTTCAACTTCAAATAATCTTGACAAGCAAAACAAGAAGCAGAATACCAACTGGACTTGTAAAACCGCAAAGATATGTAACAATTAAAGTGAGCACACCAACTCCTTAGACAAGCAACCCAACTTCAATAAACATGAACATCTAAGTTGACAAGTGAACCAAAGTGAACCAACGTCGAACAGTGAACCAAAGTGATGTTCGAAAAGTAAACAAGCAACCCACATGTTGACAAGTGAACCAAAGTGATGTTCGAAAAGAATTAGAGCGAGAAAGATGGGACAAACATGAATAGCAAAATACAAACCACACACTGAGCTTGTCCACCAAAGTGGTGTTTATATGACATTAAACTACCAGGCACCAAGTTCATACATATTAAAAGCCCAAATATTGAGACCACAAAGTAGATTCGAAGCAAATCCTATGGCCTAAAGAAAAATAAAAGCCCAAATGATGATACTGCAAAGCACCGTATCCTATGGCCTAAAGAAAAATGATTCGAAGCAAATCAGATTTTGAGCAACACAGATTTAGTAAAAAAATTAGTTCGAACCAAACAAATAAAATAGAGACCACAAATCTAGGCACACACAATCAATCGGACCTAACCATGGCTCTTGATACCAATTGTAGGAAATACCCATCATGATTGTGTGGATCTATTCGGGTGGTCTTGGATCTTGAAAGATCAAGAAACCCATTTGAGTTAGTTTGTAGAGAGAAGTTTAGAGAGAGGTGGGAGACTCTTTGTGAAAATCTGTATAATTGAATTAAGTGTGACAAGAGTTCCAACCCTTCCCAAGTGTGGGAAGGGGTATTTATACTTCTACATATTTGTGCCCCTAGTGGGCTGTGGAGTGAGCTGACAGTGGGGAAAGCCCCGACCCACTCCACAAATATAGATACGACTAATCTAATAAAACTAATAATACTAATAATACTAAGCTTATATATATAAGCCTACGAGCTATTTAAATGCTAATTAGGTGCTCGGGGTGACCGAGCCTTCATATGAATATTTATATTCCTAACAGAACCTTTTGAGAGTGCAAGTGATGCTTCACTCACTGAGGACAAGGTCTCCATTGATAGAAATTCAGATGCTCCAACCATTAAGGATTGGACATCTGATGATGAGGAAGATCAGGTTGTGGTTAAACCTGAAGTAGGAAAGGTAGAAGGAACAAGTGTTCCTAAGATGGTTAATCATGAAACTGTTAGGCCTAAATCAAATGTTAAACCAGTTAGGAAAATAGTTAGGTACTGTGAGAAGTATAGGTACACAGAAAAGCCAAGAGGTAACCAGAGAAACTGAAATAATCTCAAGTCACATCAGCTTGGAAGTGACTTTGTCTTGTACAAAAAGGCTTGTTTTGCTTGTGGTGTTTTGACCATCTTGAGGCTTTTTGTAACAATAGGGTAATAGGGAACTCAAACCATAGGGTGATCTTAAACAGATCTCACACTCACCCCAATGCTGATAGGATAACTCCCAGGGAAAGTTTAGTGATGTCTGGCCCAAAATCAATCCATACTGCTAAACCAGCAGTTAGCACTGCCAGACCTTTTAAGACTGTTTATCCTAGACCAGCAGTTAAAAATGCAAAACCAACTTTCAAATATGCACCACAAACTGCAAAAAGGCATTTTCAAAAGAAAGCAGTGGTACAAAAACAATTTTGGAAACCAAAGGCTAAAACTGCAAAGCCAAAAGTTAGTACTGCTAGCCAAGCAGTTAGTACTAGTAACTCTCAAAACACTGCTAGGGATCAAAAGGAAAATGCTGTTAAGGCCTCAGCATGTTGGGTTTGGAGACCAATCAAACCTAATGGTGCATCAATTGTTTTGAAAATATTTGACTATATTGATGCACGAGGCAAGCCCAAGTCAGTAATGGCTTGGGTACGCCAAGGAAACTAATTTCCTTATTTCATGTATAGGAACATTTACAGGATAATGATGAAGATCAAGGTTATGCAGACAGTGGATGTTCCAGGCACATGACAGGCAACATGTCCTATCTTTCAGACTTTCAACCAATGGATGGAGGATATGTTACCTTTAGGGGAGGAATAGGAGGTAGAATTACTGGTAAAGGTACTCTTAAAACCGGTAAATTGGATTTTGAAGATGTGTACTTTGTGCAAGAGCTTAAGTATAACCTGTTTAGTGTCTCACAAATGTGTGAAAAAAAAGAACAAAGTTCTTTTTACTGACACTGAATGTCTTGTACTTTCTCCAGACTTTAAGTTACCAGATGAAAGTCAGGTATTACTCAAAGTTCCAAGAAAGGGCAACATGTACAGTGTTGATATGAAGAAGATTGTTCCTAAAGAGGCTCTTTGTAGGATCGAGATATGTTGATTATTGTGGGATTCAGGTGGTCTTGGATTGTGGAAGATCAAGTCCATAGTAAGAGTTTTAGAGAGAAGAACTAGAGAGAGAGAGAGAGTTGGGAGAAACCTGTGTAATATTAGATTAGTGTGTGTAAAATAATACAAGAGTTCCAACCCTTCCCAAGTGTGGGAAGGGGTATTTATACTTCCTAATATTGGTGCCCCTAGTGGGCTGTGGAGTGAGCTGACAGCGGGGAAAGCCCCGACCCACTCCACAAATATAAATACGACTAAGCTAATAATACTAATACTAATATTGCTAAGCTAATATAAATAAGCCTACGAGCTATGTAGATGCTAAATAGATGATCGGGGTGACCGAGCCTTAATCTGAATATTTATATTCCTAACAATCTCCCCCTAAGGGAGGTCACCCCGGAAATAATAATTTGAATTCTAGCATTCTGTCTTCTGAACTTGACGTCATAGCTCTTAGTCTTTGATTCTTCAATGTCTTTAGTCTTTGTGCCTTCATCAGTAATCATTTGATGACTGATTGATTGTCTTGGATGATCTTTGAGTATTCTTCGACTTTATCATCCAACATTTGTTTCCAAGTCATCTTACAGCAGTATGTTTCCATGTGATGTGTAAATCTTTGAGCCGAAATGCTCACACTATTCTGGGTCATGATCTTCAGCATCAGAGTTAGCAGAAGCCGTGTTGAAGGTCTTTTGGTTGATCATGACTTCTTTGAATACGATGATGATGTAGTGTGAGCATGTGGTGCTGGATTGGCATCTTTTCTGTAATCTGCTACAACCGCAATCAGCTGCAACTTCAATCAGCTACAACCGCAAACAGATGCAACAGCAATCAGCTACAATCGCCAGATGTTCCTGCATACGACAGTTAGCAATAAAACGTCCGGTACTTACAGGTTCGGACTTCGAGATTGTTAACAGCATAGTGTGAAAACTTTCTCTAATCCTTACCAAGACCGTTCCTAATCGAAAACCCACAGAGGGCTTTTTAAGATCGTACCGTAGTATATCAACGATTAGGTGAGTCACTGGAGATCACTCCACGACTGTAGACCGTTTGAAACCGCCGCGATCACTAAGCGTAATCCACAGGGAATTACCGAAGTGACCTGCTTTCAGGGCTGTTTGATGTTGACCCTGGCAGGAATTTCCATTCAATCATTGAGAATTACATTTGTAAATTCTCTCATAAATGTTCTGGCAGATTGCTAAGATCTGCGTAGGACTCTTAGTTTACAACTGGTGTCCTTGATGTTGAACAACCAGTGTAGAAATAGTTTGTGTCCCTAAGAGATCTTATTATGCATCTCGTGGCTCTAGACTCAATAGTGCATTTTGATTTAGTGAGCGGAGGCTGGAGAGAACTGCCCCTTTTCAATATCATCTAACTCGGAGTGAGAGAGACAATAGAAATGTATTGAACTCCGTGACAATTTAAACAAGAATCCTTTGAGGGACCTTGAGTGGCTAGGGAGGGTTGTGCAGCGTATCACTGGGTCCATGATACTTTTTCTTCAATGCCAGCAATCATCTAAGTGATTCTGACAGCATATGAATTGACCCGGTTTCTGCCTAAGTTGTAAGGAGGGCTTCTTTCTTTTCACCCTTTATCTTTACAATTCTTTTTCATTCTTCAACCCCTTCAGTGCTTACCGAGACTTCATAACTAGCACCTTGTTGGGTTTGTTCCAGTACTAGCTCCATCTCAGTCGGCACTTTTCCCTTATCCACTTTTCTCCTTTTTTAATCATACCTAAGGACTTCTACACTAACTAGTGGATTGTCCCTGGGTAGATCCCTCCGGCTCTGGCGGGATCGTGGGAACTTGAGCCTAACCTAACCATCCTTATAACTCCATACATTTATTAAAATGGTCGGTCTTTGGTGTACTTCCACGATTGCCATAAACCAAATCATTGAAAAATCTCTCAAAGTGTTCATGATTCTGAAACACATTTTTGCAAACACTTGAGAGGTTTATATTTTTCAAATGCTCCCCCTCAACATGTGCTCGGTTGATTGTTTTATAAATTTGCACATGTTAGGTAGAGCTCGCACTTTTTGAATTGATTGATTTTCCAAGAACATGATCATCGCGAGACACGCTTACATCACTAGTAAACTAGCTTGAAATTATTACCCGTCCAGATCACATTCAAGGAAAGTCGCTCGAAATCGGTACATTCTACTCAGACACGTCCTTTGCGAGACACGCTTACATCACCAGATAAACTGGCTTGAAATTATTACCCGTCCAGGACATGTCCTTTCGACTACTGACTTTAGCTATCGTCAATTCATTGGTGAAGTCCGAGCCTTGCTCACATAAGATGCATGCCAAATCCTTTGCTCCCCCTCAATAAGTGCATTGGTATACAAAAGAGTTTAGCACTTACTGGAGAGCTTACTTTCACATCCAAAACATTTTGCTCCCCCTCAATATGTGCATTGATATATAAAATGGTTTAACACATACGGGAGAGCTTGCATATATGTTCAAATCATCACATTTTATCAGATTTCATATTTAAATCACATTCTCTCCCCCGATCAAAAATTTCAAACCATTTGAGATTTGTGATCCCAATTGATTTAAATAAGTTAGAAAAATGTGAGAGAAAATGTGTCCGATTTAATGTTTTCTGATAATGGAACATACTATGCTCCCCCTTAATCTAAGAGGGAGATTCACTGCTTCTAATTTTGCACAAAGTGATTGTTAATGACACGAATGATATTGACCTTTTTTGCGCAGATGATGTGATCATCCGCTTCTCTGAGGGAGTCATTGGTCAATATCAATTATCCATCCACCAACAAGAACCTCCAAGTATTGTAGATCCCCACTTGGCGAGATCCGAATAGATGAATGGTGGTGGTGGTGGTGAAAGTGTTGTTGTTGTTGTTGTTGCCGATGTTGTTGTTGTGGTGAATTCCGAGCCAATCAATAGAGTTTGAACGTCTGATCAAATGGTTAGAATGGGAACTGGCACATTCATTTTGGCTATGGAATCTGCATAAGAATATCAACACAGATATACATACATACAGATACACTATTCCTTAATAGCTACCCTTCAGCAGCTTGCCACATTATAATACCAAATTCATTTAATCAAACCACAGTCAGGAAATACGTCAAACTACTATCTAGCATGAAGAGCAAGTAGCAATCATGAGCATGGCAATTCACACAGATTTCAATATTCAATTCAGGATCTTAGGAACATGATTCTATCATGATAGCTATATACCTAAGCGAATCCTGAGAACATATGCACAATATCAACAACAATTAAGCAGCAATCGACTAACAAGAGTCAAACAACAGTTGAAACTCATTCATTCAGATCATACACATGTCATAGAAGTATTCAAAAACATCAACTGCAACTGGTTTTCTTACTTCTTTTAGGTTTTGAGTCTTAAAGTATTTAGGGGATTACACGAGGATTCCAAAGTAACACAAATGAACCTTCTAGATATATAAAGCTAGGAAACTATAAGCACATTGCACATAATGTCCTAAACTTTCTAGAAATTCACACATTTGGCCATTTGATATAAAATTTTAGCAAGATCCTCTTTAACTAATACCCCATTAACTGCAAAACCATTTCAACAAGTATGAGTTAACCTAGAAACCCGTTTGATGATATAAAATTTGAATTCACTCTCCCCCTCAATCAATGACCCGTATTCTAGTTAAATATTTGTAGTCGTTGATTGAGTGACAAATTTTATGCACAATCCAAGTATAAAAGAATTTCAAGCAACACATAATCACCAAGTGTCTTACAAATAATTTTCAGAAGAATCATTGAATGAAAACTATTTGTATGCAAAGAAGATTTCTCTTCCTTTACCAGAAATGATGCACTGAAACGTACATCAGATCGAAGAAACATGGATATAAAGTAATCCATGCCCAGGTGAACATCACCCAGTTGGAGGAACAGCCGTCTTTTTGGCGACGTGCTTTCCCCAGTTTGAAGCGCGGGTTGCTATCTAAAGTAATAGCAAGCCATATAGACATGTTTTAACCATCCATTTTAACTTCTGCTCGAGCTTCATTTAAAGACCCGTGCCATTATTGAATGACATTTCTAAGTCCGTAAATGTTATCGATAAACAGAAGACATGCCTAGGTGAAACTATGTTTTGGTCTTTTCAAATTTTTTAATTTTTATGGTTTTTCTGATTTTACGATTCTCTATTTACAATTAGCAAGATTTCTATATATCTATTTACAAAAATGGTATAAGATATGAAAAAGAATGTAAGAAGCATAATATATACAAGGATACGAACCGAAAACCATTACTCCTCAGCATCCTGAATCTTTACCGCTTCCATCATTTGACTTGCTGAAGAGTAACGTGAGCACTTTTAACTTAGGGATTAATTCAGGCTTTTCACTCTCCCCTAATTAGTGCTCTCCCCCAATCTGACAACCTTTCTGATGAACACCCATAATAGAAGGAAGAATTTGGATGAACGCCCATGATATGAAAAAGTCTTTGGATAACCAAATGCATGCCGTCTTTAGTCTTCTAACACATAGCGTCCTTGAGTAACGCCGTCAAAAACCTTAGGCATCTTTTCGTTAGTTTAAGTTGAGCCTCAACTGAAATCTAGCTTAACCCCACAACTCATCAAACAAGAACTGTCGTGAGGTTAAGCTAAACCACAAATTTAAGCCCAGTAACAACTTGATTTCAGTTTAACCTCACAACTCATCAAACAAGAACTGTCATGAGATTAGGTTAAAATCAAGTTGGACCTAACCTTAAACTACAGAACAACTTGAACCTAACTTAACTCCACAACTCATCAAACAAGAACTGTCATGGGATTAAGTTAAATATCAAGTTGTAAGAAAAGAACTCAACATTTTTGAATGTAGAGAAGACTGTAGACTCGACCTTCTTCAAGATTGCCCAATGTGGAGGAACAGAATACCAATCATCTTCATCTCACTAAATGCCTTCCAATAACCTTATATATAACCCATCAGCCCGTAGCGTACACATGAGACGATAACACACAGCAGAGAATGAAGAATAGACTGACGACTCGACCTTCTTCAGTCTTTAGTATAACACCAAAGTAACAAGTTGAACCACTGATCATCTATAGTATGTATCCATCCTTGGATATTAAGCCCTGATCACGTGAACCTGTTGTGCGTCCTTGATGTACACATTCTCTCTCCCCTGATGGTTACGATTAATCAGCCCATGACGTAAAAGCGAAACGATAATACCAAGGTAACAAGTTGAACCACTGATCATCTCTGCGGTTATCAACACCGGAATAACTTCAACTCGGAAGCAGTATAAAGCCCGATCACGTGAACCTGTTGTGCGTCCTTGGTGTACACATTTCTCTCCCCCATGATGGTTACGATTAATCGGAATCATCATCATGATGTGTACATGTAGCCTAATGACGTATACATGAAGCATTGACTAGAAACCCTTTGTCACTGATTATATCAGCCCTTGAGAAGATGTCGATTAGCATTCCATGACCATGTTCTTCAACAACTTGATAGAGGAAGAAGATGTAGTGTTGGAGAACCATGGTTTGCACGACTCCTGAACTGACGTATTCAGGAGTCGTATGACCATTTCTCAATCATCAACCAACATGTAGATTAATATTCACCCTTTCCCCCCTCAAAAATTGCATATGCCTGGCAACTGCAATTTTTGATGATTGAACTAGTGAATATGAATACCATCAACGGTAAGTGGCTCCGCTTGACGGTTCTTGAAGACTAACACGTTGTTTATTCACCCTTTCCCCCCCCCCCCCCCTCAAAAATTGCATATGCCTGTCAACTGCAATTTTTGGTTGAATACGTGAATAAAAATATACTCCAATATGCGCCGATCCACTTGAAGACTGAATAAGCACGGAAAGAGCATGAAACTTGTTGATGAGAATGGCCATAAATAAGAAGATTCCTCTTCTTTTGAAGATAAAGTGCACTCAAGCGTACACTTTTCTTTTCTTTGAAGAACGAGGCCTGAACTGATGTGTACAGACGTCATATCTCTCTCTTTACTACTTCTCTCATCTAACTCGTTACCAACCCCATTATCATTCTATCGGCTTGATGTCGTGACCACTGATGGAGAAAAACCAAATATGATGAACTTGATACTGAAGTAATATAACCCGAACTTGTGACTTAAACTTGTACTAATGCGTGACAAAGAGCGGTGTAGAGACTTCGTGCAACATCGAATCCCTAAGTACTCTATACTCTTCAACCAACCAACCATCAAGTATAAGACGTACATCACCTCTTGGATATCCACAACTTCGTGTGACACTGAGCACTACAACGTGACTCCTTAAAGTGATAGTTATTTTGTAATAGAGAGAAAGAAAAAATAACTAGATATCCAAGTCCTCGTCATTGTAAATTGTTGAAAGCTCGAACAAGGATCTCGAAGAATCTTCATCCAACCTCCCCGATATCTTCAGATACTAAGTACACGCACCCATGAAATTTCACTTCAGCCTCAAATAAATAATAATGAACTAACGCCGTAGTCACATCTTGTCGATTAAATGCCCCGATCCAGCCATTTGTGATGTTTTAGCTGAACTTTGATAATGGTTTTAACCCGATCATGGTCAAGAGCGCATAGTCCATCATCACGGGATTTTACAAATCTATGAAGAAACCGTGAGATAGTAACAGATTGAATGTGGCATGACTGATTTGATTTTGGTGAACATCAGTTTGGGTTAAGAATATCCCGTGAGAATTACAGATCACATCACAACTTTTAAGACCTTTGGCCAACTAACCAACCTTGTACACAGATTAGTGACCACTTGATGAAGGAAACCCGATATACCAATACTGAAAACTGAAGTAGAAGTCCCCAAATTTGTTACTTAAGCTTGCACTAATGTTGGAAGAACGGTGTAGAGAATTAATGCTCCAAGCAAATCTCTAAGTGCTCAATACCCAACCAAAGTATGAGACATTAACACCTCTTGCGATTATCGACATCGTCATTGACGTGTGACACTAAGTATTCCAATAACTCTTAAGTGATAGTTACCCCGACTGCTGGTAACTAGATAACCCAAGTCTTCAACTTACATCTTAAGCACGAGCAAGTTATCATTGAAATCATGCATCTAACCATCCCCGATTTCAAGATAAAATAGGTAGACTCTTTCGTGAAATCCAACTTCACTCTCAAGCAAGGAATACCAAATTAACTTCGTGATCATTTTGTGCGGTTGAATAGTCAAAGGGAGGAGAAACATGCGCTAATTCTTAGCAGTGCCCATGACTCATAGTCAGTCCTATCAAACAAAGCTGTCTGACCCAGCTACTTGGATGTTATCAGGTGCAGTGCATGGAATAGTTGTCGTACTGTGTACAGGATTTTACAGTTCTTGAGATTTAACCGAGAAATAAATTCAAGAACAAACTGCACAACAGTAAGTATCAAACTGTTGAAATCTTAGGCAATTTGCTAAGACCCAAACCACTGAAACTGGAACCGCTAATATTCAAACTGCTGGAGACTGAACCACTGAATCCTGAATCGCTACGATCTGACCCGCTGTAACCGAAACTGCTAAGATTCAAACCGCTGGAGACTGAACCGATACGATCTGACCCGCTGTAACTGGAACCGCTAAAATTCACATCGCTGGAGACGAAACTTCTAGGAAACTTGCGCTAATTCTCCCCCTCAAAAAGGACATGAAATGACCTTTTTGCCAAAGCTGAGAGTCCGTGATGTTTGTGAATTTGTCAGGCACAATACATGGAATGAGACACATAAAACTACTACAACGAAGATGGTGATTAAGACTCTCTTGTAGTAACCCTCGTTTGTCTCCTCATCAATGGTTTAGCAGATTAAAAATTCCCTGAAGCTCATAATATGCTAACACCGCTTGATGAAGTATGTTTATTTATAGAATGTGTAACGGGTTAAAACACGTCTCTAAACAAATCACCTCCCGTCTTTAAGTCTAACCACCTCTTGAGAAGATCTTGTACTACAATCCCATTAGAAGCTTGAGAAACAACAATCACTTGATGAAGCTTGATAAAGGACAAGTTCGCGACTTATACTTGCACTAAATTGTGATTTAGAACCTATATTGAGCACAACAACGTAACTCCTTTAAATATAGGTAGTGATATATATCCAACCTTCCATCCTTTATTATATATATCCACTTCTTGAACATCCAAGTCTAATCACCTTAATCACCTTAAATTGCAAATTGTGATTTAGAACCTATATTGAGCACAACAACGTAACTCCTTTAAATATAGGTAGTGATATATACCCAACCTTCCATCCTTTATTGTATATATCCACTTCTTGAACATCCAAGTCTAATCACCTTAAATACGCTCGAGCAAGGGTCATCAAACATCGTGCATCCATCCACCCCTGAGATGTTTGAGACACTAAGTACACCAACCCGTGAATTAACAATCCAACCAAGTTACCATGATTTCCCAATTCCTGCCGATCTCGAAGCACAAACTTATCCCAAAAATATAGTCAAACCCCGTAAGTTTTATCATGTCTAAATCCAAGTCCAGCCTACTTGTCCAATATTGATTTCACGGGATTTTACAACCCTTGAGATTTAAGCCGAGAAATCGAATCTTTCGCGGGATTTTCTAAAACCAATCAAGAGAAACCGTGAAGTCAACAAGAACAACTAAGAGTGAAGTGCAATATTAATCTTCGAAATTCAAGTCACAGGAGTCACATCACTACTTGATCAAATCGCAACAAGTCAAGTCACAGATTGTCAATTTGCAACAAGTCAGATTGCAATCAACCAAGTCACAATTAGTCAAATCGCAAGTGTCAACTCGCAACGTCATATCGTAACTGGTCAAATCGCAATCCGTCAAGTCGCAATAAGTCAAAACGCAACTTGACAAATCACAATTAATCAAATTGCAATTTGTCAACTGTAACTCAAATCGTAAAGATCAAATTGCAGACTCACTTAAATCGTGAGCGCCAGTAGGACAACACTGCCAAATCCACAACTCAGTAATCACATTGACATTCATATACCCAAAGATATGCTTTCCAACCAAAGTGTTAGACAATTCGTCAACGTGGTAAGAAAAACTTAACCAAAATTTGTCCATGTGTTGAAAGTCCAACCATCCGCCCAACACACCATAACATCGCCACCAGAAACCCAATGTCAATTATTGAATCCATACATAAGCCCATTGTAGTTCAATTCAGTGCAACCCAAATTTACCAAGTTGAACCGGTTCAGGCCCAAGTTAAGTCCGGTAAATGTGTATTATTACCCGATTTGAGTATTAAGCCCACGATTTACCAAACTTACCAAGAGACTTACCAAATTGCAAGAAATGTGAATACCACTGATCAATCGGTAAGTAAATCATTTTATAGATCAATTTTAAGCCCACTATCAAATTGCAAGAAATTTGATACCACGATCTACAAATTGCAAGAAATGTGTATTAAGCCCAAATCCAATTCATACTTATTATAAAACCCGGTCCACTTATAATCACCATATAATACCCAAACCTAATCATTTGTCATTAGCAAACCCTAATCACAAACTCACACTCCAGCGCCCCCATCTCATCCATCTCACCTCCAAACTCACAAACCCTAATCCCAAATCGATCTAATCCCTAATCACAGGTTAATCTTCTCCGCCCCCTTCACCTCTTCACTTTGATTCCATTCACCATCTCATCACCGTTTCAATAATCTAGATCCGAACCTACAATAACCGATTAAACACAAACACCTTCTCGCCCGTATTAGTTGTCTTCATTTCCATACGAATCAAGAAAAAAAACCTTTGAAGGGCTTCGAGATCCGTTAAAGGTTCTCACAGGTAAGTATATGTGTTATCGTTTTGTTGTTGTTAAGGTTGTTTGATTTGTACGAACGAGGACAAAAGAGGGTAACATAATTGTTATTCTTATGTCTTTTGATTCGGATATTGAATGAAGTATATCTTCCACAAGATCTATGATGTATTTCTCATTCGATGTTGTCTTTGGATGAATCGTTAATCACCAAGAGATATGAACTGAGATCTTTACTTTTAATTTTCATTAATGTACGAGTTGTAGATGATATGTGCATGTTGGGGGGTGAACGGTGAGGGTTTAATGGTTGTGTCAAGATGTAGGGGTCGATTTTTGGTTTTAATTCGAATGATCTGTGATGATTGTCTTGCTCGTGTAATGATCTTATAAGGTCTTTGGGTTGTCATACACCAACACGAAGACTGAGATTGATTTGGTTCTGGTTATCTTTTAGATTGAGTAGTTGGATTTAATGTTGACTGTCTTCGTCTTTTCTATTCTTTCTTGGTTTGACTGATGATTTTAATGAAGAAATGAGGTCATTGGTTGTTGTAATTGTTGTTGCTTTTCGATCTTTTTCTATTCATTTTGTTATTGTTTAGATTTTGTTTGTTAGGTGAGAGAAATGGTAAGGTTTTATGTGTTTGGTGTCATTAGAGTTGTTCTTGCTTCATCTTCATTATTTTATTGTCTTTTTCAATGACATTCCTAACATTTTGAGGAACAAGCCGCATTTTGAAAGACACAAGCCGCATGGCAACTTTGCAAAACACACAAGCCGCATGTTTGCAAAACACACAAACCGCACAGACAAACCGCACAACACAAACCGCAACTTTGACCAGTCAAAGCTGTCACTTTCGTACTTTCCCTAAAAAACCGGATCTGGGTTTTTCTCTTTCTTCAAAACGCAAGTAAGAACAGATGCATAACTTACATGTTAATAAACTGAGAAAAATTAAGATTAAACCATATAAATCATGGTATGAGTCAGTTTATAACTCAACAATATAGCACTCAACCACCGATTTGTCATGGAAGTATATGACTTTTCCGACCAGATTCCGACTATCAATTCTGACCAGTTAGCGAGCATGATTTTCAGGAGCAGAAAGTCACAATGAATAGCACTTGGACACAACCACTCATATAGATACCAAGTAAAATAGACCCGGACCAGAAACGTATGATTTGGACTTTATGGCTGTTAAATATGGCAGAATTAAACACACTAGCCACAAAATCAAGTAAGTGTAACAACCAGAAACAGTTTCAAAAACACAGCTTAAAACCGAGAGACAAACCACAAAAATCAACACAACTACCAACCTTGGCTCTGGTACCAATTGTAGGATCGAGATATGTTGATTATTGTGGGATTCAGGTGGTCTTGGATTGTGGAAGATCAAGTCCATAGTAAGAGTTTTAGAGAGAAGAACTAGAGAGAGAGAGAGTTGGGAGAAACCTGTGTAATATTAGATTAGTGTGTGTAAAATAATACAAGAGTTCCAACCCTTCCCAAGTGTGGGAAGGGGTATTTATACTTCCTAATATTGGTGCCCCTAGTGGGCTGCGGAGTGAGCTGACAGTGGGGAAAGCCCCGACCCACTCCACAACTATAAATACGACTAAGCTAATAATACTAATACTAATATTGCTAAGCTAATATAAATAAGCCTACGAGCTATGTAGATGCTAAATAGATGCTCGGGGTGACCGAGCCTTCATCTGAATATTTATATTCCTAACACCCTTACTTGTCTTGTTGCAAAGGCCACATTGGATAAGTCTATGTTATGGCATAGAAGACTTGGTCACATAAATTTTAAAACCATTAATAAAATTGTTAAGGATGTTTGGTAAGAGACTTGCCTCAGAAAAGATTTGAAAATGACCAGACTTGTGTTGCATGTCTCAAAGATAAACAACACAAGGCTTCTTGTAAGCCCAAGGTTTATAACTCGATTGATCAACCTTTGTTTATGCTACATATGGATTTATTTGGTCCAACATATGTAAGTAGTATTATGCATAAGAGGTACTGTCTTGTAATTATTGATGACTACAATAGATTCACATGGGTTTTCTTTTTAGGTTCTAAGGATGAGACACCTAGCATTCTTAAAATATTCATTACTGAGATAGAAAACTTAGTGGATAAGAAAGTAAAAGTCATTAGGTGTGATAATGGGACTGAGTTCAAAAATAGAGTTATGGATGAGTTTTGTAAGGAAAAGGGTATTAGAAGAGAATTCAGTGTTGCTAAAACTCCTCAGCAGAATGGAGTTGCTGAGAGGAGGAATAGGACATTGATAGAAGCTGTTTACACCAGTCTCTTTGTTTCCACTTTTTCCACCGTTTGTCATTTTTTTAAAAAAATAAAAATAAATGACTAAGTAATCTCCTATAATCTAACACTAAGTGTGTTATAAAAATCTTCTAGCGCGCTTTTAATAGTTTGCGTTTTAAAAAAAAAAAAAAAAAAAAAAAAAAAAAAAAAAAAAAAAAAAAAAAAAAAAACCTTGGAGATTATAAAATAAAATGAAATAAGCCTAAGGTTAATTACTCCTTAAAAGATATTTCTAGATATAATAAGCAGTGTAAATTTCACTAGGTTATTATATTAAATTATGATAAGATACTAAGTGTTATTCTTCTAAAAGTACTTATCAAGAAAACTATACTAGATATATTAATTGTAAAAACAAAACTAATACTCTAAGTATAAATAAAAATAAAATAAGGGTGGATTTGTGAAAAAATAGAACCTGGAGGGTGTTTTTATAAAAACGAAGCCCTAATATTTGTTTTGTGTTCGGTTCTTTTGCCCTAGCGTTTTATGTACGCCTCTTTTCTTCTTTGTTTTGTTATCTCTGTGTGAGATAAAAGTTTCTGGCTTTCTTGAGTGAGACCGAATATATTTCTTGATGGTTGACCGTCGCTTTTGCTGTGGTTGACCGATGTTCTTCACGGATGGGTTCTTTTATGTGAACTCCGGTTGATCCTTATGGGATACTTCTGCCGTGTATGTCTTGTATCAAAAACGATTCAAGAATAAGGGTGCTATGATTCGAATCTATGTACAAGTGTGTTTGTTCCTTGTATTGATTCTGAATTTTAATTGCCCCTTTTGATGAAAAACCGTAAAAGGTTTTTTTTGATTTCTGAGTCGAATGATGTTTTTTTTATAAAAACTAATTTGGGTCTTGTATGATTTCGATATGAAAAATGATTTAGTTTTTTTGCAATAATTAGGGGTGCCTTCTATTGATGCCGGTAATTATAAATTACGAGGCGACAATATGTTGATGTTATCCCTTGTACAACGAGATGATTATGTTGTTTCGTTGTTTTGGTTCGTTATGTGTTTGCAAAAAAACAAGACCTGGTTTTTTTTCGATTCACAGAAAAAAATTGAAAAGGTATATGATGAATTGGTTAGTTTAATCCAAACCTCTCTGATACCAATTGTTGGCCCAAACGTGGATCTTTATGGTCTAACGTTCAATGCAAAATATACCAAAAATAAGAGAGAATTGAAATAAACACTAAAATGCTTTTCTTATAACTTGTAATAATAATTTGTCATCAAATATTTGTTTACAGAATTTGTTCTATATATAGATAATGAAAAGGTATGATGAACCATTGTGTTGGTTCGGATATAACTGTCAATTTGACAGTTATTGAACAGTTGACTTTTCTGTGGTTTGACTTTGACTTCGGGTTTGACCTTTAATATGGGTTAGATTGGGATTAACCAATAGTATTCATGTTGTTTACTATTCGTAACACTACATTAGTTCGTTTTGCTGATAAATTCAAACGAACACGAACAACAAGCACATTCGTGTTCGTTTAAAATTCGTTACAGCATATCAACTACATTAGTTCGGATAACAAACACGAATAACAAGCCGCATTCATGTTTGTTCAATTCGGTTACAAATACGAATAACAAGCCACATTCGCATTATATTCACATTCGTTCAATTCGTTCATAGTCCTACAAACTACAACAAGTCAATCAAACCGTAACAAAACCGTTACGAAAAACGTACGACTTCATCAGGACTGAGGATGCCGAACTGAACCAGACACACTTTCGCAACTTCAGCCGGAGAGTAAGGGAATCGTATATCCATTATTATTACAGTTCCAAAACTAGGGTTTCAAAAGTTTATATATCTATATATCTATTTAGTTTGTTACAAATTTACAATATTAGCTGTTATTAGTTTTTCTGTTATTGATTAAAGAGACACGTTATGAAGAAACAGAATTCCGTTAGGGCTTGTTATATTTTTTCCTTTTTTCTTCTAGACGGAGAGAATGTGAAGAAGAAAAAGTGAACGAATGAGAAAGAAGGGGTGAGGGGTTGTATTTATAGGCGTTGGAGGCACCGACTTAAAGTATGGGTTTGTGATTCTTTAATCCTTTTATTTTCACTTTATTTACAGTTAAACCTTTTAACTTTTTTACTCCAATGTTGTAAAAAACGGGTTGAATAAGGGATATGAGGGTAGCTGTGTCTAGGGGCGTTAATTGAGTTACGTTAGTTGGGTTCGGATCAATTCGGTCGAACCTAAAAATAATATACTTGAACCCGCCCTCATTTAAATTCGGATTAGTCGGGCTCGGGTCAATTCAGGTCAGGTTCATTCGGGTTCGAGTCAACCCAAATATCAGTAAAATGTTCTTATATCGCCTATTTTTACTAGATAATTTATAAAAATTATACTAAAAAAATAAGAAAATCTTTATTCGGGTCAAACGGGTCGATCTGAACCCGAGTTAGCCAAAAATATTTAACCCAATACCCGACTCTATTTATTATTCGGGTTAACACGAATAACCTAAATAAAATTATTAACTCAAGTAACCCGACCCAAATAGGTTTAGTCGGGTTTGGGTCATGTCAGACTTTTTAACACACGTAGATGTGTCTAAGTAGAATAATGCATTGAGATGAGATCAATATAGATCTCATATTTGCCATAGAACCAATGGACCAATCATAACCACCCATTTTTATTTTCCATCTTTTTTTTAAAACAACATATCTTGCAAACAGTAAATCTTCAAGCTACAAAAAAAATACCATCGCGATGAGAATTAAATGATCTTTCTATAGATATGCATTGTTATACACTTTCGACGACTTTTTTTTTTTCGACGAACTTTTTTTTTTAATTTCCGCCCAGAAAGAATCATATATGATTCGTAAATGATTCGATTTTTACGAATCATATATGATTCTTACACGAATCATATATGATTCTTACGAATCATACATGATTCGTACGGAATCATTATATGATTTGTTAAAATCGAATCATATATGATTCTTACGAATCATATATGATTTTTCTGGACGGAAATTTTGGAAAAAAAAAAAGTTTACCGAAAAAAAAAATCGTCGAAAATATATAACAATGCATGTCTATAGAAAGATAATTTAATTCTCGTCGCGATGGTATTTTTTTTGTAGCTTGACGATTTACGGTTTGCGAGATATTTAAGTTTAAAAAAAAGGGTGGAAATTAATTTTTTTAATTTGATAAGAAAAATGAGTGGCTAAGATTGTTTGATGGGTTCTATGGTAAAAGTTGGATCTACGAAGAATTTTTGCCTTAATGCATTACATGTCAAAGTCAATGGTTACTTTGAGGAGAAAGAAAAATACACATGCCAAAGTCTACTAATGTGGTGCTTGTGATTTTAGACAATTATTATATCTGCAAAAGAAGAGATAAATTTGTAGTTTTTCAAAAACAAGAACTGATAATATTAAAAGAAATATGTAAAACTAAAGTGGAAAGAAAGTCATTTTTTACCTTTTATGTCTAAAAATAAATAAAAACAAATTTATTTTTGTAAAACGTCTGCATATTTGTACACGTAAGAGGAAAAAAATTATTAGAAAAAAGAAAAAAACAAACACAACCTAAGTTGCTTAATCATATAATTAATTTTTTAAACATATTAAATTATTTTTCATAAAAGAAAGTTATTAGAAAAAAAAAAAAAAAAAAAATCCTTCCAATAAACACGACATGAATCTTTCAAGTTTAGTCTAAATCATATTTGTTTGGTCCTCACTATAAGGTTGTTGAATGGATATGGGTTGGCATCCCAAACTATCTCGTTACAGTATTCTTTTTTTTTTTTTTTTTTTTTTGAACGGCAACTTTTATTAAAAACTAGCAAGGCGCTAGAAAAATTACATAGAAATTAAATAAGGATTCTTATACCAAAACTCCTTAGAAATAAAACTAGAACAGCGGTTGGAACACCAATTAAAAGAACAAGAGACTATGTCGTCAAAAATCCTTGAACGCCTTGGAGGGACATCATCGAATAACAACCTATTCCGAAATGACCAAATAGACCACCAAGCTGTAAGGAAAACACCCTCCAGTAAAGATTTCAGCTTAGACGAAAGACGAGTAGAAATAAGCCAAGTATCCCAATCCGAAAAAGAACCCAACATTGTCCATGGGAGATTCCACCAACGACAAATCAAAGACAAAAGATCCTGAGCCATCGAGCAACCAAAGAATAAATGATTAACATCTTCGTGAGCCGAGTCACAAATCGGGCAAGCAATGGAATTCGTCAAAATACCCCTTTTACTCAGATTAAGGCGAGTAGGAAGACGATCAAGGCGAGCCCTCCAAGCAAACACGTTAATTTAATTGGAACATGCTTGACCCACCTCGTTTCTACACCCAAGGAAGGGAGATAAATATCATCAAGGAGTAACCGAATATCTTTGACGCAAAACGTACCTTCGCCATTAATATCACACGACCATCTGTCGGGCGACAAGGATAAAGTAACTGAATCCATAACGTGCAGAAACTCCAACCACTGCTGTCTCTCTACACCATCCCGAATCGGCCTACGGAAAGAAGTACACAAAGGGTTAACTTCCATCTTATCAGCTACCAAGACCTCCTTGACTGTTTCCAAAGCAAAAATGCGAGGAAAGCGATCACACAAAGCCATATCCGAAACCCAGACATCCAACCAAAACTTGGTCTGATTACCAGTACCCACGTGAATTTTACAATGGGAAAGAAAGTTAAAACCTTTGTCTTCAAGCACTCGAACTTCCCGAAGAATTGAACTCCAACAGGAAGAAGATCTATATCCATGACTGTCAATCGAGTCACCATACAAAGCTCTAATGATATGGTACCATAAGGATCCATCTTGAGATATATAACGCCAAACCCATTTAAGGAGTAAGGCCCTGTTAAGAGCATAAAAACTTGAAATCCCAAGACCCCCACGTTTTTTCGCAGCCAAAACTTGGTCCCAAGCAACCCAAGACATTTTTCTATCGGACTGGTTAGCACCAATAAAAAACTTACTTCGGATCCTCTCAAGATCTTGAAGAACACCCAACGGAACCTTGTAAATAGACATCGTAAACAAAGGCACAGCACCTAAGACAGATTTTAAAAGGGTGAGTCTCCCACCGATCGAAAGAGTATTAGCTTTCCACCTAGATAAACGGGACTGCACTTTCTGAATAACATAAGACCAGGCAGAATGCCGAGTCATATGATCGCCCACTACCACGCCTAAGTATTTGAACGGAGTATGTAAAACCGCACAACCAATAGTATCAGCACCATGAGAAACGATCTCCTCGGGAACAACTACACCCATTACCTGGCTCTTTTGAATATTGATCTTCAACCCAGACGCGAGATGAAAACACTTGAGAATTTTAATTAAATTTGCCAAGTTTGAATCAGACCATTCCCCTACAAAGACAACGTCATCAGCGTAAAAGAGATGAGATAAAGTCATATGATCTTGAAGCTGAAGACCTTTGAAGATTCCATCATTTACCGCTCTACATACGGACAAGTGAAGTGACTCCATAACCAAAATAAAAAGAAGAGGAGCCAAAGGGTCTCCTTGTTTGAGGCCACAAAAGATTGGGAATTCATTAGTAGGACTGCCGTTGACAAGAATCGAAGACATGTTAGAAGAGAAAATGCCACGGATCCAGGAGCACCATCTAGGACCAAAACCAAACGCGTCAAGAACTTCCAACAAAAAGTCCCACCTGACTGAGTCGTAAGCCTTAGCAAAGTCAACTTTAAAAATTAAAGATTGTTTCTTCTTCCGTTTACACCAAGCAATTATCTCATTCAGAATAAATGGGCCGTCAAGAATTTGACGATTCTTAATGAACGCAGATTGAGTATTTGACACTAAATCCGAAATAACGTGCCCAAGACGATTAGCAAGAACCTTTGTGATGACTTTATAAACACTCCCTATTAGGCTGATTGGCCTAAAATCCGAAACAAATTTTGCGTCTGGCACTTTAGGAATTAGAGCTATGAACGAAGAATTACAACCCCTCGGGAAAGTCCCTTTCTCAAAAAAATGTTGAACCGCTGCACATAAGTCCAGACCAATAAGATCCCAAAAATGTCTAAAAAACTCAAAGGTGAATCCATCGGGACCAGGGGATTTGTTTTCGCCACAATCCCAAACAGCAGCTTTGATCTCATCCGAAGTAATGGCACAGTCCAAATCAGTTCTTTGATCAGTAGTAAGACGATTAATAAACGGGAGGTTAATCTTAAATCGGGATGAACCAGGCTGCTTAAAACGCGAAGCAAAATGAGAGAGAAACGACTCTTTAACCATATTTGGATCAGTACACCAAGTCCCATTGTTAAACACTCCCCGAATAGCAAGCTGGGCACGTTTTTTGTTTATGACCCCATGAAAAAATTTAGAATTTTCGTCCCCCTCGATAGCCCACTTAACTTTGGCCTGCTGCGCCGCGTCTTTGATATCTGCCTGATTAAGGGTAAATAGTCTCCGAGAAACCTCCAAACGACTCAAGAGAATCTCATCAGAATTAACGCCACTGTCTAGCACTTTATCAATATCAGCCAACTTATTCAATAAAGAAGATTTGATCCCTTTTTTCAACGAAATCTGATTATTGATCCATGGACGAATGATTTTCTTCAAGTCCTGTAACTTCGTCTTAAAACAAATAAGTTTATTGGAATCGTTGTAATCAAAAGACTTCCAAGCTTGAGACACCATCGCGTCGAAGCCCTCATAAGAAAACCAAGAATGATATATACGAAAAGGCGTCGGACCATAATCCACAGAACTTTCTTTAAGGATAATGGGTCTGTGATCAGATAAATGACGGTCTAAACAAACAGTTGAAATGGAAGGAAACATTGACAAAATACCATTGGAAACCAAAAACCGATCCAACTTACTCATTTTCGAGGCAGACGGAAGAGACCACGTAAAAGAGTATCCATCCATTTTGACATCAATAAGACCAGAGGAAGAGATAAACTGATTGAAATTACGTGCACAAATCGGGTTAAAAACTGAACCAAAACGTTCATCTTTAGTACGTACAGCATTGAAATCTCCCAATACAATAGACTCACCATCCCAACGTTACAGTATTCTAGTACAATTTCACGTGGCGTTGTGTAGTTGTAGTTAAAGAATATTGAGCAAACCTCCTTTGGCGCCGCCACCTGCCCACCCGCAAATCCGCCCCCCCCCCCCCCCCCCCCCCGGGCGCCAATTAAGTGGTGTGCGTGAGAAAGGAAAGAGGACAAAAAAATTGGTTTTTTAGTTGAGTTATTGTTTATTTTGTGATTTGTTGTGTGTGTGTGTGTTTGTGCAGCGAAAGAGAAAGAATAATTTAACTTTTTTTTTTTTTTTTTTTTTTACACTTAGGCTACTCATACAACCCCCTAACCCCAAACCACCTCCTTCCCACCACACAAAAAAAAAAAAAAAAAAAAAAAAAAAAAAAAAAAAAAAACCTTAGTAATATATATAAGGGTTAATACATACAAATGTTACTGAAGTTTTCAAAAAATTTGAAAAAAGTTACTCAACTTTTTTTTTGTTGAATTAGGTTACTAAAGTTTCCAGTTCGAATAAGACAAAGTGATTTTCAAATAAGACAAAGTGACTTAATTCAAATTTTTTAGAAACTATAGTAACTTGGTTCAAATTTTGGGAAAACTATAGTAACTTGGTTCAAATTTTGGGAAACTATAGTAACCTAATTCAACAAAAAAAAAGTTGAGTAACTTTTTTCAAATTTTTTGGAAACTTCAGTAACATCTATATGTATTAACCCTATATATAAAGTTTCTTTTGTTTTTTTTTTTTTTTTCATTTTCGTAATGTAATTTGTATTTTTATTTGAAAGAATAAAAAATTAGTTTCTTTCAAAAATGAAAAAGAAAAAAAAATGATGGGTCCTAAAAGGTGGAAATGACTAAAGACATTAGGGATGAGATATTTTGTTATATGAGTGTTAAAATCGAGATGGTGAGTTAACAAAGTGAACAAAGTGACTTGAGCCACATTGCCTAACACTCTGATGTTGGTAGTGGTAACTGACAAGAGACAAAGGCTTAAAGTTTTATTGTCTTTACCTTCATTTAAGTTGTGTTTATTTTCATTATAAAAAATAAAAAATAAATAAAATAATAGACTATTGATTTGACTCACTCGATTAGAGGTTTTGACAAAAAAAAACAATAACAACTTACTTTTTCCTTTTTATTACGAGACTGTAATAAATATTAAAGATTAAAATCATTCGTCCTTTTTTTTCCTTATTAAGAAAGACATCAAGAAGCAAAAAAACTCATAATGGGTGATTTAACACATCTTCGTGTCATAACTTTGTGTGTGTTTATACATTTATTTTATGTTTTGTTTTTGTTTTCTATTTTAATTTCTATTTTTCTCTTTCTTTCAATTCTTTTTATTTTTGTTCTCATACTTCTTACTAAACACTTTGCCATTCTTATTTCTCCATATAAAATAACTTGTCAACCACACCAGGCCATCAGTGCTTGCCACAAATTCTTAAAACATTTACTTTGTAACCTGACACCTTCGGACTTCAATAGTTCTTTCAGTAGATAACACCTAAAAACACACACATATATATGCGTTGCAAGCAAACACTTTCATTCGATCCTTGTGATAACGTAACACTACTCTCGATCGAGCTCATGGTTATTTATTTCATTCAGTTCAACAATCCCACCACTATTTTCACGATGTTTTAGGGACAAAATGATTTAATCATATACATGAAAATAGGTAGGCAGTCATTTAAATACATACCGTTGTAGCATAAGCAAATCTAAACATTATTTCTAAGAGTGCTTATTGGTAAGAGCGTTTAAGTACTTAAAAGCCCAAAAAAAAAAAAAAAAAAAAAAAAGACCTTCTCAATGGAATTTCATTATTTCAGTTGATAAACCTCAAATTGAGAAGGTGGTTGCAGACTGTCCAGATCATTAAATGAATATTAAACCCAACATTTTAACATCAAATCATGACCCTCTATTCTTTTCACTTGGATCAAGAATGTAAGGCTAAGATCACACCTTAAAATATATATATATATAGGGGCGCTTTCTTGCGAGAACCATCTTATCTACGAGAACTGACAGAACCCCCAAAAACATTCATGCACGCCTTCAAAAATTATATTTTTGCACATATGTTCTAAAAACAACATATATGTTTTAAAATAAACATGGTTGTTCTAAAGAATTTGATAAGAAATTGGAAATACAACATTTTTCTTTGAAGGTGTGCATGTATGTTCTTATAAGGCGTGCAACGACAATATTGTGGCCTTGTGTAAGGTTTTTGTGAAAAAAGAGGATGAGTTCATGATGATATTGAAGAACATAGGTGGATACTTACAAGGCGTGCATGTATGTTTTTGTTGGTTCTGTCAGTTCTCGCAGATAAGATGGTTCTGAAATGAAAGTCCAAGTATATATATATATATATATATATATATATATATATATATATATATATACAATGAGAAAGATCTTATAATGAGAAGGGTAAAAAGGATTGTGAGAGTGACATGTGTCATCCCCATGACACATCATATGACATGTGTCACCTACCCCCACCCCCATCCCCACCGATTTTTTTTTTTTTTCACGCCAAATTTTTTTTTCCCGCCAAAATTTATACTGCATCACATTTATAAAGTTACTGCAAAAAAAATTCCCGCCAAAATTTATACTGCATCATGGTTATAAAGTTACTGCATCACAATTATGATTTTACTACATCACGGTTATTGCATCATGGTTACTACATCATAATTATGATTTTACTGCATCACGGTTACTGCATCACAATCATAATTGTGATGTAGTATAAATTTTGGCGGGAAAAAAAATTCCCTAAAAAAAAAATTTTGGCGGGAAAAAAATTCGGGGGGGGGGGGTTGATACATGTCATATGATGTGGCAAGGTGACACATGTCACTCCCACAATCCTTCCTAGAATTTTCATTATAAGACCCATTCTCATAATATATATATATATATATAGTGTAACTTTCTTTTCAGAACCCTCTTAAGTGCGGGAACTGCGAGAACTACTTTTTAGCCATTAAATCATTTCATCAATGGATAAGATAACTTGTGTCATTAATATAATTAATTAAAATATGTGGTAGTCATTTGTAAAGCACAAAGTGTATTATTGTAATCTGCTTATTACTAAATCTCCCCACTAATTAAGGAATATAACAAGGTAAAAAAAATACACGATTCATTTTTTCAACCCTAACTGCCGCCTCTCTTCTCCCTCACCCAAAAAGCTGCCGCCTCTCTTTCTCTTATTATTTGTTCGGTTGAAAAAATGAAGAAGCCACCCTCTCTCTTTCTCACGTAACCGCCTCCTACCACCATCATATTAACCGCCACCGCACCAAGATCCGTCACCGCCTGTGATGGTTCGTCTGGATCCGTCACCACCGCCAAGAGCCGTTACAGCCACCAAGAACCGTCAAAGTTGAAAAATCGTTGAGTGATGATCTGTTGTTAGTTGCTGAAAAAAAATACACGATTATTTAATGATGGGGCAAGTCGCTTTCTTTATGATGGGTATGTTTTATTTAAGAAAAATAGAAAGTGATTATATGCAAGCCAATATATTCGTGGTAGTTTTTGCCATATAATCGTAATATACATTTGATATGATCGTAAATAACAATGTCTGTTAATAAAATATCTATTTATTGCTATTCGAATGGAATCTTCTTTGTATGACTAAACTCTTTTTTAATAAAATATCTATTTATTGCTATTCTAATATAGGGGTAATCATATTAAAGTTAAATCGACTTTTGTCCAATTTTTTTCGAGGCAACTATCTTTGTTTTCTTGATATTGCTGGTGGGCAAAAAATTTCTCATAAAATGAGGTACAGTGGCCAAGTAATTAATTTTTGACAATTTCTTTTTTTTTTCTCGAACTTGCAGGGATTCAACAAATATTGTTTACAGTAAGAAAACCCAAGTCCAGCCTTATTTGTTTACTTGGATGAACATACATGTCCGATTGTTGTATGCATGATCTTAGTACACATACTTGTTTTTCATGTGTAGATTATACATGTCTAGATTAAACTTGGATTTCGATGATGAACATATTTGTTTTTTCATGTCTAGATTATACATGTCTAGATTAAACTTGGACTTCGTGTTTGAACATACTTGTTTTTTATGAACATACTCGTTTTTCAGTGAACATACTTGTTTTTTACATTGAAAATGGCTATTTTTCATGTGTAGATAATACATGTCTAGATTAAACGTGGAATTCGTGTTTGAACATACTTGTTTTTTCGGTGAACATACTTGTTTGAACATACTTGTTTTTCAGTACACATTTTGGTTTTCATAGAACATACATGTTATTCATTGAACATACTTGTTTTTACATTGAACATGGCTGTTTTTCATGTTATTAACATACATGTTATTCGGTACACATTTTGGTTTTCATAGAACATACATGTTATTCAGTACACATTTTGAGTTGGTGCAAATACGTAAGTAGGTGCATACGTGTTTTAAAGTTAACTTAAAATTCATTGGAATGGTGCATGTGTGTTTTAAATGGATGCATATATGTTTTAGATTGTGCATATATGTAAGACTAGTTATTATGATTAAAAAGTTACTTACACTATTTGGTTAAGGTTTAATTGTTTTTGGGCATGTTTGTATCAGATTAATGAAGATGGTGATAGCAATGAAGATCTAGAAGTGGATGCACACATAGATACAATGCGGCGTTTGAAGAAATATGATTATTGAATGCGTGCATATATGTCCAACTTCTAAAAATGTTGATAATAATGAGTGTGCACATATGTCCATTTTCGTTATATATATTAGTGCAGGCATGTATTGATCGCTTAGATTCATGTATTTATACTTTTTAGAAATTTGTTTTTTAATTGTATTTCAATTGATATTGAATTTTGTATGTAACATCTATGTTCTTGTTTTGTTATAAATTTACATTATCTAAAAAACACATATGCACCTTACTATTTGAAAAAACATGCATGTTCTAAAATTATTCAAAAACACCTGTGCACTACATCTGGAAAATAAAATGAAAAAAAAAAAAAAAAAAAAAAAAAAAAAACGTCTTTTACTAAAATAAAAATAAAAAAATTCTGAATTTTATTATTTATAAAAAACATGAATTAAAAAAAAAAAAAAAAAAAAAAAAAAAAAAAAAAAAAAAAAAAAAAGTAATATGAAAATGTCTTTTACTATTATACCCTTTTGAATTAAATAAAAATAACAAAATGCTATGGAGCATTAAATGATGTACATTGTGTATTATTAGTTTTAAAAAGGTGGTTCTCGCAGTTCCCGCACTTAAGAGGGTTCTGAAAATAAAGCCCCTATATATATATATATATATATATATATATATATATATATATATATATATATATATATATATATATATATATATATATATATAATTTTGAGTTTTTGTTGGATATATACGCAATTTTAGTCTTTTGGAGGGATATATACGCACTTCCCTCTTCTCTTTTAAATGTTTTTGGTTTTCAGTGTATTTTCCCTATGTAGATTTGTTTGTTTCTTTTATCTATACTATATAAAGATTCAATAGCTAAATTTAATGTTCAAGAGTATTTGTGCACAAAAGTATGTATGGTACAAACATGTCAATGCTCCACAAAAGCTCTCATAATAAAATGAAGGTGAATATGAAGTGTTCTTTGGAATATAAACCAACTGTGATCATTAATCGGAGGTATACAAAGAAACATTGCATTTACTTGCTGAAACACTTCATATTCATCTTAAGCATTTCATTTAGTTGCTCCAACACTTTATATTCAGGAGCCTATAAATAACACATGCATTTCTTAAACTTTCCACACCTCCGTAGATGATATTGCAAAGGTAAATTATCATGTGAAATATGCTGGAGTTTTTTTTAATGTAATTATATGTTTAGGTGTGATATTTTATTATTGTAGGTCATCATGAATAATCTTGAGAATTCTGAGATGGTACAACAAGTCTCCTTACGTGGCGGTTGTTTAGTATCTTTCAAGTTATCCTGGGAATGGATGGCTAAGGTATTCTTTTTTTCTCTTCTTTCCCCGACTCACATGTTCAAATTCTCATCTAGATTATTCTTTTCTAATTCTCACCTAGATTATTCTTTTCTACAACTTTTTCTTTGCAGAGGATTCAGAACATGTTGGATGGTGGTATTAATACATGGGCACCATATATTGGTTTAATGAAGAAAACTGAGGTCAATGAGTCTGTTGTATTGTTGTTGCTTTTGGTTCTTTAGTCAAAGTATTTTGGTTAATGATGTTTAGATGTTGTTGCTTGGCTGAGGTCAGAGATGGTATTTAAGGTTTAGTTGTCATAGAGGTCTGCTTCATCTTCATTCTCTATCTTTTTGCAATGGACAAGTCCTAACCATTATTAGGACACAAGCCGCATGTTTGTAAAACACACAAGCCGCATGTTTGCAAAGCACACAAACCGCATGTTTGCAAAACACACAAACCGCATGTTTGCAAAGTGGACAAACCGCACAACACAAACCACAACTTTGACCAGTCAAAGCTGTCACTTTTGTACTTTCCCTAAAAAACCGGATCTGGGTTTTTCTCTTTCTTCAAAACGCAAGTAAGAACAGATGCATAACTTACATGTTAATAAACTGAGAAAAATTAAGATTAAACCATATAAATCATGGTATGAGTCAGTTTATAACTCAACAATATAGCACTCAACCACCGATTTGTCATGGAAGTATATGACTTTTCCGACCATATTCCGACTATCAATTCTGACCAGTTAGCGAGCATGATTTTCAGGAGCAGAAAGTCACAATGAATAGCACTTGGACACAACCACTCATATAGATACCAAGTAAAATAGACCCGGACCAGAAACGTATGATTTGGACTTTATGGCTGTTAAATATGGCATAATTAAACACACTAGCCACAAAATCAAGTAAGTGTAACAACCAGAAACAGTTTCAAAAACACAGCTTAAAACCGAGAGACAAACCACAAAAATCAACACAACAACCAACCTTGGCTCTGGTACCAATTGTAGGATCGAGATATGTTGATTATTGTGGGATTCAGGTGGTCTTGGATTGTGGAAGATCAAGTCCATAGTAAGAGTTTTAGAGAGAAGAACTAGAGAGAGAGAGAGTTGGGAGAAACCTGTGTAATATTAGATTAGTGTGTGTAAAATAATACAAGAGTTCCAACCCTTCCCAAGTGTGGGAAGGGGTATTTATACTTCCTAATATTGGTGCCCTAGTGGGCTGCGGAGTGAGCTGACAGTGGGGAAAGCCCCGACCCACTCCACAACTATAAATACGACTAAGCTAATAATACTAATACTAATATTGCTAAGCTAATATAAATAAGCCTACGAGCTATGTAGATGCTAAATAGATGCTCGGGGTGACCGAGCCTTCATCTGAATATTTATATTCCTAACACCCTTACTTGTCTTGTTGCAAAGGCCACATTGGATAAGTCTATGTTATGGCATAGAAGACTTGGTCACATAAATTTTAAAACCATTAATAAAATTGTTAAGGATGTTTGGTAAGAGGCTTGCCTCAGAAAAGATTTGAAAATGACCAGACTTGTGTTGCCTGTCTCAAAGATAAACAACACAAGGCTTCTTGTAAGCCCAAGGTTTATAACTCGATTGATCAACCTTTGTTTATGCTACATATGGATTTATTTGGTCCAACATATGTAAGTAGTATTATGCATAAGAGGTACTGTCTTGTAATTATTGATGACTACAATAGATTCACATGGGTTTTCTTTTTAGGTTCTAAGGATGAGACACCTAGCATTCTTAAAATATTCATTACTAAGATAGAAAACTTAGTGGATAAGAAAGTAAAAGTCATTAGGTGTGATAATGGGACTGAGTTCAAAAATAGAGTTATGGATGAGTTTTGTAAGGAAAAGGGTATTAGAAGAGAATTCAGTGTTGCTAGAACTCCTCAGCAGAATGGAGTTGCTGAGAGGAGGAATAGGACATTGATAGAAGCTGCTAAAACCATGTTAGGTGACTCTAAGTTGCCCATCAGTTTTTGGGCTAAAGCAGTTAATACTGCTTGCTAAGTGCAGAACAGGGTTTTGGTAGTTAAACCTCACAACAAGACACCATATGAGCTTTTTAGAGGTAGAACTCCTGCACTAGGATTTCTAAGACCTTTTGGGTGTCATGTAACTATTCTGAATACCTTAGACCATCTTGGCAAATTTGATGGTAAATCAGATGAAGGATTCTTGGTTGGGTACTCACTAAATAGCAAAATCTTTAGAGTATACAACACAAGAACTAGGAAAGTTGAGGAAAGCCTGCATGTTCAATTTCTAGAAAATAAATCTAATGTTGCAGGTGAAAGTCCAAAATGGCTGTTTAATCTTGATTATCTAACCTAATCAATGAATTATGTGCCAGTTGTTGCAGGAACCTTTTCTAATAATTTTTCAGGTTCAGATGCTGATGATGCAACAAGAGAAACAGGCTTGGGAAAGGAGAAAGATCAAGATTACTTGCTCATGCCAATATGGAACAGTGTGGATACATCTTCAAAGAATGATGAACCTTCTTCTGATGAAGCCAAGGAAGGTATTGAAGATGAAAACAATGTAGATGAAGCTGAGGCACAAGAGAATCAAGATAACAGTACTAATGGTGATTGTACTGTTGAGCCACAAGTTAGTACCGCTGGGCAGAATGTTCATACTGCTAGCCCATTAGATACTAATACTGCTGATTTCTCAGAAGAAGAGGTAGATATCAACAACCTGCCACCTACCTATGCAGTTCTCACTACACCACACACAAGGATTTACAGAGATCACTCCCTGGACAATGTGATTGGTGACATGCAATCTGGAGTAAAGACAAGAAAGCAACTCATGACTTCAGACCAATAAGGGTTTCTTAGCAGTGTTTATGAAGAGAAGCAGCATGAAGACGCCAACACTTGTTTATTTGTGTGTTTCCTCTCACAATCTGAACCCAAGAATGTTCTCAAAGCCTTAGAAGATTCAATCTGGGTGGAAACAATGCAAGAGGAGCTTCTTCAATTCAAGATTCAGAAGGTTTGGGTACTAGTTGATTTATCCAAGGGTCTAAGGGTAATTGGCACCAAATGGGTTTTCAGAAACAAAATGGATGAAAGGGGTATTGTGATCAGAAACAAGGCTAGACATGTAGCCCAGGGATATACACAGGAAGAGGGTATAGATTATGAAGAAGTTTTTGCACCAGTAGCAAGGATTGAAGCAATCAGACTATTCTTGGCCTATGCTTCTTTCATGGGATTCACAGTTTATCAAATGGATGTTAAAAGTGCCTTCTTGTATGGCACTATTTAAGAGGAGGTGTATGTCTCACAACCTCCAGGTTTCGTTGACCCAGAACATCCTGATAAAGTGTACAAGGTTGTAAAGGCTCTTTATGGACTACATCGGGCACTAAGGGCATGGTATGAGACTTTGGCTTCATATTTGCTAGAGAATGAATTCCAAAGGGGCAAGATACATCAGACTTTATTCATTAAGAAGAACAAGAAAGATATCTTGCTGGTACAGGTGTATGTGGATGACATTATTTTTGGATCCACAAGGAAGGATATGTGTGTTGACTTTGAGAAACTTATGCATGATAAGTTTCAGATGAGTTCCATGGGGGAACTTACTTTCTTTTTGGGTCTGCAAGTAAAGCAATCATATGAAGGCATATTTATCAGCCAAGATAAATATGTGGCAGAGATTCTAAGGAAGTTTCAGTTTGCTGATTCTAAAGTAGCAAGCACACCAATTGATCCTGAGAAACCTCTCCTTAAAGATGCTGATGGAGAAAGTGTGGATGTACACACATACAGATCAATGATAGGGTCTTTGATGTATCTTACTTCCTCAAGACCAGATATCATGTTTGCTGTTTGTGCTTGTGCAAGGTTCCAAGTGACTCCTAAGGTTTCTCATTTAACTGCAATCAAAAGGATCTTCAGATATCTTAAGGGTCAACCTAGGTTAGGTATGTGGTATCCTAGGGAATCACCTTTTGACTTGGTGGCATATTCAGACAGTGATTATGCTGGTGCAAGCCTAGACATGAAATCAATAACTGGTGGATGTCAATTCCTTGGTTGCAGACTTATATCATGGCAGTGTAAGAAGCAGACAATTGTGGCAACTTCTACAACTGAAGCTGAGTATGTAGCTGCTGCAAGTTGTTGTGGTCAAGTGCTTTGGATTCAAAATCAACTGCTTGACTATGGGTATAATTTTATGAACACCATGATATACATTGACAATAGCAGTACAATTTGTATTATTAAAAATCTAGTGCAACATTCTAAAACAAAACACATAGAAATTATGCATCATTTTATTAGAGACTGCAATGAGAAAAAGTTGATTTAAGTGGTTAAAATTGATTTTGATCAAAACTTTGCAGATCTTCTCACAAAAGCCTTTGATGTAGGAAGATTTCAATACTTGGTAGCAAGTATTGGAATGCTTAACCCTTAATATTTTCAAACTGTGTGGTTTTGTACATAACTTGGATTTGTACTGCTAGGTTTGTCATTAATACTGTTAAGTATATTTTTGTACTGCTGGTACAAAGTTTGGACTGTTGTGTTAATATTGTTAGTCATATGTTTAAACTATTATAAAGCTAGTGCTTTGCACTTTGTCTTCTTGGTTTTGGACTAACAATTGCAGGAATGGAGATTAAGCACAAAGGATTACCAAGTGCATTGTGTGAGTAGCAGATGGTGGACTAGTTGTTGAAATAATAGGTCAATGATCGACAGAGTTTGGGAATTCATTAACAAATGTTTATACCTAAGTTAATTAGTTCTTTAAAACTTCTTTCTTGACATCTTATTATGCTATTTTGTATTGAATTGATGGCTTAGTTATTCAGACAGTAACTGACATAACTCACTTTCTACCATTTTATACTTTTGTATAATGAGTAAGTCTAAGGACATCTGGTAGAAAGAACAGCGAGCAAACGTGAATCTAACACTTGTGTTAGAGGCAACAGCTGCCACGAGCTGGAAACCCTGTCAAGAAAGCTCTTTGAATGAGTTTATCTGATCACAGGCAGTTATTTATAACTGAAAACATTGGTTCTCACACAACCAGAGGTTGCATTAAACCGAAATCATGATTAAGTGTCTGTCTTTACACTTAATCCCTTCAAAATGGTTGTTAGTAGTATGGTTTTTCACCAAAATTTAGTTCATACTGCTGAGTCAATTTTTTTTTAAAGTTTGTACTGCCAGGCTTAATGTTAGTACTGGTAGGCTTAGTTTGTACTGCTGGATAGTCGTTAGTACTGGTGCGAAACAATAGCTTTTAGAAATTAGCCGTTGAGAGTTTGTTGCGATTTTTACTGATCAAATACTTATCTTAAGGGTCTTTCTTTTGGATATTTTTATTTTTAAAATATTTTATTACCTTATCTTCAATCAGAAGTTAACTTTTGATTAAAGTCGGTCCAATAGAAACCCTAACACACCTCTCATAATATCTCAATTCACTTTCTACTTTAAAATTACACTATTCACAGCAGTCAAATCAACTTTTACCAACAAATAATGGCTTCTTTATCCTTTGCTAACAAACACAATGAAGTCGCTTATCTAGAAAAAGCAGAGGATGAACCAACATTCCATCAGATAGTGGACTTTTTAAATGGTACACACATAAGGTATTCTTTACTCTTAAATCCCACTATCTATGTCTCCCACATCAAACAGTTTTGGCAGACTGCCACTGTCAAAACATTTGAGAATGGTGACAAAGAAATAAATGTTAATGTGGATGGCAAATCCATCACTATTACTGAAGCATCGCTCAGGAGGCATCTCCAATTGAATGATAACAATGGTATTAGTGCTATACCAAACACAAAGATTTTTGAAAATTTAACCAGGATGGGGTACAACACTCAATCACAAGCTTTAACCTTTCAAAAGAGTCATTTTGCCCCTCAATGGAGTTTTGTAATTCACACCATCCTTCACTGTCTTAGTCCCAAGAAAACCTCATGGGAACAGTTCAGTAGCAATATTGCAACTGCTCTCATTTGCTTGGCTACTGATAGAACTTTCAATTTTTCAAAACTTATTTTTGAAGGCATGGTTAAAAATGTTGATAGCAAGACAAAATTTTTGATGTATCCCAGGTTCATCCAGGCAATTTTGAACATGAGGAAACATCAACTTCTTTCATACAAAACTATTTATCCAACCCCAAAGCTTACCCAAAAACTTTTTAGTAACATGAAAATAGCTTCAAAAGGGTATAGTGGGGAAGAAGTTCGACTTTTTGATTCAATGCTACAAGTACAGGGTGAAGGAGGAACAAGCACAGTTGCCTCCCATCACACACCCACATCATCAGAACATTCATCTTCACAACCATCTTCATCAACACATAGGACTACATCCAGACAGCACTCTGATGTTCCTCAGCACAGAGCTCTTACCCCTCTCAATGTAGCAGATAAGGCTGACAATGTCAGTGTGGAAAAGGCTACTTCTACTGTCTCAGGCTTAGAAGCTGGGCAGGACAGAAGTAACATACATAAGACCCAATCCATGGCAACACCAACAGTACCTAGTACTCCTGGTGGAATCCCAAGCCAACTGGAAACTATGGGTGGCTCAGAAGCTCATCATATGATGGACTATGAGTCTTTGCCCCATGATGCACCTCTCCCTGAAGGTAAACACATCAGGAAGTGCTGAGGGCAGTTATACACTTAAGGAATTGATGGTTATTTGTACAAAATTTCTGAGAAGGTGAATACTTTGGAAGCTGATCTCAAAAGCCACAAGAAAAACTTTGGAGTTGTCTACACCAAACTCGTTTTAAAAGTGAAGAAATTGGAGAATACTGTCAAGACACTCAAAGGAAAAAGATCAGCAAAGATGGTGGTTTCAACAAGTTCATCTTCTTCTTCTAGTTCATCCAAGGGTCCAAGCACAGATGATGGTGAGGAATCTTCCAAACAGGGGAGGAAGATTGCTCAGATGGATCAAGATCCAGATGTTTCTTTGGTTCATGAAGAGTATGATACTCAGGGGAGGCATACAGAACAGATGGAACACGAAACTGGTGGTTTTGCAGATGATACTGGTAGTGCAGATGATGGTACTGCTAGTGTACTTGAAGAAGGTCTTATTACTACTGGTTACCATGGTACTGCTAGTGCAGTATATACAAGAAGAACAAGGATTTCAAGAGCAGACAAGGGCATGACAACAATGACAGAAGAAGAACCATCTTCATAGTTGTCAACCAAGAAAAGTCAAGCTCAGATTGATTTAAATGAAGAATTAGATCAAAAAATTCATGAAGAAGAGCTAGCAAAGGTAGCTGAAGAAGAAAAGATAACTAAAATACTAACTGAGCAAAAGCTATTGAAGGAAGTGCAAGAAAAATTAGCTCAAGAGGCTGCTGATAGGGAGCTAGCTGAAAAGCTACAAGAAGATGAAAGGTCAAAGTATACTCCAGAAGAACAAGATTCAGCACTAAATGACTTGTTGTAGGAGATCAGAAGTAACCAGAGAATAAAGAAAGCTTATAAGAAGAAAATCCCTTCAAGAAATGAACAGTTAAGGTTTATGAAGACTTTCTTAAAACATCAGGATTACTGGAAGGAAAGTTACTTCAAAGGAATGTCTAATGAAGAAATTGAGATGGCTTACATTAAAGCTCATACAAAAATTCAGAAGTACTTAAGAAATGAAAGTGCAATTATTGAGACTGAGCCCAGTAAATGTGTGAAAAGAGGAGCAGAATTATTGGAGTCTGAAGAGGCAAAGAAACAAAGAACTGAGAAAGAATCAGTTCAAGAAGAACCAGTTAAGGAAGAATCAGCTGAGACATTGACTGATGAGAAAATCCATAGTATGATAGTGGTGGTTCCAGAATCCCTTAACATTGATCCCATTCAAGCCAAGCATCCAATTATTGACTGGGAAGTGTATTCAGATGGAAGAATCAAGGGGTGGAAAATCATCAGGGTAGGAGGAAAATCTGAAGTCTACAAATTCTTTTAAGACTTGATCAGAGCTTGTGACAGAGATGACTTAGATAAATTGTAGAGCTTAGTTCAAGAGAGATACAAGACCTCAGATCCTACAGATGATAAAGATAAGGAACTATGGGTTGAGCTGAAAAGACTATATGAGCCAGATGGAGGTGAAGCTATTTGGAGATTTCAAGCTAAAGTTTCAGACATCACATGGAGATTGTTTGATAACTGTGGTGTTCACAGAATTTCAACTAAAGAAGGCTTGGAAATCTATATGTTAGTGGAAAAGGATTATCCACTCAGACCAATAGTTTTAATGGCTATGATATCATCAAGACTTAAAGTTGAAGAAGATTCAGAGATGGCAGATGAACTAATCAGAAAGATATTTCAGCTTTCAGAACAAAGAAAAGCCAGAGGACTAAGATTATCTATGTAGTGTTTGGAAGAATCCTCACATCCTCATTTAATTAAGAGAAACTTGATGATTTAAGATAAATCACAAGTTCAGGGGAGGATTGTTGGGAATTAAATGTCTCAGAACTTAGTACTGCTGAAGAAATACACTAACAGTACAAACTGTTAGTGTATGACTTAAGACTGCTGAAGAAACAACTAACAGTACAAACTGCCAAGTTAGTACTGCTAGTTATATTGAAGGTATTGCTGCATGGATAACTGTCTTATACAATATTGTAGAGGATAAGTATGGAATGGATCTTTTGTATAACTTAATTAGTTAGAATTATACGGTAGGATACTTATCTTGTAAAGGACTCCTTAAGTCTATAAAAGGAGATCCTAGGTTATACATTTATATATACATCAGTCATAGAGTTTTGTTAAGATTCAAGGTCATTGTAACCCTAGTGATAGCAAGATCACTCGTATTATTCAAGCAATAATATTGAATCGTTTGGTGTTAATCTTACTGTGTTCATTGTCCATTCAAGCTTTACTGTTCCATTAAACAAACCAATATTCTTCTAAGTATGGTTAAGGAGATTCTGCATACTTAACTACATACACTCAAAGTATCTCAAACACGTTATAAAGGAGTAACATCCTGAGTGTTTTATAATCCTCTCAACGTGGGTGTTTGTGCCCCGGCCAGCTAACGTGAATATTGTTCGTTCTATGTGGCTTTTCAGGCATAAGTTTCATGTCGATGGTTCTTTAAGCAGGTATAAGGCGCGACTTGTTGCAAATGGTCGCACTCAACAGCAGGGGATTGATTATGATGAAATTTTAGTCCAGTGGTCAAACCAACTACTATTCGCACTGTACTCAGTCTAGCCGTGTATCGTGATTGGCCTATTCATCAGCTTAACGTGAAGAAAGCTTTTCTTCACGGTCATTTATAGGAGACAGTCTATATGCGTCAGCCGCCTGGGTTTGTAGATCATGCTCACCCAGATTATGTTTTTCATTTGCAGCAATCATTGTATGGGCTTAAGCAAGCCCCTAGAGCTTGGTTTCAGCGGTTTGCAGGATTTGTTACTCGCATTGGTTTTCAACATAGCAAAACTATTGCGTCGCTTTTTGTGTTTCATAGTGGATCTGACATGGCCTACTTGTTACTGTATGTAGATGATATTGTCTTGACTGCTTCTTCTGCTTCACTTTTACAGCGTGTTATCACTGCTCTTCATGGTGAGTTTGCGATGACGGATCTTGGCTCTCTTAATTATTTTCTTGGTGTTTCTGCTACCCGTACTGCGTCTGGTATGTTTTTATCGCAGTCCAAATTTGCTGAGGAAGTTCTTGAGAGAGCTCATATGCAAAAATGTAATCCGTGCCGCACTCCTGTTGATACAGAGTCCAAACTTGGACCTGATGGCACACCTTTTGATGATCCCACCTTATATCGGAGTTTAGCTGGTGCCCTTCAGTATCTTACCTTTACGCATCCGGATATTTCATACGCAGTTCAGCAGGTCTGTTTGTATATGCATGACCCTTGAGATACATATTTTCATGCTTTGAAGCGTATATTACGCTATCTTCGTGGTACTATTGATCATGGTCTTCAGCTACATGTTTCTTCTACTGCTCAGCTTATTGCTTACACATTTTCATGCTTTGAAGCGTATATTGGGCAGGTTGTCCAGTCACTTGCCGGTCTACTTCTGGTTATTGTGTTTTTCTTGGTGACAATCTGTTATCTTGGTCTACTAAAAGACAGGTGACGTTATCTCGGTCTAGTGCTGAGGCCGAGTATCGTGGTGTTGCTAATGTAGTGGCTGAGACAGCTTGGATTCACAATCTGCTGCGTAAGCTTCATCACCCTTTGTCTACAGCTACCATTGTCTATTGCGATAATGTTAGTGTCGTATGTTTATCGACGAATCATGTTTAACATCAATGTACGAAACACATTGAGATTGACATTCATTTCGTCTGTGATTATGTTGCTTCAGGACAAGTTCGTGTGCTTCATGTTCCATCTCGCTTTCAGTATGCTGACATCTTTACTAAGGGACTTCCTGCTGCTTTGTTTCTTGATTTCAGATCCAGTTTGAACGTTCGAAGGCCTCCCGCTCCAACTGTGGGGGTGTATTAGTTGATCTCATTATTAGTTTATGTTAGCCCATTACTATTATTGTGGCATATGCTATAGCCCAACCCATTAAGGGTTTTGTATTGTTCAGTTATGTAAGATTATATATTTTGAGGAATGCTAATGAAAACCGATTAAAGGGATTAACCTAAATCTAATAGTACTAGCTGTCAACAAAGTATGTTTCTACTAGGATTGAACATCATGTAAACTGCTATTGTTGTATTTTGGGAATGCTTGGTATGAATGGAAATATGTTTTGGTTCATGATGTTGCAGCTTTGACTTTTCATTAGAAAATATGTTATTGTTGCAGCTATGGTTCATGATGTTGATATGATGTCATACAAGATTAAACATAAATGATACACATACAAGATAAAATAGAACACACAATATACTAGATAAAACAAGTTCTTGCATTCATTAGAAAAAAAGTCATGTGGGGGACAAACAACTAGAGTTTGGGGCCATTACAGAAAATAATTCAACAATCCATACCACAATTCAACCATTAGATACAAAAGACATAGATCTAATAAGTTTGGGGCCACAAAAGATACCACATGATAGTGTCTGATAGCTACTTATATGGATGCAATAAAGAAATAACAGGTTCCAATACTACTCCACTAAGAATGCTTTGTATGCTGTTAACCCTTCACCATTTGACCCAAAACTAGTTTTCTTCATTTTCATCTCAAAAATCCTCTCAGATCTATCCCTGTTCTTGTGGTAAATTCTCATCTCTGGGACATATGTTACAGCTTTCCTTTTCCTTCCTCTCTTCTGTTTTGGTTCATCTGGTGCACTTGTATCAACACCTTTTCCCTTTTCAGCATCTGCTTCTGCATCTGCTTCTTGTTGTTCATCTGCATCTTCTTGACCTTTGACAATTGGTTCACCTTCTTCAAATGCTTCAACTTGTTCACAATTTTGGACAACAGATTCTTGTGTTTCCAGATTCTCATTGACAGTGTTGACAGTCCTATTCAAAGGTTCCACTTCAAATGATTCATCTGGGCTATACCTTTCACTGTACAACCACTGCTACTTTAGCTCAAATTCTGCTTCTTCTTTAAGTTTTTGTTGGTATTCCTTCTCAGCTCTTTCTGCTGCTTCAAGTGTTAACCTCAATGCCTCTTCATCATGCTCCCAATCTAGCTCCTCTCTTCTTTTTTCTTCTTCTGCAATCCTCTTTTCTTCTTCTTGAAATAGTAATTGCTCCATGTATTCATGTTCCATGTTTTTCCTGATTTCCTCCTCATTCAATTCCTGTCAAATGTTTAAGATTAGGTAAACAACAAAAACACTTATTTTTAACAAATTTAGGCAATATATAAAGTTCATACATGTTCATCTACCAGCATATTTGCCCCTCTACCACCACCTCTTGACCCTCTACCACATCTGCTTCCACCCCTAAAACCTCTGCCACCTCCTTTACCAGCACCCATATCACTAGACTCACCTCTTGCATCACTTGCCTCACCTCTGCCACCAGTAGACTCTCCTCTTCCATTACTTGCCACACCTCTGCCACCACTTAGACCAACTCTGCCACCCCTAAACCCTCTTCCACCACCTTTGTTTGATGCATAACGTTGAAAATGAAGCTTCTCCATCTTTGCTAGTTTCTTCACCATTCTTTTTTTGTTTTTTTACTACTTCTAGTTACCCTAACAGACACATTCTTTTTAACAAACTTCTTCTTAAGTGTTTTCTTCCTAAGTTTCTTAGGTTGTTTTGAATCATCACTTGGACCTTCTCCATCTTTGCTAGGTTGTTTTGAATCAACACTTGGACGTTCTCCATCTCTGCTAGTTCCTTCACCTATTTGAATATTTTTTTCCTTGCCTTACTTTTCCTACTACTATAACCTGCACATCTACCTGATTGAACATCCCTACCACAGAACACTAACAATTGTCTCCAATCATTCTTTTGAAACCACAATTGATAACCATTTGCCACCACATAATTGGCTAAACAATTTTTTAATTGTTCTGAATGCTCAAATCTTATGCCTAACACAGGTTTCTGTTTATCCCATGGAACTATGGGGTCAAATTTAGGATAGATAACTCCCTTCTGAACTTTGTGACAAGGTGCTAACCTATTGGCTTCAGGATCTTCCAAAAGTGGCACTTCATCAATATGGACAGGAATAGGTTCATTTATGAAACCACTATAATGGCCACCATTACTACAAAGCTTATTCAAAAAAGGGTCATTTTTTGTTTTGTTCTGAATCACCACATTTTCCTCTCCTTCATTAAAAAAAGTCTACGTTATCAATATCATCTTCATCACTTGAACAATATGCATCAGAAGACCCATCAGAATCATTACTAACTTCCCTAGTGGCTTCCCTAGCAAAATCTAATGCATCATACCCAAAGTGCTCAGTGATCAAGTTAATAACCCATTTGTTCTCGTAACCAACCCTTAAAAAGTCTTGAAGATCCGCATCATTATTTTGTGCAGCTAAACCTTCTATTAAAGGGGTGCCTACTTTGCAATAATACATCTTACAGACTGGGGCTTGCACTAAACGTGTTACTATTTCACTTAAATCTTCATAAGAGTCCTCCCACCACATCAATATGTTCATGAAAACATCCTGCATGCACGCGTAGAAAAAGATTAACTCACATGTACATGATGAAAAGATTAGCACAGCTTGGTGTGCACCGTAACATCAGTCTACACAAGCTTGTAATTATTACCTTCTCGATGAAGGTATCTCTCTTCGAGATTTTACGGCAGCCTAACAGCGTATCTTGCACAATACCCATAACAGGATGATTTGCTTGAGGCGAGACAATGCATTTAGGTACCATCATCAGCTCTAGAACCTCTGCTCTTGTTTCACAAGACTGAGGTACGTGCATGTTCATTTCATCTCCGTCAAAATCAGCGTTATATGGTGATGTGACTGATAAATTCAACCGGAAGGTGGAGTGAGGCATGATCTTAATCCTATGCCCCATGATGGACATCTTATGCAGACTTGGTTGTCGATTGAAGAGCACCAAATCTCCATCAATCAAGTGTCGCTCCACCTTTATAATGAAAACATTATTAAGGGTAACAAGTTAACAACATTAACAAATTAGGAGCAAAAAATAACCAAGGAACATGCCTTGTATCCGAGCTCAAGATGATGATCACCCTTTAAGTAGCGAAGATCAAGCCTTTGACCATCATCCCGGATAATATATTTTGCTCCAGTTTTACCAGGGGGAGGATGGGGACCGTTCGCAACAAGCTCCTCCAACCTAATAAAATATTCAAAAATGGAAGTCAGCGCCAATAATCAATTGAAACAAAAAACTATAACTGTATAATCTTCAATGTGTACATATACCTTTCTTTGTTGTAAGGAGTGACTGTTTCTGGATAAGTAAGATTAAGAGCAATACTCCATGGTACTCCTAATTCCTCAATGTTAATTGCTGGATCCGGAGTGATGACTGTACGTGCCGAAAAGTCAACACGCTTCCCCATCAGGTTACCTCTAATCCGACCCTCTTTTGCCTTGAGCCTACTGCATATGGATTTGATAGGACGACCTGAACGTTGTGTAGCCTGCGGGAGAGCCAGAACTCAATAAGATTAGAATATAACAATAGTACAATCTGTGTATAATCTGACATGACTGGAAGCGTAAGTATACCCTTGGCTGACCCGGAAGCTCATTGTCAAAATATGCAGCAATATGAAACTGCAGTAACTGAGCGAATTCAGAGATTATGTGAGCAGGAGCTCCATTACATTCTTGCCTTCTCAGGTTCTCATTGTGTCTGATTATCATAGCCAGCTGATGAGTCAAATCATCCTGTTTCAGGGTTCGGTAGAATACAAAAAAGTGAGATGAAGTTCACCGAGTTAAGCATTTTTCATATACTTATTATCATCGCCAGATGATGAGTAAAGTCATCGTTAAAATTTTTATCTCTACTGATACAAATGTGTAAGAGAGAAATAGCTAAAGAGTAAATGGGTCAAAATAGGTATAAAAGACGTGTATTTCTGGATTCTAAATTTCTAATGCATACAACCTACTAATCGCTTCATTCAGACACGTGTTAACATTCTGTAAAGTTATACTTCTTTAGACAATTTTTAACATTCGAATATTTTGTGAAATTTTGGAACTGACCCATGTTGAACCCATATCAAAAGATAATTTGTTTTGACCTTTTACCCAACCTTATTGACCCGCTCATTTGGCCACCTTTCTACTGAACATTATCCTCATAACATTAAGATAAAAAAATCCCACGTTTGAAACACACCTCACACCGGGTCGAAGTATCCATCATCACAGATGGTCTAACCGGAGGTGGTGGTATTGGAAGGACCTGCAGGATCATCCAATCTGGACGGGCATATTTAGGGTCCAAGCCCAACAACAAACAGTCATCATCACTTATTCGCTTTAGCATACTCAGAACCTGGAGAAAAAAAATTTGATACTTATTAGTCACTACAAAGAAAGTAAGCATGCTACATGAAATGTGAGTAGCTCGCGTATGATACCCTTTCTGCAGAAAGATGCTGTTTTCTTTCAGCTGGCTCAGGAAGCTGTTGTAAGTCAACGTTTTTCTTCTTAGGAAGCTTGTACTCCGCAACCATTTTCATACCGTCAATAGTAATCGTTGGCTGCAGGGCCCCACAGCCCCCATGGCTCTTCTTAACTGTCTTAACGCCGTCCGGGTTTATAGATTGAATGTCATCACCACCTTCACACGTACTTTTGCTCTTGCAAGCATCTAGAATCTTCTTAAGCCTGTTTTTGGGGTTTCTTATTCTTAAGGCTTGCTTGAATTTATAATCCTCCTGAAGAAGCAGAAACAATGACAGGCCAGTTAATACATTTTGTTATGTGCAAGACAAGCACATAAGCGGAGAAACGGATAGAGCATGCAGCTTAAGCTTAGATGGACTCGTACCATAGAGAATGCACAGATTTAATAGATAAAAATTGGATTGAAGAAGCTATCCGCTTTCTTAACATTCACATGGTGCTGACAAATTAGACATTGTCTCAACATACAAGGAAACAGAAGTAGGCTATTAAAAGAAAAAAACGACCAAATATGTTACTAGCATCAATTTCTTTAGTTATTAAAGATTTTTACTCATCACGAATGATACCAGAAATAGTCATGTGCACAAATCACCGCTTTTAATATCATTTTCGCTTCTTGCTTTATAAGAAAAAGTACTCCCGTACAATATTAAAATAAATGTGTTGATAATTAGAAAGAAAAAATCTATTTACACTTGCAACAAATCCAAGCACAATACCGCCATTTAACAGCATACTTTTTTTTTAACGCCATTTTCATTAATAAAACAACATTCCCTTATATACTCAACACCAGCAGCGGTCCAACAAAAGACTCTATAATCTAATCATACCACCATATATGTAAGGTAACACATATTGCAGCATGGGTATTTAAAGTACTACCTCGTCGGCAAGAAGCTTTGAGCAACTGAAGCACACACATCGCATTATACTAAGCACTGTCTTCATAAATCCAATATGAAACATCGGTTTGGCAAGCTCAAGGTGTCCAAAATGACCGGGACAGTCAGCCATATTAGATGTACAAGTCTCGCACTTCATTTTCCTATCCATTGTCCCAAGCCTCGGGTCACTAAGTCCCGCTACCTTTGGCTTCCTTCGTTCTGTAGTTTCACCATGCTCTATTTGCAGAACAGACATTTGTCTCTGCAACAACAGAACAGTTTGTTCGTGGAACAACAATAAGATATTTTACGTTCAGTTATTTAGCATCGTTATAAACTGACACGAATTATTTTCTAAACAGAACCGACAAAAACAAACTGCATTCGTGTTTTACTTAAATCTGTAAACTACATTAGTTCATTATGTTTCATTGTTAAGCTTAAACGAACACAACAAGCCGCATTCAAGCTTGTACAATCCGTTACAGCCAAAATCAACTACATTACTTCAGTTAAACTAAAACAAACACAATAAACACGAATAACAAGCCGTATTTGTTGGCCCAAACGTGGATCTTTATGGTCTAACGTTCAATGCAAAATATACCAAAAATAAGAGAGAATTGAAATAAACACTAAAATGCTTTTCTTATAACTTGTAATAATAATTTGTCATCAAATATTTGTTTACAGAATTTGTTCTATATATAGATAATGAAAAGGTATGATGAACCATTGTGTTGGTTCGGATATAACTGTCAATTTGACAGTTATTTGACAGTTATTGAAGAGTTGACTTTTAATAGGGTTGACTTTGACTTCGGGTTTGACCTTCAGAATGGGTAGATTGGGATTAACCCAATATTCTCCCCCTTAATCACAATCGTCATCTCCTAGATCTTTAAGTCTTCTTGATTCATCTTCTGGTTAAATCCACCATCTGAGCTACTACTGTTTTAATTTCTTGCAGTGCTTGTGATCTTCCTTAAGTCCAGGTTGATCATATTTTTAGTTGGTTATGCCACCAACACCTTGTCTTTTAATTGGAGTTCTTGCAGCGTATATATCTTCCTTAATTCCAGGTTGACTTATGCTTTCGGTTATACCACCATCCAAGCTTTCACTGCCAATTCCTTATTGTTCAATATTTGATATTGTTAATTTGAAGTTGAATGGAATTTCCTTCCATTCTTGCTTCGTGATTCTTCTTGGTTAATGAAATTTCCTGGTGCTTCTTCAATAGTTGCCATAAGTAATGTTGGTTCGAAGTCTTCTTCAATGAGATTGGATTGTTCTTCTTTCTTTGATGGACATTTGTTTGCAAAATGCCCATACTCCTTACATTTGAAGCATAACACCTTACTCTTATCATGAGTAAATTTATTTGAGTTGCTGTTTGTTTCTTTCTTTAAATTATTTCCTTGGCCTCGTGATTGGTTAAATCCACCATGACCACGTTTTCTGAATTGTTGGCCTTGATCTTCATGTTGTGTGAACAACAGTCTATCTTGATTGTTCACTTGTCTTTCATTCTTAAACTTAATCCTTTCTTCATAGGTCTTAAGTCTCCCTATTGCTTCTTCCATTGTCATAGTACTTAGGTCGGAATATTGTTCTATAGATGCAACTATTTGCAGATACCTATCCGGTAAAGCATTTAGTAATTTCCTAACTAAGGTTTGATCTTCCATTATGTGTCCTAGACTAGCGGCTTTGTTTACAAGAGTTGTGAGTTTTCCTGTGAAGGTGTCGATGGTTTCATCTTCCCTCATATGTAACAACTCAAGTTCAGATCTGAGTGTTTGAATCCTGGCTTGTTGTACTCTTTCTTCGCCTAAGTGCCTAGTTCTCAAAGCGTCCCATATTGCTTTCGGGGTTTTGTGCTTTGTTATTTGAAGTAATTGTTCTTCGGGTAAGGATTGGTAAAGGTATGCTATTGCAGTTTTTTCCTTTTTCTTATCCGATTGAGTATTTTCAGTTGGCTCAATCGTTTCCCATAATCCATTTGCTTCTAAAATAATTTGCATGCGAATTGCCCATAATGAATAATTCGCTGGTTTTAAAATTGGGCATTGAAATTGAGGATTGGTGTTGTTTACACCAGTCTCTTTGTTTCCACTTTTTCCACCGTTTGTCATTTTAAAAAAAAAATGACTAAGTAATCTCCTATAATCTAACACTAAGTGTGTTATAAAAATCTTCTAGCGCGCTTTTAATAGTTTGCGTTTTTTTTTAAAAAAAAAAAAAAAAAAAAAAAAAAAAAAAAAAAAAAAAAAAAAAAAAACAACTTGGAGATTATAAAATAAAATGAAATAAGCCTAAGGTTAATTACTCCTTAAAAGATATTTCTAGATATAATAAGCAGTGTAAATTTCACTAGGTTATTATATTAAATTATGATAAGATACTAAGTGTTATTCTTCTAAAAGTACTTATCAAGAAAACTATACTAGATATATTAATTGTAAAAACAAAACTAATACTCTAAGTATAAATAAAAATAAAATAAGGGTGGATTTGTGAAAAAATAGAACCTGGAGGTGTTTTTTATAAAAACGAAGCCCTAATATTTGTTTTGTGTTCGGTTCTTTTGCCCTAGCGTTTTATGTACGCCTCTTTTCTTCTTTGTTTTGTTATCTCTGTGTGAGATAAAAGTTTCTGGCTTTCTTGAGTGAGACCGAATATATTTCTTGATGGTTGACCGTCGCTTTTGCTGTGGTTGACCGATGTTCTTCACGGATGGGTTCTTTTATGTGAACTCCGGTTGATCCTTATGGGATACTTCTGCCGTGTATGTCTTGTATCAAAAACGATTCAAGAATAAGGGTGCTATGATTCGAATCTATGTACAGGTGTGTTTGTTCCTTGTATTGATTCTGAATTTTAATTGCCCCTTTTGATGACAAACCGTAAAAGGTTTTTTTTGATTTCTGAGTCGAATGATGTTTTTTTTATAAAAACTAATTTGGGTCTTGTATGATTTCGATATGAAAAATGATTTAGTTTTTTTGCAATAATTAGGGGTGCCTTCTATTGATGCCGGTAATTATAAATTACGAGGCGACAATATGTTGATGTTATCCCTTGTACAACGAGATGATTATGTTGTTTCGTTGTTTTGGTTCGTTATGTGTTTGCAAAAAAACAAGACCTGGTTTTTTTTTCGATTCACAAAAAAAAATTGAAAGGTATATGATGAATTGGTTAGTTTAATCCAAACCTCTCTGATACCAATTGTTGGCCCAAACGTGGATCTTTATGGTCTAACGTTCAATGCAAAATATACCAAAAATAAGAGAGAATTGAAATAAACACTAAAATGCTTTTCTTATAACTTGTAATAATAATTTGTCATCAAATATTTGTTTACAGAATTTGTTCTATATATAGATAATGAAAAGGTATGATGAACCATTGTGTTGGTTCGGATATAACTGTCAATTTGACAGTTATTTGACAGTTATTGAACAGTTGACTTTTCTGTGGTTTGACTTTGACTTCGGGTTTGACCTTTAATATGGGTAGATTGGGATTAACCCAATAGTATTCATGTTTGTTTACTATTCGTAACACTACATTAGTTCGTTTTTGCTGATAAATTCAAACGAACACGAACAACAAGCCACATTCGTGTTCGTTTAAAATTCGTTACAGCATATCAACTACATTAGTTCGGATAACAAACACGAATAACAAGCCGCATTCATGTTTGTTCAATTCGGTTACAAACACGAATAACAAGCCACATTCGCATTATATTCACATTCGTTCAATTCGTTCATAGTCCTACAAACTACAACAAGTCAATCAAACCGTAACAAAACCGTTACGAAAAACGTACGACTTCATCAGGACTGAGGATGCCGAACTGAACCAGACACACTTTCGCAACTTCAGCCGGAGAGTAAGGGAATCGTATATCCATTATTATTACAGTTCCAAAACTAGGGTTTCAAAAGTTTATATATCTATATATCTATTTAGTTTGTTACAAATTTACAATATTAGTTGTTATTAGTTTTTCTGTTATTGATTAAAGAGACACGTTATGAAGAAACAGAATTCCGCTAGGGCTTCTTATATTTTTTCCTTTTTTCTTCTAGACGGAGAGAATGTGAAGAAGAAAAAGTGAACGAATGAGAAAGAAGGGGTGAGGGGTTGTATTTATAGGCGTTGGAGGCGAGTTGTAGGGTAACCGACTTAAAGTATGGGTTTGTGATTCTTTAATCCTTTTATTTTCACTTTATTTACAGTTAAACCTTTTAACTTTTTTACTCCAATGTTGTAAAAAACGGGTTGAATAAGGGATATGAGGGTAGCTGTGTCTAGGGGCGTTAATTGAGTTACGTTAGTTGGGTTCGGATCAATTCGGTCGAACCTAAAAATAATATACTTGAACCCGCCCTCATTTAAATTCGGATTAGTCGGGCTCGGGTCAATTCAGGTCGGGTCCATTCGGAGTCGAGTCAACCCAAATATCAGTAAAATGTTCTTATATCGCCTATTTTTACTAGATAATTTATAAAAATTATACTAAAAAAATAAGAAAATCTTTATTCGGGTCAAACGGGTCGATCTGAACCCGAGTTAGCCAAAAATATTTAACCCAATACCCGACTCTATTTATTATTCGGGTTAACACGAATAACCTAAATAAAATTATTAACTCAAGTAACCCGACCCAAATAGGTTTAGTCGGGTTTGGGTCATGTCAGACTTTTTAACACACGTAGATGTGTCTAAGTAGAATAATGCATTGAGATGAGATCAATATAGATCTCATATTTGCCATAGAACCAATGGACCAATCATAACCACCCATTTTTATTTTTCATCTTTTTTTTAAAACAACATATCTTGCAAACAGTAAATCTTCAAGCTACAAAAAAAATACCATCGCGATGAGAATTAAATGATCTTTCTATAGATATGCATTGTTATATACTTTCGACGACTTTTATTTTTCGACGAACTTTTTTTTTTTAATTTCCGCCCAGAAAGAATCATATATGATTCGTAAATGATTCAATTTTTACGAATCATATATGATTCGTAAAAATCATATATGATTCGTACGGAATCATATATGATTTGTTAAAATCGAATCATATATGATTCTTACGAATCATATATGATTTTTCTGGACGGAAATTTTGGAAAAAAAAAGTTTATCGAAAAAAAATTCGTCGAAAATATATAACAATGCATGTCTATAGAAAGATAATTTAATTCTCGTCGCGATGGTATTTTTTTGTAGCTTGACGATTTACGGTTTGCGAGATATTTAAGTTTAAAAAAAAGGGTGGAAATTAATTTTTTTAATTTGATAAGAAAAATGAGTGGCTAAGATTGTTTGATGGGTTCTATGGTAAAAGTCGGATCTATGAAGAATTTTTGCCTTAATGCATTACATGTCAAAGTCAATGGTTACTTTGAGGAGAAAGAAAAATACACATGCCAAAGTCTACTAATGTGGTGCTTGTGATTTTAGAGCATTATTATATCTGCAAAAGAAGAGATAAATTTGTAGTTTTTCAAAAACAAGAACTGATAATATTAAAAGAAATATGTAAAACTAAAGTGGAAAGAAAGTCATTTTTTACCTTTTATGTCTAAAAATAAATAAAAACAAATTTATTTTTGTAAAACGTCTGCATATTTGTACACGTAAGAGGAAAAAAAATATTAGAAAAAAGAAAAAAACAAACACAACCTAAGTTGCTTAATCATATAATTAATTTTTTAAACATATTAAATATTTTTCATATAAAAGAAAGTTATTAGAAAAAAGAAAAAAAAAAAAAAAAAAAAATCCTTCCAATAAACACGACATGAATCTTTCAAGTTTAGTCTAAATCATATTTGTTTGGTCCTCACTATAAGAGCTTCTCCAACGGGTGGTTTTTGTTGGTTCAAACCAACCCAAAAACCACCCCAACCATTGGAGCCCTCGTTTGTACCAAATGAGGTTTGGAAAATCAAACCAGCAAAAACCACCCAATTGGGCCCCACCATCACGTTTGTACCAATCAAAAGGCATGCTTTATTTAAAATAAATGTAAAAGTAAGTGATGATGTGGAAATGTAAAGATGGTTTGAGAAGGTGTATTGTTGGAGTAAAAAATGTAGTTTTTAAGAAAACTGATGTGGCAGTGATATGGTTGGTTTGAACCAGAAACTGTTGGAGATGGTCTAAGGTTGTTGAATGGATATGGGTTGGCATCCCAAACTATCTCGTTACAGTATTCTTTTTTTTTTTTTTTTTTTTTTGAACGGCAACTTTTATTAAAAACTAGCAAGGCGCTAGAAAAATTACATAGAAATTAAATAAGGATTCTTATACCAAAACTCCTTAGAAATAAAACTATAACAGCGGTTGGAACACCAATTAAAAGAACAAGAGACTATGTCGTCAAAAATCCTTGAACGCCTTGGAGGGACATCATCGAATAACAACCTATTCCGAAATGACCAAATAGACCACCAAGCTGTAAGGAAAACACCCTCCAGTAAAGATTTCAGCTTAGACGAAAGACGAGTAGAAATAAGCCAAGTATCCCAATCCGAAAAAGAACCCAACATTGTCCATGGGAGATTCCACCAACGACAAATCAAAGACAAAAGATCCTGAGCCATCGAGCAACCAAAGAATAAATGATTAACATCTTCGTGAGCCGAGTCACAAATCGGGCAAGCAATGGAATTCGTCAAAATACCCCTTTTACTCAGATTAAGGCGAGTAGGAAGACGATCAAGGCGAGCCCGCCAAGCAAACACGTTAACTTTAATTGGAACATGCTTGACCCACCTCGTTTCTACACCCAAGGAAGGGAGATAAATATCATCAAGGAGTAACCGAATATCTTTGACGCAAAACGTACCTTCGCCATTAATATCACACGACCATCTGTCGGGCGACAAGGATAAAGTAACTGAATCCATAACGTGCAGAAACTCCAACCACTGCTGTCTCTCTACACCATCCCGAATCGGCCTACGGAAAGAAGTACACAAAGGGTTAACTTCCATCTTATCAGCTACCAAGACCTCCTTGACTGTTTCCAAAGCAAAAATGCGAGGAAAGCGATCACACAAAGCCATATCCGAAACCCAGACATCCAACCAAAACTTGGTCTGATTACCAGTACCCACGTGAATTTTACAATGGGAAAGAAAGTTAAAACCTTTGTCTTCAAGCACTCGAACTTCCCGAAGAATTGAACTCCATGATCCCTCCAAAACTAGTTATCTTTTATTTCTCTATCACACAAGTCAACCACTTGTGAATGGTCAACCGTGATAAATGATAAAATATAAACAGCCTCAGAACGAATACTCGTGTGTAGTGTGAAACCAGGCAAGTAATCACCCGGATCGTTTCCCAACGAGGTGTGAATGGGCAACTGTGAAAAGCTAGGATTAGAGTGACTGATATGATTTAGATATTTTTGATTTTGCTTTTTTACTAAAAAAATAAAGACTATTTTAAGTGATAAAAAGAAACTAGATTAATTAAGCAAAACTACGACGATAAAAACGAGCTCTAGAAAATAAAATAATAAAAAGATTTGCTTGCTAAGAAATAATTAAACTAATAATAATTAATTCTACAATAGTAAACAAAATATTAAACTAAGTATTTAAGCTAAAAATGATAAAAAGGTAAGAGAATAAGACCCGGTGATTTACACGAGAGAATTACCACCCGACCTTATAAACTAAACAAATTATTAAAGTCTATTTCTCTATTAACTTTACTTTTACTAATTTGTTAATAAAGTTGAAGGCTTTATTAACTAAATAGCTTAATAAAAGTTATTAAAGTAGTAAACTTTAATGATTTTTATACTTATAAGACCCTTAAGCTCCTCGCCTTATGTCGCGAAAGATAAGAGATCAAAGAAAAACAAGAACTTTATTAAAGGTTAGCAATAATAAGACAATAAATTAACAATAATATATAAAGCTAAATTACTAGGACTAGTATTAAAACTAGAATAGATTGGACTAGTATTAAAACTAGAATAAATAAACAATAATATATAAAGCTAAATTACTAGGACTAGTATTAAAACTAGAGTAATTACTAAACAAAAGAAAACTAATAATAAACAGAGAAACTAAATTTTTAAAAAAGTGCTCTCAAACTTAAGAAATGTCAAGGCTTATTTGAAAAATAAGCCGAGCTTCATAAGCTCATGCATCTCTTTTTGTGTTTGAATTGAGCTAGAGGGTAAATAAAAGAAGTAATAAGTGAAAGCTAAAATTATTGCTACTTAAATAACATAAAGTACTGTGTGTGCGTTAAAATAAAATGTGAAGATAAAATTGAAAGATACTTGAATACATAAAGAACTGAACTGAGTAAATTAATGTTTAAAGACAGAATTATAAGCTAATAATAACTGGTACTGAAAAATAAAATTACTTGAGAGAAAAAAAAACTGTTGCTACTAAAAACTATTGCTACTTTTAAAATAAAACTACTTCTACTACTCCCAAAAAATAAAACTGATCATGCGCTATTTATAGTAGTTCGAGTCGGCTATCTTTTGCTCCAAGGCCACGTGGCACTTGTTGGTTGGCTGCATGTTGAGGTGAGAGTGAGGATGGTGCAAGAGTCCAAGCGCTTTGATTTAATTTGAGAGCAGTTGAGGTACACGCTCCAACTAAATATCTGCTCTCCTTTATTTTCTTTTGCAATGACAATGTGAAATATCTTCAACTTGCAAATCAAACATCAATGCTCACGTACATTTTTTTTTTCTTTCTTTTGAAATGCTCTTGGCTTCATCAATGTGCAATCACCAAAAGAGTAGGACCCACCACTACTTTCACATGGATTTAATTTAAAGTTTAGCCTCACTTGTCAATTTATACCCCTAACTTCACTTTTAGTCCTTGTCTTTTAAAACTTCATATGAATTAAACACCTTTGGTCCTTCATTGTTCTTCATATTTAATTCAATGGTCCTTGAAATAAATAATCTTTAAACTTCTCTTCTTTTGCCTCGATGCTTCAAATAAAGTTAACGATAGACTCGCAATTTCATACTCTTTCCAATCTCGTGCTCTTTTTTGTGCATTTTGTCTTTCTTTTCGTCCTTTTCTCATATTCGTACCTGCACATATATAAACACAAAAACAAGGATATCTGCAATATAATTTGGGTGTTTTTGGTCATTTTTGCAGTTCAAATGGGAATAAAATGATGAGTATTTAGACACTCATCAATCCCCCACACTAACTATTGCTAGTCCCTAGCAATCTTTTATGAAAACTTAATGGATTTTATGTCTCTTTACCAAAAGCCATTACTTCTGGAGTAGCCAATGTTTTAGTATGTGATACTTTGGTACAATGATAACCAAATGATTTTGAGCAAATCATCAGCTGTCAACGGTTTTGATTAGTCTTTACCAAAAGCCGTTTGCTTCTGGACTAGCCAACTCTTAGATAAAATACAGTTATTATCTTTGGTGAGCTGATTACCAATTATGGTTTTTCCACTTGCCTTAACCACAAGCCATAACCTTGCGGGCTAGCCAACTCTTCACTTATAAAGATATGGGGAGTTGAATACCATACAATTTTGGGCAAATTGCAAGCCATAAACGGATTTGATATATCTTTACCAAGAGCCGTTTGCTCTCGGACTAGCCAATCCTTATGTGGGTTAGACATGGCGGACTGATAACCATTTATTGAGTTCTAAGTGAAAAAATTTTAAAATTTTGGCTAAAAATGGGGGTACTAGATGGTACATTTGATCAAATTCGCTAGAATTCCCCCCCACACTTAGAACTGAATATTGCCCTCAATATTCAAAGAACCGGTTGTTAAACCAACACTTAGAACGTAAAAAGGTAATAATAATAGCCATTATTTTATATACACACACATTTTTTTATTATTTTTTATATATATATATATATATATATATATATATATATATATATATATATATATATATATATATATATTTTTTACATAAATACAACATGTGGGGCATCTCCCCCACACTAGGGTGAGACATGGGTGAAAACCCATGTTTTACTACTGTTTTTATTAACCGAGTCGCTAGCTTGACTCGACCCCGAATTGAGTTGATTCCTCCCGAACAGTCAGGTTTATCACGCAAGCTAACCGCTTGTGAACGGTCAACCGTAACAAAGGGCTCTTGAACAGTCCGGGAGAAAAAGCAATTTAAAAGTCTATGGGGAAGTAAGTGGAAGAGACCATCTCCATCGGATTTTCATTCAAGATGTTTGTATACACATTGAAGTACATGAAAGTTCCACACCAAGAGAGATATATCTGGCATTAAACCAATGTTATATGGAAAATGCCAGGGTCAAAAGTAACATCCTCACTCCCAAATGAGTGAAAGATAGGGGAAATCACCGGGTAGGTGAAGGGAAGAAGAGAGATCTGAACAGCAATTAAGATAAGAACTTCCTCCTCAAGAATTGAATATTCAAGTGGAGGAGGCAAGTCCTTAAACTTGATCTCCGGAAATTTATCAGTTTTTTCAACTGACTTAATTTCCTTTTTATGAAGTTTAACGGGAGGGAGAGGAGGGGAATTGTCCTGATTCAACAATTTCTCAAGAAGAAGAATATCTCCCTCCAGATCAATCTCAGCGTTATCAATTCCTTCTAGAAATGAATCACACTTGAGAAAAGCCTCGATCTCTTCCAAATTGGAATCACTTCCCTCAAACGGAGTGAGAGAAGGGGAAGAGTCGGAAATGATAGGTAGAGAAGATGTGGTGGGATTACCACTCACAGAATTATGAAAATAATCAACACTTTCTTGAGAGTACTCCTTTGAAGCAACATCAATGACATCGATTCGGTTAACCGATGCAGAATTATAATTTGAGGAGTACCTCGAAGTTTGATCATGGTTAAAGGTAACAGCTTCCTTATCCACACGCAATGTGATCTCATGTTTAAATACATCAATAAGAGCATGGCCCGTTTTTAGGAATCCTCTTCCTAGAATGAGAGGAACCTTTTGATCTGCGTCGAATTCAACAACCACAAAGTCAGCTGGAAAATGGAACTTACCTACTTTCACAAACACATCTTCGGCAATGCCGCAAGGATGAGATATGGTTCGATCTGCAAGCTCAAGAGTCATGCATGTAGGAGTAAGAGCCGGAAGAGAAAGTTTCTTCCATACTGAATGAGGCATCAGGTTGATGCTTGCACCTAGATCTGCTAAGGCATAGCATTCAACCATTCCTGGAAATACACAAGGTAGTAGAAACTTTCCAGGATCTCCAAGCTTCTCCGGAAGCTTTTTCAAGATAACCGCTGAGCAGTTCTCATTTAATGGAGTTTTAGCCATTTCAATCAGCTTTTCCTTGTTGCTTAACAAGTGTTTGAATGTTGATGCAAACTTGGGTATCAAAATGATAGCATCCGCAAAACTTATGTCAAAATGTAATTCTTTAAAGATTTGAAAGAATTTGTCCATTTGTTGACTAGCCTTCTCACGGAGCTTTTGCTCATTTAAGCGCGATGGGTAAGGAATATAAGGTTTGGATTTTTGGGCAATGACTTCAGGAGTCTCTATAGATTCAAAGACAACTCCTGGTTTGGATTTCTTGTTAGGGACAACCGGAGGATGGACTGGTGCTGTACTTTGTGGGCTTGGAATTTGCACTTTGTCCGTTGTATCCTCCGTCTCTTTTTCCATTTCAAACAACGGAGGAGGAATAGGGCCAGCTGGCCCCTCATAAGCAGCACCACTCCGAGTGGTGATAGCTTTGACGAAAGTGGTATCTTCATCATCATCACTGTCATCAAGTACACTGACAGGAACAGCATTGAGCATTTCGGAATAATATCTGGCTGATCTTTGCTCACTAAGTTTGGTTGACAAACTTTTAACCGTAAATCGTGAAAGAGTAGGATCGATTCTTGACGGTTGAGGAGCAATTGTGGGTGTAGATTTTTGGATAACCGAAGGTTGGACGTATTTAGCACTTCCATTGTTAGTGGGAAGTACCGGGTCCTTTTTCACCTTGAGTTCAACATGAGCTTTACCACTACGTGTAGTGACAGCTTTGAGTTCACCCCTTGGGTTGACAACAGTGTTACTTGGGAGACCTCCCGAGGTAGAAGGTATATCAGTTAAAGACTTTTTGATCTGGTTTAATTGGGCAACCAATAACTGGTTTGTCTCACGTTGTGTCTTATTTGTTTCCTCTTGGGTTTTCATGAATTGCATAAGCAACTCATCTGAGGACATCTGATTTCGGTTTGAACCTTGGTTTTGATTAAAATTTGGACCACGGTTTTGGTTAAAATTACCCTGATTCTGACCTCGGTTTTGATTGAAATTTTGGGAATTGTGGAAATTTTGTCCCTGATTTTGAACAAAGTGATTTTGATTATTCTGATTTGGCACGGGTGGAAAACCAGGTGGGACCATAGCATTCGGTGCTCGGTACTGAGTCTCAGCATGCGGACGGTACTGATTTTGGTTTACTGCAGCTACGGGAGCTGGGTAAACAGAAGCATCGGTTGCTTGACAATCATAATACGCATGTGGGCCACCACAAGTTTCACACACTTTGTTTATTGCTTTGATTTGTTCCGGTTTATGAATTTCACTTTTTAATTCTTTCATTTCCTTCATCATACAACGCATTGAGTCAGTTAAAAAGGCTAACTCTGATGAGTTACCGGATGAAGAAGAAGCAGGAGTGACAGGAACATTCACTTTGTTTCGAGAAATAGGAACTTTTGATTTATTTTCACAAATTTCAACTACCTCTCTAGGTTTACGATTCAAGATATTGCCACCGGCGGCTGCGTTAAGTGCATCTTGATCGTTTTGGGTTAACCCATTATAAAACGTATTTATCTGTTGTAACACCGTGAAATCGTGATGTGGGCATTTTCTTAGGAGATCTTTAAATCTGTCCCATGCCTCTCCGAAATTTTCATCAAAACCTTGACGAAATCCAGCAATTTCATTTTTTAGATTAGTCGTCTTTGATGGAGGGAAGAAATAATTTACAAATTTCTTTACGAGATCTTCCCAGGTTTCAATGGATCGAGGGGGTTCTTTATCCAGCCAAATCCGGGCTGCCCCCTCAAGTGAGAATGGAAATAGCATCAATTTGATCACTGTTTGCGGCACATTTTTGTAATTGATTGTAGAAGTCAGTTTGTTGAACCAACGAATGTGTGCATAAGGATCCTCTCGTTCAAACCCGTGGAATTGGTTTGTGGACACGAGCTGAATCAGATGTGTTTTCAGTTCAAAATGATCAGAATCGATGACTGGTAAAACGATGGCATCTCCATAACCCTCGGTGGGTGCCTGGAGCATTTCAGCCATTGTGCGTTCGTCTGCCATATTATCAGTGAGAACAGTACGAATCTCGGGTTCGACTATTTGGGCAGCACGTCTACGATTACGTCTTCTCGGAATATCTACGAGTTCACGTAAAGGGCTTGATGACGTGGAAGAACGAGTGCGCATGCACCAAGTAAAATATTTTAATTAAATCAAGAACGAGTCAAAACACAAGTGAACTTAAACCAATAATCAACAAGCGTACGGTAGCTCTCTAAAAGATAAACGCACAGAGTGGCGGAGAAGCAAAGGTGGGCAATTAAATGCTCCTTAAAAACCCGCTTCTTTCAATCCGACAATTTAATGTCAGACTATCCTAGAACCTCCGTTAGAGTTTGTTTATCAATTAAAGGTGAGCTGATATTCGCAAGTGATACAGAGGTAAAGTTTTAAATCTTTGGTTTGGGAACTTATTATGGTCGTACCCCCAGTTAGGTAGTACTCTGTCTTGGTTCTCGATGGTAATTTTTTTTTTATTGTTATTTATTATTAACAAAGAAAACGGAAATTATTTTTGGTGTTTTTATTTTTTATATGATAATATTAATAATAATATATATAGAAAAGAAAAGAAAAATATTTTTGTATTTTATATTATTTTTGGGAAATAGGAACTTCTAATAGAAGGATCTCGAATCACAAATCGCTAAAACTCTACACAACTGTCGCAGCACAACCTCCCCGGCAGCGGCGCCAAAATTTGATCCGTCCCGAACTAGTTATCTTTTATTTCTCTATCACACAAGTCAACCACTTGTGAATGGTCGACCGTAATAAATGATAAAATATAAACAGTCTCAGAACGAATACTCGTGTGTAGTGTGAAACCAGGCAAGTAATCACCCGGATCGTTTCCCAACGAGGTGTGAATGGGCAACTGTGAAAAGCTAGGATTAGAGTGACTGATATGATTTAGATATTTTTGATTTTGCTTTTTTACTAAAAAAATAAAGACTATTTTAAGTGATAAAAAGAAACTAGATTAATTAAGCAAAACTACGACGATAAAAACGAGCTCTAGAAAATAAAATAATAAAAAGATTTGCTTGCTAAGAAATAATTAAACTAATAATAATTAATTCTACAATAGTAAACAAAATATTAAACTAAGTATTTAAGCTAAAAATGATAAAAAGGTAAGAGAATAAGACCCGGTGATTTACACGAGAGAATTACCACCCGACCTTATAAACTAAACAAATTATTAAAGTCTATTTCTCTATTAACTTTACTTTTACTAATTTGTTAATAAAGTTGAAGGCTTTATTAACTAAATAGCTTAATAAAAGTTATTAAAGTAGTAAACTTTAATGATTTTTATACTTATAAGACCCTTAAGCTCCTCGCCTTATGTCGCGAAAGATAAGAGATCAAAGAAAAAAAAGAACTTTATTAAAGGTTAGCAATAATAAGACAATAAATTAACAATAATATATAAAGCTAAATTACTAGGACTAGTATTAAAACTAGAATAGATTGGACTAGTATTAAAACTAGAATAAATAAACAATAATATATAAAGCTAAATTACTAGGACTAGTATTAAAACTAGAGTAATTACTAAACAAAAGAAAACTAATAATAAACAGAGAAACTAAATTTTTAAAAAAGTGCTCTCAAACTTAAGAAATGTCAAGGCTTATTTGAAAAATAAGCCGAGCTTCATAAGCTCATGCATCTCTTTTTGTGTTTGAATTGAGCTAGAGGGTAAATAAAAGAAGTAATAAGTGAAAGCTAAAATTATTGCTACTTAAATAACATAAAGTACTGTGTGTGCGTTAAAATAAAATGTGAAGATAAAATTGAAAGATACTTGAATACATAAAGAACTGAACTGAGTAAATTAATGTTTAAAGACAGAATTATAAGCTAATAATAACTGGTACTGAAAATAAAATTACTTGAGAGAAAAAAAAACTGTTGCTACTAAAAACTATTGCTACTTATAAAATAAAACTACTTCTACTACTCCCAAAAAATAAAACTGATCATGCGCTATTTATAGTAGTTCGAGTCGGCTATCTTTTGCTCCAAGGCCACGTGGCACTTGTTGGTTGGCTGCATGTTGAGGTGAGAGTGAGGATGGTGCAAGAGTCCAAGCGCTTTGATTTAATTTGAGAGCAGTTGAGGTACACGCTCCAACTAAATATCTGCTCTCCTTTATTTTCTTTTGCAATGACAATGTGAAATATCTTCAACTTGCAAATCAAACATCAATGCTCACGTACATTTTTTTTTTCTTTCTTTTGAAATGCTCTTGGCTTCATCAATGTGCAATCACCAAAAGAGTAGGACCCACCACTACTTTCACATGGATTTAATTTAAAGTTTAGCCTCACTTGTCAATTTATACCCCTAACTTCACTTTTAGTCCTTGTCTTTTAAAACTTCATATGAATTAAACACCTTTGGTCCTTCATTGTTCTTCATATTTAATTCAATGGTCCTTGAAATAAATAATCTTTAAACTTCTCTTCTTTTGCCTCGATGCTTCAAATAAAGTTAACGATAGACTCGCAATTTCATACTCTTTCCAATCTCGTGCTCTTTTTTTGTGCATTTTGTCTTTCTTTTCGTCCTTTTCTCATATTCGTACCTGCACATATATAAACACAAAAACAAGGATATCTGCAATATAATTTGGGTGTTTTTGGTCATTTTTGCAGTTCAAATGGGAATAAAATGATGAGTATTTAGACACTCATCCCGAAGAATTGAACTCCAACAGGAAGAAGATCTATATCCATGACTGTCAATCGAGTCACCATACAAAGCTCTAATGATATGGTACCATAAGGATCCATCTTGAGATATATAACGCCAAACCCATTTAAGGAGTAAGGCCCTGTTAAGAGCATAAAAACTTGAAATCCCAAGACCTCCACGTTTTTTCGCAGCCAAAACTTGGTCCCAAGCAACCCAAGACATTTTTCTATCGGACTGGTTAGCACCAATAAAAAACTTACTTCGGATCCTCTCAAGATCTTGAAGAACACCCAACGGAACCTTGTAAATAGACATCGTAAACAAAGGCACAGCACCTAAGACAGATTTTAAAAGGGTGAGTCTCCCACCGATCGAAAGAGTATTAGCTTTCCACCTAGATAAACGGGACTGCACTTTCTGAATAACATAAGACCAGGCAGAATGCCGAGTCATATGATCGCCCACTACCACGCCTAAGTATTTGAACGGAGTATGTAAAACCGCACAACCAATAGTATCAGCACCATGAGAAACGATCTCCTCGGGAACACCTACACCCATTACCTGGCTCTTTTGAATATTGATCTTCAACCCAGACGCGAGATGAAAACACTTGAGAATTTTAATTAAATTTGCCAAGTTTGAATCAGACCATTCCCCTACAAAGACAACGTCATCAGCGTAAAAGAGATGAGATAAAGTCATATGATCTTGAAGCTGAAGACCTTTGAAGATTCCATCATTTACCGCTCTACATACGGACAAGTGAAGTGACTCCATAACCAAAATAAAAAGAAGAGGAGCCAAAGGGTCTCCTTGTTTGAGGCCACAAAAGATTGGGAATTCATTAGTAGGACTGCCGTTGACAAGAATCGAAGACATGTTAGAAGAGAAAATGCCACGGATCCAGGAGCACCATCTAGGACCAAAACCAAACGCGTCAAGAACTTCCAACAAAAAGTCCCACCTGACTGAGTCGTAAGCCTTAGCAAAGTCAACTTTAAAAATTAAAGATTGTTTCTTCTTCCGTTTACACCAAGCAATTATCTCATTCAGAATAAATGGGCCGTCAAGAATTTGACGATTCTTAATGAACGCAGATTGAGTATTTGACACTAAATCCGAAATAACGTGCCCAAGACGATTAGCAAGAACCTTTGTGATGACTTTATAAACACTCCCTATTAGGCTGATTGGCCTAAAATCCGAAACAAATTTTGCGTCTGGCACTTTAGGAATTAGAGCTATGAACGAAGAATTACAACCCCTCGGGAAAGTCCCTTTCTCAAAAAAATGTTGAACCGCTGCACATAAGTCCAGACCAATAAGATCCCAAAAATGTCTAAAAAACTCAAAGGTGAATCCATCGGGACCAGGGGATTTGTTTTCGCCACAATCCCAAACAGCAGCTTTGATCTCATCCGAAGTAATGGCACAGTCCAAATCAGTTCTTTGATCAGTAGTAAGACGATTAATAAACGGGAGGTTAATCTTAAATCGGGATGAACCAGGCTGCTTAAAACGCGAAGCAAAATGAGAGAGAAACGACTCTTTAACCATATTTGGATCAGTACACCAAGTCCCATTGTTAAACACTCCCCGAATAGCAAGCTGGGCACGTTTTTTGTTTATGATCCCATGAAAAAATTTAGAATTTTCGTCCCCCTCGATAGCCCACTTAACTTTGGCCTGCTGCGCCGCGTCTTTGATATCTGCCTGATTAAGGGTAAATAGTCTCCGAGAAACCTCCAAACGACTCAAGAGAATCTCATCAGAATTAACGCCACTGTCTAGCACTTTATCAATATCAGCCAACTTATTCAATAAAGAAGATTTGATCCCTTTTTTCAACGAAATCTGATTATTGATCCATGGACGAATGATTTTCTTCAAGTCCTGTAACTTCTTCTTAAAACAAATAAGTTTATTGGAATCGTTGTAATCAAAAGACTTCCAAGCTTGAGACACCATCGCGTCGAAGCCCTCATAAGAAAACCAAGAATGATATATACGAAAAGGCGTCGGACCATAATCCACAGAACTTTCTTTAAGGATAATGGGTCTGTGATCAGATAAATGACGGTCTAAACAAACAGTTGAAATGGAAGGAAACATTGACAAAATACCATTGGAAACCAAAAACCGATCCAACTTACTCATTTTCGAGGCAGACGGAAGAGACCACGTAAAAGAGTATCCATCCATTTTGACATCAATAAGACCAGAGGAAGAGATAAACTGATTGAAATTACGTGCACAAATCGGGTTAAAAACTGAACCAAAACGTTCATCTTTAGTACGTACAGCATTGAAATCTCCCAATACAATAGACTCACCATCCCAACGTTACAGTATTCTAGTACAATTTCACGTGGCGTTGTGTAGTTGTAGTTAAAGAATATTGAGCAAACCTCCTTTGGCGCCGCCACCTGCCCACCCGCAAATCCCCCCCCCCCCCCGCCGGGCGCCAATTAAGTGGTGTGCGTGAGAAAGGAAAGAGGACAAAAAAATTGGTTTTTTAGTTGAGTTATTGTTTATTTTGTGATTTGGTGTGTGTGTGTGTTTGTGCAGCGAAAGAGAAAGAATAATTTAACTTTTTTTTTTTTTTTTTTTTTTTTTTTACACTTAGGCTACCCATACAACCCCCTAACCCCAAACCACCTCCATCCCACACAACAAAAAAAAAAAAAAAAAAAAAAAAAAAAAAAAAAAAAAAAAAAAAAAAAAAAAAAAAAAAAACTTAGTAATATATATAAAGTTTCTTTTGTATTTTTTTTTTTTCATTTTCGTAATGTAATTTGTATTTTTATTTGAAAGAATAAAAAATTAGTTTCTTTCAAAAATGGAAAAGAAAAAAAAATGATGGGTCCTAAAAGGTGGAAATGACTAAAGACATGAGGGATGAGATATTTTGTTATATGAGTGTTAAAATCGAGATGGTGAGTTAACAAAGTGAACAAAGTGACTTGAGCCACATTGCCTAACACTCTGATGTTGGTAGTGGTAACTGACAAGAGACAAAGGCTTAAAGTTTTATTGTCTTTACCTTCATTTAAGTTGTGTTTATTTTCATTATAAAAAATAAAAAATAAATAAAATAATAGGCTATTGATTTGACTCACTCGATTAGAGGTTTGGAAAAAAAAAAAAAAAAAAACTTACTTTTTCCTTTTTATTACGAGACTGTAATAAATATTAAAGATTAAAATCATTCGTCCTTTTTTTTCCTTATTAAGAAAGACATCAAGAAGCAAAAAAACTCATAATGGGTGATTTAACACATCTTCGTGTCATAACTTTGTGTGTGTTTATACATTTATTTTATGTTTTGTTTTTGTTTTTTATTTTAATTTCTATTTTTCTCTTTCTTTCAATTCTTTTTATTTTTGTTCTCATACTTCTTACTAAACACTTTGCCATTCTTATTTCTCCATATAAAATAACTTGTCAACCACACCAGGCCATCAGTGCTTGCCACAAATTCTTAAAACATTTACTTTGTAACCTGACACCTTCGGACTTCAATAGTTCTTTCAGTAGATAACACCTAAAAACACACACATATATGCGTTGCAAGCAAACACTTTCATTCGATCCTTGTGATAACGTAACACTACTCTCGATCGAGCTCATGGTTATTTATTTCATTCAGTTCAACAATCCCACCACTATTTTCACGATGTTTTAGGGACAAAATGATTTAATCATATACATGAAAATAGGTAGGCAGTCATTTAAATACATACCGTTGTAGCATAAGCAAATCTAAACATTATTTCTAAGAGTGCTTATTGGTAAGAGCGTTTAAGTACTTAAAAGCCACAAAAAAAAAAAAAAAAAAAAAAAAAAAAGGGACCTTCTCAATGGAATTTCATTATTTCAGTTGATAAACCTAAAATTGAGAATGTGGTTGAAGACTGTCCAGATCATTAAATGAATATTAAACCCAACATTTGAACATCAAATCATGACCCTCTATTCTTTTCACTCGGATCAAGAATGTAAAGCTATGATCACACCTTAAAATATATATATATATATATATATATATATATATATATATATATATATATATATATATATATATAGGGGCGCTTTTTTGCGAGAACCACCTTATCTACGAGAACTGACAGAACCCCCAAAAACATTCATGCACGCCTTCAAAAATTATATTTTTGCACATATGTTCTAAAAACAACATATATGTTTTAAAATAAACATGGTTGTTCTAAAGAATTTGATAAGAAATTGGAAATACAAAATTTTTCTTTGAAAGTGTGCATGTATGTTCTTATAAGGCGTGCAATGACAATATTGCGGCCGTGTGTAAGGTTTTTGTGAAAAAAGAGGATGAGTTCATGATGATATTGAAGAACATAGGTGGATACTTACGATTATTGATGATTTGCATGTATTTTAAAAGGCGTGCATGTATGTTTTTGTTGATTCTGTCAGTTCTCGCAGATAAGATGGTTCTGAAATGAAAGTCCCACTATATATATATAATATATATATATATATATATATATATATATATATATATATATATATATATATATATATATATATATATATATATATATATATATAATGAGAAAGATCTTATAATGAGAAGGGTAAAAAGGATTGTGAGAGTGACATGTGTCATCCCCATGACACATCATATGACATGTGTCACCTACCCCCACCCCCATCCCCACCGATTTTTTTTTTTCACGCCAAAAATTTTTTTTTTCCCGCCAAAATTTATACTGCATCACATTTATAAAGTTACTGCAAAAAAAATTCCCGCCAAAATTTATACTGCATCATGGTTATAAAGTTACTGCATCACAATTATGATTTTACTACATCACGGTTATTGCATCATGGTTACTACATCACAATTATGATTTTACTGCATCACGGTTACTGCATCACAATCATAATTGTGATGCAGTAACTTTATAAACGTGATGCAGTATAAATTTTGGCCGGAAAAAAAATTCCCTAAAAAAAAAATTTTGGCGGGAAAAAAATTCGGGGGGGGGGGGGTGGGGTTGATACATATCATATGATGTGTCATGATGATGTGGCAAGGTGACACATGTCACTCCCACAATCCTTCCTAGAATTTTCATTATAAGACCCATTCTCATAATATATATATATATAGTGTAACTTTCTTTTCAGAACCCTCTTAAGTGCGGGAACTGCGAGAACCACTTTTTAGCCATTAGATCATTTCATCAATGGATAAGATAACTTGTGTCATTAATGTAATTAATTAAAAGATGTGGTAGTCATTTGTAAAGCACAAAGTGTATTATAGTAATCTGCTTATTACTAAATCTCCCCACTAATTAAGGAATATAACAAGGTAAAAAAAATACACGATTCATTTTTTCAACCCTAACTGCCGCCTCTCTTCTCCCTCACCCAAAAAGCTGCCGCCTCTCTTTCTCTTATTATTTGTTCGGTTGAAAAAATGAAGAAGCCACCCTCTCTCTTTCTCACGTAACCGCCTCCTACCACCATCATATTAACCGCCACCGCACCAAGATCCGTCACCGCCTGTGATGGTTCGTCTGGATCCGTCACCACCGCCAAGAGCCGTTACCGCCACCAAGAACCGTCAAAGTTGAAAAATCGTTGAGTGATGATCTGTTGTTAGTTGCTGAAAAAAATACACGATTATTTAATGATGGGGCAAGTCGCTTTCTTTATGATGGGTATGTTTTATTTAAGAAAAATAGAAAGTGATTATATGCAAGCCAATATATTCGTGGTAGTTTTTGCCATATAATCGTAATATACATTTGATATGATCGTAAATAACAATGTCTGTTAATAAAATATCTATTTATTGCTATTCGAATGGAATCTTCTTTGTATGACTAAACTCTTTTTTAATAAAATATATATTTATTGCTATTCTAATATAGGGGTAATCATATTAAAGTTAAATCGACTTTTGTCCAATTTTTTTCGAGGCAACTATCTTTGTTTTCTTGATATTGCTGGTGGGCAAAAAATTTCTCATAAAATGAGGTACAGTGGCCAAGTAATTAATTTTTGACAATTTTTTTTTTCTCGAACTTGCAGGGATTCAACAAATATTGTTTACAGTAAGAAAACCCAAGTCCAGCCTTATTTGTTTACTTGGATGAACATACATGTCTGATTGTTGTATGCATGATCTTAGTACACATACTTGTTTTTCATGTGTATATTATACATGTCTAGATTAAACTTGGATTTCGATGATGAACATATTTGTTTTTTCATGTCTAGATTATACATGTCTAGATTAAACTTGGACTTCGTGTTTGAACATACTTGTTTTTTATGAACATACTCGTTTTTCAGTGAACATACTTGTTTTTTACATTGAACATGGCTGTTTTTCATGTGTAGATAATACATGTCTAGATTAAACGTGGAATTCGTGTTTGAACATACTTGTTTTTTCGGTGAACATACTTGTTTGAACATACTTGTTTTTCAGTACACATTTTGGGTTTCATAGAACATACATGTTATTCATTGAACATACTTGTTTTTACATTGAACATGGCTGTTTTTCATGTTATTAACATACATGTTATTCGGTACACATTTTGGTTTTCATAGAACATACATGTTATTCAGTACACATTTTGAGTCGGTGCAAATACGTAAGTAGGTGCATACGTGTTTTAAAGTTAACTTAAAATTCATTGGAATGGTGCATGTGTGTTTTAAATGGATGCATATATGTTTTAGATTGTGCATAGAGTAAACTACAAAATACATCCCTGTGGTTTGGCCAATTTCACACGATACATCCCTCCCGAAAAAATTGCGCAATACACATCCCTCCGTTAGTAAAATTCAAACACAATACATCCAAGAGGACGAACGGTGCAAAGATTGTCTCGTTAAGTTGGACACGTGGCAGTTAACTCTTTTTAAGCAAGGGTATTTTAGTCATTTTAACACCCACGCCTAGTCACTCTTTTTCTTCTTAAACACAAACAACAAACACAAATCCAGATCCAAGACCCAAATCAAAATAAAAAACACAAACACTCTCTCTTTTTCAAAATCACAAACACAATCAAACTGATCAAATCACCACTTGATCTAAATAAGCACAGACCAAAAAAAATATTCTCTAACCACTCTTTTAACCCTAATCTCTAAATAAGCACAGACCAAAAAAAATATTCTTTCACCTAACCTTTCTTCCCCAATCAAACTGATCAAATCACCACTTGATCTAACAAAACCTTTAACCAAAAAACGCAGCCACACAAAACTTATCTTCTCCCTCTTGTTTTAATCCGAACACCTCAATACCTCTAAGACCTTTTCATACGCAGCCCCCTTGTCTGTTCCTCCTTAATTTCAAACCAAACGCATAAACAAAAATTAACCCCACAAGACTGGCTTCAAGATCGTATGATGGGTTACGGGTAAGGTTTTTGATGTTTTCAGTTTATGTCAAACCGAAGTGAAGAAATGAGGAAACACAATTATTTTTGTTCTTTTCTTTCTTTTTCGGATATTAAAAAACTGAGAGTTTTTTTTCTTTTTCGATTGTAGAACGTGTAGGTACGATGCTGAAGAAAAATGCGTCCAAAGATTCTAGAGGTCGAGTGATTGTAGGGAGAAACTTTGTGTTGTAATTGGTTGTTTTAGTCTCGAATGGATTTGTGGTTTGGTTTGGATAATGAGGAGTGATTGTATCTGGGTTTTTGAATATTGTTTTTGAATCTGGGTATGAAATTGGTATGAATATTTTAGTAATTAGTTATGTTAGTGAATAATTTAATTTATTCTGTACTGTTGATGAAAATGAAGATATAGATCTAGTTGAATGTATAATTTATCTTCACATTATAGTTGTTTTTTATTGTGGTCTATCAATGCACGTTAGGTGTTTGATAAGATGTATAGTTTATCTTCACATGTGAATACAATTGTCTTTGTTGGTGGTTTGTGACTGCTGATTCATTTCTTAGACTTGTTCATCGGATCCAATGAACCCAATGAATATTAAGTTTGGAACTAATTTCATACAAAATTGGTATGAATATTGTTTTTGAATCTGGGTTTTTGAATGTGTGTTTGTTAAATCTGGGTTTTGATTTGTGGTGGTGAGTTTGTGTTTGTTGTTTGTGTTTAAGAAGAAAAAGAGTGACTAGGTGTGGGTGTTAAAATGACTAAAATACCCTTGCTTAAAAAGAGTTAACTGCCACGTGTCCAACTTAACGAGACAATCTTTGCACCGTTCGTCCTCTTGGATGTATTGTGTTTGACTTTTACTAACGGAAGGATGTGTATTGCGCAATTTTTTCGGGAGGGATGTATCGTGTGAAATTGGCCAAACCACAGGGATGTATTTTGTAGTTTACTCTTGTGCATATATGTAAGACTAGTTATTATGATTAAAAAGTTACTTACACTATTTGGTTAAGGTTTAATTGTTTTTGGGCATGTTTGTATCAGATTAATGAAGATGGTGATAGCAATGAAGATCTAGAAGTGGATGCACACATAGATACAATGCGGCGTTTGAAGAAATATGATTATTGAATGCGTGCATATATGTCCAACTTCTAAAAATGTTGATAATAATGAGTGTGCACATATGTCCGTTTTCGTTATATATATTAGTGCAGGCATGTATTGATCGATTAGATTCATGTATTTATACTTTTTAGAAATTTGTTTTTTAATTGTATTTCAATTGATATTGAATTTTGTATGTAACATCTATGTTCTTGTTTTGTTATAAATTTACATTATCTAAAAAACACATATGCACCTTACTATTTGAAAAAACATGCATGTTCTAAAATTATTCAAAAACACCTATGCACTACATCTGGAAAATAAAATGAAAAAAAAAAAAAAAAAAAAAACGTCTTTTACTAAAATAAAAAATAAAAAAATTCCGAATTTTATTATTTATAAAAAACATGAATTAAAAAAAAAAAAAAAAAAAAAAAAAAAAAAAAGTAATATGAAAATGTCTTTTACTATTATACCCTTTTGAATTAAATAAAAATAACAAAATGCTATGGAGCATTAAATGATGTACATTGTGTATTATTAGTTGTAAAAAGGTGGTTCTCGCAGTTCCCGCACTTAAGAGGGTTCTGAAAATAAAGCCCCTATGTATATATATATATATATATATATATATATATATATATATATATATATATATATATATATATATATAATTTTGAGTTTTTGTTGGATATATACGCAATTTTAGTCTTTTGGAGGGATATATACGCACTTCCCTCTTCTCTTTTAAATGTTTTTGGTTTTCAGTGTATTTTCCCTATGTAGATTTGTTTGTTTCTTTTATCTATACTATATAAAGATTCAATAGCTAAATTTAATGTGCAAGAGTATTTGTGCACAAAAGTATGTACGGTACAAACATGTCAATGCTCCACAAAAGCTCTCATAATAAAATGAAGGTGAATATGAAGTGTTCTTTGGAATATAAACCAACTGTGATCATTAATCGGAGGTATACAAAGAAACATTGCATTTACTTGCTGAAACACTTCATATTCATCTTAAGCATTGCATTTAGTTGCTCCAACACTTCATATTCAGGAGCCTATAAATAACACATGCATTTCTTAAACTTTCCACACCTCCGTAGATGATATTGCAAAGGTAAATTATCATGTGAAATATGCTGGAGTTTTTTTTAATGTAATTATATGTTTAGGTGTGATATTTTATTATTGTAGGTCATCATGAATAATCTTGAGAATTCTGAGATGGTACAACAAGTCTCCTTACGTGGCGGTTGTTTAGTATCTTTCAAGTTATCCTGGGAATGGATGGCTAAGGTATTCTTTTTTTCTCTTCTTTCCCCGACTCACATGTTCAAATTCTCATCTAGATTATTCTTTTCTAATTCTCACCTAGATTATTCTTTTCTACAACTTTTTCTTTGCAGAGGATTCAGAACATGTTGGATGGTGGTATTAATACATGGGCACCATATATTGGTTTGAGAAGGGCAATAGTAGAATTCCCCACAGGGGATATGGACTCGAATATGCATGCAGATGTTTTTCGATCTCAATATATCATAGACATGTTAGTTCGTATGTTTGACATGAACATTAAACACAAGAAGCAAACCGTCACGGAAACTGACAAGTCTATTGCTTGAAAATGGACGAAATATCCGGTTGAAAGTTGTAAGCAGAGAGGGACTTTGATGGAAACAAAGAGAAGGAAGACGGTGAAAGTGATATAAGCGTAAAGAGAAAATGGGATGCGTAGAGTTGCAAGAGGTAGCAGAAGATATCGCAGGTCTATGTTCAAATCCATGTTTGTTGATTTGTGGCTGGCCATGTAATGTATTTAAACTATATATATAGTTGTTGTGGTATGCTAAGAAGAGTTGGCTATATAGAACTCAAAAGTCAAGGTTCAGGTTCAATTCAAGCAAAAATTTTAAGCTAAGGATTATGATTTATGAATATCAAGACTAAGTAGTAGGGCCTGAAGCTGAGGTAGTTGCATCGTAAGTTCCTAAATACATTATTCTTACATACATATACATGGAAATAAATTACGAATGTTCTTAGATATAAAAATCACCTATGAATATAATTAGAGAAGTAAAGTTTTGATAAATATAATATAGTTAACAATATATTTTATTATTGCTAATATATACTTTAGTTATATTTTAAACGTGAATTTTAGTTTTTATGAGAAAAATTGGTTGGTTTTATAATTTTAAGTTCATGGCTACGTACTTTTGACTTATAACAAGTTGACCTTATTTGCCTCATTGCATGTAATATTTTCGAAATATTAGTCATCTTGCCAAGAATAAATATGTAATTATTCATTCATTCTATATCAAAATGGATACTTATATTTATTTTAAATTAATGTAACAAAAGTGCAATTTAATGTTATCGTTAGCATAATAATAGTTTGTATTGTATCACAGTATATATGAATTTTTGTTGAACAAATAAGAGTTATCATTTTAAAAAAAATGCTAAACATATAGGGCTATGTTTAATTGATGATTATTGTAGTAGATGGACATAATTCACATTAAAAAATGACTTTGGTTTAGCAAGTATCAAAAAGAGTTATTCGACTAAACAAATATGTTACAAAATAAGTTTGGTGAGGAATTGTGTTGGAGAATGCTCGTGTCATAATAACTAATTATATGGCTAGATATATGTGAGCCTATGGGGTCACACACTTATACACAGAGACACCATTTTATAGATTGTATTTATCGTATTTACAATTATAAACGACTACGTAACTCGGGATCAATAATGGGCTACTAATAACTAAGCTAGTACTTAGTTTATTGGATTGGACCAACAAATGGGCAAGCCCATTTAGGGCCCCCATGGCAAGCCTAGGTGAGAAAGGAAAAAGGGAGAAAGATCAAGGGGCAAAGTGTAACTTTGATCATGATAAGTTCAAATGAGATTTGGTCTTTGATTATGACTTATCACATTAAAGACTTACCAACTTTCTCTCCTCCTTCCTCTCCCTAATGACCACGAAATTAATCACACCCATATTGGGGTTTGTGGTTTATTATCCCATCTAACCTTATTCTAGTGTAGTTCAAGGCTAGATCGCGTGTTACGTGTTCAAGACTAGCATCGGGTGGTGATCGATGACGTGTAGTGTGGATTATTCATAGAGGTGATCTTCTTTGGTCACTTTTGGTTCTTATTTCATTCAATTCGTGTAGTGATATTGGTGGTGTTACCCGGATCACGCTACAAAGGTATAAAACATGTTTGTTTAATTTGTTTTTATTTAGATTGATCATATGGCTATATGGATCCTGTTATGGTGATGTTTTTCCGCTGTGCTCATTTGTTTAACATGTTATTTTATCATACATCACCTATAGTGGTATCACGAGCCATCATATGTTGTCATATGATCATCTTGTATGCATAAAAATGGCTAAAAACATGATTTTTTAATGGATTTAAAAGTGGGATTTTAAAACAGCCCCTAGGGCTTATATATTATGAATATGTCGACTTTTATAAGGTCTTACGATCTGGTAGATATTCAAAGAAAGATGGAAAGTATCCAATCACTACTCACTCTCCACTAGTGACGTAACACATTGTAATGTTGTCTAATCCAGTGGGAGCTACGTGATTATATTACTGGTGACGTAACACATGTAATGTTGTCTAATCCAGTGGGAGCTGTAAGCTTTATTACTTGCAAGTTGCCCATCTTATTTCCAGATTGTCTTGAAATAATACACTACTTTCCACGTTTTAAGCATCATAGTTTATATAAGAACCATTGCATAAGTTTTATATGATAACTTGTCGCGTTCCTGATGTTGCTTCCTGAAATGTTATCTATAAAATTGTTATGCATGATTCATTATTCAAACGATAAAGTTCTACATATCTATATTTTGATTTTTGACTAAAAATCATATGTTATCTTATACATTGTCATATTGCTCATACAAACAAACGAGCGTAGTGTTGTTTGCATGCTCTCACGATGTTGTGCCATGCACAAGTGGGAGAAATCTTAATGGTGTGCAAGGTACAACATATAACAATATGACTAATAGTTTTTCTTGACTGAAAGGTAAGAAACCAAAATTCTACTAGGACTTCTACACATAAAATGTAGGTTGCCCTAATTAGAACAAATATCAAGATAACATGAAAAGCTACTTCAACATATTCACTGAATTGTTTAGTAAATATGATTATGTCTTCTTGTAATGTCATAATCATGAAGTATGAAATTAACTTGAAATTACTATTGAGGCCAAGTGTCGGCGCTCGTAATTACTTTAGTTGAATATGTTTAGGTCTCTTGTAAAGACACAAACATCAATTCAGTTAATTGTTGAAAGACAAATAACGTAAAGTAAGACGTTGATTTTTTATGTCTTCTTGTTAAGACATGTACACTTACGACGTATAACATTAAATGTTTATGTTTTCTAGTCAAAACATGCACATGAAGTAAAGTATGCAGTAGGCTAAAATTACTATTGATGCCATCTGGTTTGACTTGGTTGGCAGATATGTAAGCCAAAAGGTATAAGTTCATCTAATGAGTTGTGTGATAGTCTCACAACATCAGTCCTCATGGAATACCACAACTTTATGGTATGTCCATCATGGAAAATCAAACACTATTGATATTTTTTGATCTTTGATGACTTAAACTGTTTTACCTCCAAAGCTATCAAGGTTAGAAATTGGGTGTGCCATGTGTACACTCAATATGATTCCAACCCAGAAGGAATTTAAGACACCATTGTATTATGGCATGGGATGAATCCCATTATGTCTTAATTGAAGTTCTTAATTTGTTAACTACTTAAGAGTAAATAATTAACAAACTAGAGTCAAGAACTAACGGTGTATTATGGATGTCCCACTTGAAAACAATTTATTGTTACTCAAGATGCTGAGTATCTAGAGATTAGTCTCTACATACAAAAGCAAGTGGGAGTACCTTTAGACCTTGAAGTTATTCAAGAACTAAATACACAACCTTCTGAGTACACTTGCTAATGTCATACTATGGTTGAACATGCATATGTTAAACCATAGATTGATATCTCTCATTCATAAATCCGCAAGGATTCCTCTTGCACCTGAATGATATAGTTTTTTATATCAATGCTAAGAGACATAAGTTAGAGGATCATGGTGAACCTGCTAACTACTGAGATGCATTACCAGATATTGTATCTGATGAGTAGCTCAAAACTATGAATGTTAAGATGCAGCCCTTAAAAGACAATCACTCATGGAGCTTGATTGATCACTTACAAATCAGTTAGACTGTGAGGTTAAGAATGAGTTTCTTGATAAGAAGACTCAAAAGGGAAAACTTGTACACAAGTTTAATGCACGACTAGTAAAAGGAGTTTACTCGTAATCAAGTAATTGACTATGACTAAATCCTTCTGCCTAGAAACATTAAATGTATAAAGATGATTAATTGTCATACCTGTTTTCATATAAATGAAATATGACAATAGGATATCAAAACACTTTTCTTGTTGATTACCTTTGCGAGGACGATGAGTAATCAAAAGGGTTTATGAATCCATATAATCTTTATTATGTATACAAGATAAAATAATCCATGTGTGGATTAGATCATGCATCTAGGAGCAAAGATCTTGAGTTAATTATAAAATCATTAATTTGATTTTGATTAACAAGATTACTCCTAAGTACACTAAGAGCAAGTTGGAGCACTGTATTTATTTTCTTAAATCTCATATGTCATTAACATATTAGAAACAATATTCTATCTAAGCTAGACTTTAATCCTTAGCTTGGAATGAAGTTTCTCTTGAGGGATTTATAAAATAAGACATACAACCTTGTTATATATATGTTTATTAGAATAAACATAAGCTGTTATTAAGTCTAAACACAATATGACACGTTATTGAGGGGAGTCTCAATGATCAATCACACTTGATGAGATTGAACACATGATTGGAAATCTTAAGTTCGACTAAAGGATTCATCATGTAAGTCATATTACGCATTGGGCTATGTTTATCATTTGCATGAATGCAAGATGAGTTGATAACAAATATCTAAGTGAACGTCATTGGATAATTGTTAAACGAACATTATAATGGACCTACGAAGGACTAAAGATATGTTCAAACGTTTACGGATATTTGAGGAGCTCTGTTTTGTTTGCATACGTTAATGCTTATTTAACTGAGATGATACTCAACCACAGTCGTGGTCATCATGAATGATGACATTGATGACTAGATGTGCTCGACTGAGAGCATTAATGCGTTATACATTAAAAGAATAAGAATACCTTATAGTTTGAGAAACTATTCAGATGACTATCTAAAGTAGGTGTCTTGCTAGCTTCAAACACCCTATGGAATGTATTGTTGCAATACTCATCGTGTACTTGAATGCACACATACAAAGGACAATCATCATTCAAACCTTTCATGAATTATGAAAGAAGTATTCTCAAAGTTTACTCAGATGACTACTTGTTGCCTTGTACAACATGATTCGATCATGGTGGGAACATCGGATTCCGACCTATGAGTAGTCTTATGCATATCTGTTTTTAGTATTTGGATAATGGAACCGTAAGCAGTCGTATTATATAATGAATTGATATACATGGTATGATCGTCTTCATTTATACTACTGTGTTCTATATTTGCATGTTTAATCCATGAATAATTTATTTATTCTAAAATTATCCATTGTCGGTTGACGATACGGGAGTATCATCAAATTAAGACAAATGTGAGTGTGTTGGTGATTTATTTGCCACACTCACATGTTGTTCATTGTGATGAACATTGGATTGACCCAACCTACGAGTATTCACTACATGGATCGTCGTCAATAGTGAATCTCGCAAGAGGTTATGTCTCTTATCCTTAGACTTGAGATGCAAGCAGGTCTTGCATGTGTGGAATTTCATTCCTTGATATGGTTAAACGATGTCCTGAATAAGGTAGTTATAAAGACCATCTTCAGGAGTGATATGAAGCACATGAATGACACGTGCAGTCAAAATAGGATTTGTTCCTCCACATGTTATGAAGTTAGATACTATTGGGCCCCTCGATGAATTGAACAGATGTTTGTATGGCCGTACCCAACTGGGATTAAGATGAATCTTAAATCCACTTGGTAATCTTGTTCAATATCCATATCGAGAAACAGAATAGTTGAACTATTAGAATGACTTTTGATCCATGTCTAATGTTCAACACGGTATATGAAACAAAAGGATAGATGACATATAAACCATCTGAAATGAGACGTTTAAGAAACTAACCTCACATATTTTCAGGGGCATTGGCGTGTTGCTAGACGCTAACCATTGCTTGTATAATTACTCGATTATTATGACGTCGCAAGTGGGAGCTGTTGGAGAATGCTCGTGTCATAATAACTAATTATATGGCTAGATATATGTGAGCCTATGGGGTCACACACTTATACACAGAGACACCATTTTATAGATTGTATTTTTCGTATTTACAATATATAAACGACTACGTAACTCGGGATCAATAATGGGCTACTAATAACTAAGCTAGTACTTAGTTTATTGGATTGGACCAACAAATGGGCAAGCCCATTTAGGGCCCCCATGGCAAGCCTAGGTGAGAAAGGAACAAGGGAGAAAGATCAAGGGGCAAAGTGTAACTTTGATCATGATAAGTTCAAATGAGATTTGGTCTTTGATTATGACTTATCACATTAAAGACTTACCAACTTTCTCTCCTCCTTCCTCTCCCTAATGACCACGAAATTAATCACACCCATATTGGGGTTTGTGGTTTTTTATCCCATCTAACCTTATTCTAGTATAGTTCAAGGCTAGATCGCGTGTTACGTGTTCAAGACTAGCATCGGGTGGTGATCGATGACGTGTAGTGTGGATTATTCATAGAGGTGATCTTCTTTGGTCACTTTTGGTTCTTATTTCATTCAATTCGTGTAGTGATATTGGTGGTGTTACCCGGATCACGCTACAAAGGTATAAAACATGTTTGTTTAATTTGTTTTTATTTAGATTGATCATATGGCTATATGGATCCTGTTATGGTGATGTTTTTCCGCTGTGCTCATTTGTTTAACATGTTATTTTATCATACATCACCTATAAAATAAGTTTGGTGAGGAATTGTTGCTCCAAGGTTTTGAAAAGAGACATACAATCAAATAATGAAGTCTAATTGTGTAGTGATTATGGAGCTACGAATCCTTTGTGTTTTGTGTTGCAATGATAAAACTTATTCCTATATTTTAAACCATTTTTTTGAAACAATTCTATCTCAAACATTACGCAATCAATCATTACATACAATTTGTGCAACGCACGGGTTCGTAAAAAGTAATTATTTTAAATAGTGTAAACCTAATTAGTACCAATCATTAAGCTATGAACATTTAGATACAATTGGTGCAACGCACGGGTTTGCCAAAGCCTCGTATAGAAAAGAAACTCATCCAATGAAATTATGAGAATTAATAAGCCGGTTAATCTCCTCATGATGTTCTTTAATCATAGCAATAGTGGTTACAAGACCAATTGAAATTTGATCATTAAGTTGCAGTTAAAGCTGCTCTTTGAATAAGTCAAGACCGTTACAAATTAGTAGGAAATGAGTTCCAGCGTGGTTGCTCGCTGATGAGCTTACTCACTGAATGAGCTTGCTCCATGAGTATACTCATTGATGTGTTCTCTCACTGAAGTATTGAACCCTGACGTCGTTAAGAGTTTACTCACTAAAGAGTAAAAATCATTGAACTCATCAACTACGTGATTTCTACAACACCGCTATTTGAGTCAGAGAGGTTCAGTGACTTAATGGGTGTACACTTCGTACCTTCAAACCCATTTTCAAGTATGACATGAACTCTTAATTGTACTAAATTAAATTTTTAACAAAATTTACATTAAGAAAATTTTAAGTTTCACATTGAATTCGTTACATGTTACTTTTACTAATTAGTAATATTGAAAATACTTTACGCGAATGATATGAATTAGGAAAATTACGTATGAAAATATCAGAAGATAGTGTAAAATCAAAATGTTAATTTCGTAGTACAAAAATAGTTAAATTTAAGTGAGAAGAAAAGTAAAACATATTTTTTAAGCAATTTTTTATTTGTCTTGTTGTTGAGAATAAAATGCGAGAGTAAATAATCTGTTAACAATTTCTTGTTACAATCTATAATAATACTTTGTGGCCAAGTACTACGTAATAAAATACAAGTTTACTTGGTATTATATTTGGAATAGGATTTGCATGTAAATCACCTTAGCCGTCTTATTACTCACGATATAAAATACAACAATATGTTCCCATGCAATTAATTCACAAACAAATCAAACTGAAAACTAATATAGACGACGGAAGGAGTTGAATTCGTGCGTGAGGTATTAAATGTATTTATTATTTAAAGATGGTTTGATTATTTGTTGTGGTGCATGCATTATTTGCAACACGTACGTATATGCACTTTTAGCTTTTCCCCCTTCATTTGATCGATCGACCCTTAATTTAACATCCCTCGTCTCCATTCGATCAATCCGTAACATCAGATCATACCTTATACAAATCAAAGTTTATACGAACTTGAGTTCATTAGAAACTACATACGGAGTAATATAGTTTTCGTTTTGGAAAAATCTTTGTAACAGATGGGCCAAGAAACGACAACCGGAGAGCTCGAGATAGCAGGATTCGCACCTCAAGCACCATCTAAATTCTTTGATGATGATGATGGGCGTCTTAAAAGAACTGGTATAATCTTTATGTTAATGGTTCAAGTTATTGTTGTCGATATTTATTAAATGAGGTTTGTTGTTTTACTGATATTTGGACATGTTATTAAAAAAAAATTGTTGGAATATAGGGACTGTATGGACTACAAGTGCACACATTATAACTGCGGTTATTGGTTCGGGCGTGTTGTCGTTAGCATGGGCAACGGCTCAACTCGGTTGGGTAGCCGGACCAACTGTGCTCTTTCTCTTCTCATTTGTGACTTACTGCACATCATGCCTTCTTTCTGCGTGTTATCGTTGTGGCGACCCAGTTACCGGAAAAAGGAATTATACCTATATGGAAGCTGTTCAGAATATTCTTGGTACTTTTTTTGTAAAGATTTTTTTTTTTTTTTTTTTTTTTGGTTTTTTTTTTTTTTTATCATTTAAAAGGTTATACTGATATATGTTTCTTAAATTTATTAGGTGGAATTCAAGTCAAAATATGTGGGTTCATTCAGTACTCCAACTTCTATAAGCATGATGTGAGTATCTTTAAAACTATTTTACTTTTATCTTGTTTAGGATGTCCATACATGCATCATATTTTTGTTTATGCAGCTTGCTTCTTTAATCATACTGAAGTTAGTAATTAGCTAATGGGTTGCTAATGTTAGTTTTTTGTTGGTGATCTATGAATTACGTACAGAGCAATTAAAAAATCAAGTTGCTTCCATGAGAAAGGACATGACAATCCATGCAGAGTATCAGGAACACCATACATCCTCATGTTTGGTATTGTAGAAATCATCTTCTCTCAAATCCCAGATTTCGACCAGATTTCATGGCTTTCAATGCTGTCAGCTGCTATGTCATTCACTTATTCCAGTATTGGTCTTGGCCTTGGAATTTCTAAAGTTGTTGGTAAGTTTACTTGTTAGAAAAGTTATAAAAAATCAGTGTTTTTTGTTTACTCTTAATCACTCACTTTTTTACTCAAAATAGTATTGTTTACTCATGTTAGAAAATTTAACATTTAACTTTTCTTGTTAACTTAACAGAAAATGAAAAAATCAAAGGAAGTCTCACTGGTATTAGTATTGGGAAGGTGACTTGAACTCAGAAAATATGGAGGGTCTCTCAAGCACTTGGAGCCATTGCTTTTGCTTATTCTTATTCACTCGTCCTTATCGAAATTCAGGTAAACTTTTTTTTTATTAGTTTCCTTCATCAATTCGGGTTGAAAACGTAGTTGAAGTTCTAAAATCTTTTGTGATAATATTCAGGATACAATCAAATCGCCACCAGCGGAGCACAAAACAATGAAAAAAGCAACTTTGATAAGCGTAGCGACAACAACGGTCTTCTACATGCTCTGTGGTTGCTTTGGCTACGCTGCATTCGGTGACATGGCGCCTGGGAACCTCCTCACCGGTTTCGGATTCTATAACCCTTATTGGCTTATTGATATTGCTAATGGCGCCATCATCATCCACCTTGTCGGAGCCTACCAAGTATACTGCCAACCCTTATTCGCCTTTGTTGAAAACACAGCCGCTAAATACTTCCCTGAAAGCAATTTCATCAACAACAATATCGAGATACCAATCCCCTTTGGCGGATACAAGCCCTGCAAACTTAACATGTTCAAATTGGTATGGAGAACTGCTTTCGTATGCATGACCACGATTGTTGCAATGTTGATGCCTTTCTTCAACGACGTTGTTGGGATAATTGGAGCATTCGGTTTTTGGCCATTGACAATTTATTTCCCCGTGAAAATGTACATAGTTCAGAAGAAGATACCAAAATGGAGTACCCAATGGATATTACTACAAATATTGAGCGTCGTTTGTCTCATTATATCAATTTTTGCTGCGGTGGGATCATTTGCAGGAGTGATCATTGATTTAAAGGTTTACAAGCCCTTCAAGACAATGTATTGATTGAGGATTAGAGAATTGTACTTGAAAGAAAACGATTACTAGGTACTCAAAGAATATTTTAATACTTTTTCATGTTCTTTATAAAGAAATCCTAAAGAGAGGTTGTCATTTAACCTTTGTACTAAATGATTTCTTGACATGTCCAGCTCAAGGATCAGCGGCTCAATTGGACACCAACACAAATCCGATGACCATGCAACTAGTGGTTTCTTCACTACTTCAAGAGACAAGGTCCTTCAACAACACGTTCAGAACTCCAACCATGATACTCCAAGTTTTTCTAATGAATCAACGATGGTCGATGGTGCCTGAAGATGAGTTTAGCAATTATCTCCATAGAATAATGGCACTTGATAGTGAAGATGCACTGAGCTTCCATCCTTCAGAAAATGTTTTTTTGGATGAACTAAGTAATCTTTGAATGTAAAATCACTGATGTACGCTCCAAACATATGCATTAATTACAATTGTTTGAAGTTAAGAATATTGTAGACTATCCTGAGATCGTATTTTTGTATTTCAACTTCGGTCTAAACATTTTGATCGAAAGAACATGTGCAAATTGCGTTAAATTATTATGATTGATCTTGTGAAACAATAAGTTCAAATGCTTCTAGCTAATGTGTGGTGAAGGGAGGAGACGCGTGGTCATCTCCTCCATTACGTGTAACACAACACCCCAGCACACTGTACACATCTCCCATCCAAAATATGTATGATTTTGTTTAGGAGAGTTGTAAAATATATTATGAGTTACATGTTTACATCAAAAAGTGTAAAAAGTCAATAAACAGAATGGGAATGTAGTCAACATCTTGGTCAGACTTATTCTTAGCTTCTTTTTTTTTTTTGTTCAATTGTGCTTAACCCCATTTCATATGTTGACAACAAACCGAATGTGCATACTCAGTCACCTGGAGCCTTTTCTAATCTCGTCAATGCAAGGTAGAATTACACTTGCACCAAGTACAACCAGCCAAGTTTTACCCATCCTTTAGCCTTGAAAATCATGGGTGTCTTGACATATAGAGATGAGCACACTTCCTCAGTCCTATCCGCAAGAATTCTCAAGGCCTCAATTGTCGACATCTGATGCCAAAACTATTGCCAGATGCTATCAAAAGCATTGAGTGTTCGAGTTTATCAAAGGTGATCGTGGGGCCGCAAGCATTAAGCAGATTAACTATGCTGGAGGTATAGTCAAATAATTACACAACTCAACATCTACTTAACCACGTATAATTCAATTCTTGTCTGCAGGTTTCGTGAAGTACCAGAAAGATGAACTCGATGAGAAGTCATTGAAATACAAGTACACTTTGATTTCAGACAAGATAGAAAAGGTGCCGTACGATATTAAGTTTGACGGATGGCACCCGTGAGCAATGGGCATGGGTACCTCTAACCCATCACCCACCCACGTGATTTTTTTCTCACCCGCCACCCGCCCATCACCCACCGGTGGGTAGAATTTTCTACCCATGCCCATGCCCGTGGGTATTTGTTGTCCATGGGTTAGTGAGCGGAACTTCAAGAGAGAAGCCAGGAAGGAGTATTTGAGTGTTGACGATTAGAACTGAGATGTATCATGTATATATCTTTGATGATTTGAGCTTTCATACCTTTTGGTCTTGTAACTCAAATAAACTCTTAGCTTACCGTGTTTTCTTGAGAGTTGTAGTTATTAAATATAAACAAAGAACTTCACAAATCTTTAAGCAGTATAATAAATTTTAGTTTAACACAAAGGGGTTTACAGGTAGACCCACAGGTATTTTGATGAGTACATCCGTGGGTATTTTAAATGGGTGTCATGGGTTTACCCGTGACGGGTATACATTACCCGTCACCTGCCCACCACCCATCGATGGGTAGAAATTTTCACCCACGACCCACTGGTGGGTGAAATTTGGCGGGGTTACCCACCCATTTACGTGCGGGTACCCGCGGGTTATGGATTTTTTCTCACCCATTGCCATCCCTAAGTTTGAGGGTTCATCAGATGGTGAGAGACCATCTTTAAGATGATCACAACAATTCACACTCATGGCGATTTGAGATCAAGGAAGAAGAGCTCAAAGCAGGCCAAAAAAATAAGGTTTTAGGACTTTACAAGGTTGTGGAAGCCTATCTCTTCAAAAACTCTCTTGCAGATGGTTAAAGATTCTCAAAGCAAAATCATGGTGCAGCCAAATTTGGCATTCTTAATTAGAACCCAGTGTTTCCTTTGGATAATCATCAGATTATCAATGAAGTTTGACTCAATAAGATTGTAATGTACAAGTAATGGATTCCAAGATTTGGCAGATTGACGGTTTACTATGAACTAGTTGTGAAGACCAAAAAGGATTCAGTATAGAAGTTCAAAGCAATAAAGCATATAACAAGTCAAAATCAAGTTTATAAAGACTTGACTCAAATACTTATCAAGTTTTTGCAATCCTACTTAATGGTTGCAGACCAGTTATATTCATATCGAGTCATTGCTAAACTAAGTTCAAATTTATCCTAAAATGGTCGGGTCAAACTAAAGATTATCCCAATTTGCTTGGATCCCTAAAACTGGTTATTAGATGAACTTAACAAAGTTAAACTAGAGGCAAAGTACAATTTTATTTTAAGACTCGTAACCTTAATTAAACCAGTAATATGTTTGATTATGATATACAAATCACTCTTATGCAGTTATGCAGTCTAAAATAGCTCAAACCGGAATTGGAATTTAACAATTCACTCATGATGTTACAGCCATCCATTTCCGACATACATTTTCGCTAATCTTTCTGAAAACTTATGATAGATTATAAAAAGATTCAAGAAACTGATTCGATATTATACAACCCTAACCTGATTAATTCCAACTGGTTTGCAATCATATAACATAAACACCCCATCACCCCACCTAAATCCAATTTTCTATCCAAACAAATTCTCCTATCCTACAATTTATTTTTGACTTTTTGATAAAAAGAGTTATATTGTGACACTTATGTTTGAATCACATAGTATAAGAAGAAGATAAACAGAGTGGACAAGAAACGGAATGTAAAATATTAATATAATGGATGTACAAGTGTATAATACTAATATCAACAATAAAGGAGACTTATTCTTAACTTTGTTTGATTTTTATGGTCAATTGTACTTAACCCCATTTCATATGTTGACAAGAAACAGAATGTGCATACTCACCAGGTGCCCGTTATGATCTTGTCAATGCAAAGTAGAATTATAAAGTTCTTCTCAACCTTCATTTCAAAATCTATAAATACCAACCTTCTCAATCTTCAATCTCCATAGTCCAAATCACTCTAACTAATTCAACCAAATTTCAGCCTTGAAAACCATGGGTGTCTTGACATATACCGATGAACACATTTCCTCAGTTCTCCCCGCAAGAATTTTTAAGGCCTCAATCGTCGACTCACACAATCTGATGCCAAAACTATTGCCAGATGCTATTAAAAGCATCGAGTTTATCAAAGGTGATGGTGGGGCCGGAAGCATTAAGCAGATTAACTTTGCTGGAGGTAAGCAAAATAATTTTTGAACCCAATTAAGTCACTTGATCACACATATTTAATTCAAAACTTGCATGCAGGATTTGTGAAGCACCAAATAGACGAACTTGATGAAAAGACATTGACATACAAGTACACTTTGATAGAAGGAAACGGTATATCAGACAAGATTGAGAAAGTGTCGTATGATATTAAGTTTGAGGGTTTGCCGGATGGTGGTACTATCTCGAAGATGATCACAACTATTTACACACATGGTGATTTTGAGATCAAGGATGAAGAACTAAAGGCAGGCAAAGAAAAGGTGTTAGGCCTTTACAAGGTTGTGGAAGCCTACCTCCTCACAAAACCTGATGCATATGTTTAAAGATTTTAATTTGAACATTGTGTTGTAGCCATATTTGGCACTTATAAGATTCCAAGTGTTTTCCTTTTGAATAAACATCGTCTCAATAATAAAGTTTGACTAAAGTGAATTGTTTTCTTATTTAAATTTAATGTTCAAGCAACGGCTTCAAAATTTGGGAGCTCAAAAGCTTACAATGAATTTGTTGTGTATACCAAGAAAGACTCAGTGTTGGTATAACTGGTTGCTAGAAACTTCCCGGCATTGGTTGGGTGAGAGAATGCCAACTGAGAGTGCCCAAGGATCAAACCCGAACAGAAACTTTTCCTGCGTGTAGAACGTTTACAACTTTAAGAACACATATATTGCAAGATACGGCAGGTGGCAATTTCGACCCACTTACTTACAGAAGGATCGATTCAAATGATGTTTACATGGTAATAAGTCAAACGGGTTAACTGGACCAAATGGGTCAAAGTCGGCTAAAGTGTACTTTTAATGCACAAGTTCTTAAATCATTTTGTTTAAAAACCAAGAGTAGTATTTGACAAATCAATTGTTTATATGAAAAGTTATAAACTTCGGAAAAGTGTCTTGGGTCACCCTGACCCGTTACCCAATTAGCCCAAACCAGCCATTTTGCCACCTCTACAAGATGCATTTGAGGGGGGTTGATATAAGCTACCTTGTGGCCTCGAGTAAATGAGTGGCAACATGTTTTCTTCTGTTGGAGGGTGTTACATATATTGCACGAATGCCACATAGAGCAGGCACTGCATCTTTTTCACAAATGACGGCTCCAAGGAGGGCATCCTCTGATGTTCTTTCATTTTTAGTTGAATGGTTTTTTCTCACAATTTCTCTATGGAAACTAACGCCACCGAACTTTAGTGTGGTTGAAACTGACTTTTCTTCCTTTGTGGTGGTGGTTACATCAGATTTTGCATCAGAGTTTGAAACTAATCGATAAGCCTTTTCTATTGACTCTGCAACAAGACAACCAGCAACTCTCTGGGAGGAAATAAAAAGATAAACCTACAAGTATGAAAACAAAAGGGTCAGGATTTCTTGTATTTTGGTGGCCCGCATTTAAACTGGATGATTGATTGTGAAATAGAACATCTATGTAGAATGAAAATTCAAGCAATCAAATCTAAAAACATACTAAAGGGAATTGTTCAAATAGCCCACCTTGCAGTGTTTATGGTAAATCCATCCATCACCAAGCTCACTCTCCATCATCTTAATAACCTCCTGAACCTGCATTTACAAGTTCATTTGAAGTGTTGCAAACAAATTCGATAACGTCTTTACTGCTGTTTAGCAGACATTTCATTATTTAATAAACGAACACTGTACCTTTTTATTATGAGCAGGAGGATCATCATTCACTACTAAAATAACACGGCCATTTTCTAACGAGTCCATATCGACAACTCTTTCATTACGCCAACCCTAAGCATAAAAAATCCATGAATCATGAATTAGTAAAAGCAACATTCAATCAGATGTGTGTAATTCATTTGCTTATAAAGTTTTCTCCACACCACTAGTCCTCTTTTTATAGTCATCCACAAAATGAAAATTCTGATTACTATCACATGATGAGAGCAGGACCCACGAAACGAAAAACGTTGAATAACCAATTACCAAATACATCAAGCACATTAACATGTACCTTCAATGCAACTCCATGAGTGTAATTCCTGTGAAAATCTTTGTGAAGCTTTGCATCTTCTTCATCTCCAGGAACAAACTTAAATCCACAAGTTTTACAATTACGAAACATAAAATCAGATTGACCCAAATCCAGATGAAACTGTGCATACTTTCTTTTCTTGTTTAAAACCCTTTTGGAGTTCGCTACTTGCAACTCTTCTCTAAAGTCAAGTTTGTTCGAATCATTTTCTCCGAGTACATCATCATCATCCCCACTGCATTCCCAAATCAAAAGTCATTTCTAGTAACGTAATTATATGTAAGGTAGCATAAAACAAACAATCATCCCCTTTGTTATGTGTGACAAAGGATCACTTTTTACTTCTCAAGTGAAATATAATACAACAGATAAGAACTCTAAATAAGCAAATCCACAAACACTTCTAACTTAACCTTAATCAACTAAAAGTAGCTTACCCAAACACCCCTGATTACTAATAACAAAGCTAAAATACTTGTTCAAGCTCCAGAAAAATTTATAACTTACTAAGCACTTTTAGCTTATCTAAAACAAACACAAATAATCACTCAAGGTGGCATAGTGGCAAAAGGCTTGTGACTATCATCACTAAAATGTGAGAGGTCTCAAGTTCAAGTTCCTGCTACCCAAAACAGCTTATTAAAAACTAAAGAATCACCACAAACAACATTAAAATTCTACAACTAAATAAACTTATAATTGAAACCTATACCTATCTGTTTTCGCAGGTCGTCGAGTGTATATAATCGGAACATCGGGTTCTTTCGTAAAATCGTAATCTTTTTCTTCTTGTTTTTGATTGTCATGGTGATACCGGTTCTTTAAAGGCGAATTTGATGGAGTTGGGGGTGATTTAGTAGAAGAAGAACATGGTTTAAAGAATGACTGTATCTTCGATTGCATTGTGATAGTCGTCTATTTGAATTGATTGAGATTATACAAATTGGTTAAATTAGTTAATAATTAGGGATTGGGTTTTTGCTGATTTGTTTGCTTTTTGGGTTTAACATTTGATGATTTTGGTTTCCCACCAAGTTAAATAAATTTTGCCCCAAATTTTTTGAGTGGGGGTGGTTCATTTGACACTTGTAAGTTGTGCTTTAAGCCTAACGGGGTGTTTGTTTAAGAACTACTCGCAGAAAGTACAACTCGAAAAAATAACTAAGTAAACTAAGATAATCAAATAAGAACTACTAGCAGAAATTATCCAAGTGGGTAGAAATATAAAAATTACCAACATGTGAAAAGTATACAAAGTCGTGTTAGGGAGTGGGTTGGGGAAAATGTCGACAAGTGGCCGTGAGAGAAAGTTATGCGTTGAAGCTAAAATGGGGGTAATGGTTCAACGCCCGTTTTATATATTTGCAATCATTAAATAATTATTTTTTTCCTAAACAATTTTATTAATTAATAACAAATTATTCTAAATTTATTTGATAGCGAAATTAAAAAAAATTTAGTAGACATAGAGATATACAGTGCAAACAATCCAAGAAATTAATACTACCGTATTCGGATTAAAAGCCCAACCCAAATTATTTAGATAACCCTTAAATAACTAACAAACTCACTGCAGCCACCATACACCTTTCTTCTCTTTTCTTGCCACCACACACCTTCCCCAATATTCTTTTCTTCCTGCTAAGATCTTGATAACAAAATCCCTTTAGTCTCAAATCTGAACAAAATCCCTTTAGTCTCAAATCTGAAAAAGAACGCGACTAAGATCTTGATAACAAGGTATCGGGTATTGTTTTATTTTTTAAGATCGATGATAGGTTTTTGTTCAAACTTGTTGAATATTTAAAGATTTCTAAAACAAGTTGAAAGTCTAAGATTTAACATTTTAAAGAATAGAAATAAATAAAAAAAATTAAACATTCAACACTTCAACGCTCGTTGTGGATTCAACGGTCGTTGGATTTTCTGCTCTTCAACGGGCTTCAACGCTGCAAGGGGGCGGTTCGACGGGCGTTGAATGGGCAACGAACTTCCATTCAACGCCAACTACTCTTGGTCTTAAAGGGTGAGGAATGAGAAACATAATCATTAAGTATGCTTGATTTAATATAATGAAATTGAGCATTACCTATTACCTAAAACAGGGTAATCAAACATTACTCAACAAAATGGGGGTTATGGCATTGCATTCCTTAGTATTCATATTATCTTTGTTATTGTCATTCCTTGAACCAAGCATCCTCTTAATCGATCTTTATATCCTACATGGCAGATTTGTAAAAGGGGTAATTCTTTAAACACCCCAATAGTGCAACACCACTCACCCTAAATGCCCAAAAAAAACCTAAATGCCTAAAAAAATTTCTCCAAATACCTCATGGAAAATGGTCGCTCAAAAATCTTGGTCGAATATCATAAAATAGTGCCAAGTGTCCCTATGTGTGTCTCTACCATGTACTTAAATAATATCATATATAGTAGGTACATTCTTGGGCGACTGGGACACACAGTTCTTGAGCGATTTTTTTCTTTTTTTGTCTTTTTGTAAAAAAAGTATAGTATTTTTATATTATATAATAGCACATATTTCTTGGGCGACTGAGGCCACTCTTGTTTATTCTTGAGCGACTGGTTAGGTATGGAGTACATTTTTATATATTTTTTAATGTATTTATACTTGTGCCATACTTTTTAAATACAAAATACATTTAATTACAAAATACACATTTTTTTTATAAACTATTTACATTAAAATACAAAACTTTTTAATACAAACTTCTTAAACACACTTCATCTTACTGCTTGTTTCACCTTCACTTTCAAACACTTTACCTCTCTTAAACCTCCACCACCAATCTATCACATCTCCTACAACTCCACCACCGATCTATCACCGTTCTAACACAGATCGATGATAGTTGTTTTTTAGTTATTTTTCACCCAACAACACCTATGGTTTGAGGTTGTAAGGGTTTGAATTTAGCATGATATAGCATGTTTTTGCGCAGAAGTAACTAAATAGTATTTTTATGGTTTATTAACTTGTTATTGTCCGAGATGTATATTATACAAGGGATGGGAGATGGGTAAGGGTGTTGATTCAGGGCTACCAGTACGGTGGATGAATTAGTCATAAGATTGGGGAAAACTGTTTCCTGTTTTTGTGGATGTGCAGGAGGATCTTGTGCTTTTAGTTTCTGATTCTGATGGACCAAATAAGTGTTAGACTACATAATTTACCCGTACGTGTAATTTTATTAATGACCAATAGTGAAACCCTAATACCCTAAATCCACAAACCGGACTTGGGCCTATTTATCCACTAATACTCTCCCGCAGTTCGAGCGACGAAATTGCCAAAGCTCGGACTAGAGCAGCAAACTAGAAAATAAAAAGAAACATTAACATAATAAAAACATAACTTTAGTCGAATCGTAACAAAACCGTACCAACAGTCGATTTTAGTCGATTGGTACAAATGGTCGGCTAAGTCGACTGGTAACAAAACCGTACCAACAGTCGACTTTAGAGACTGGTACCAACGGTCAACTAAGTCGACTGGTAACAAAACCGTACGAACAATCGACTAACAAACAAATATAAACCGGATAAATCAAAGTATCCTTAAAATAAAATACAAAAACATTTTTTTTTCTTAAACAAAAACAAAAAAAAACAAATTTTAGTATTAAAAACAAATCAATACTCTTTGAGGTAACGAGCAAGAATATTAGATAACATAATTAAACACAAGCCCAAATTCGGATAGCAACTTTTATAGCCCAAAACCACTTTTAAACTAAATAGCCCAATACCACTATCAATAACCCTTTTCAGTCTTCTTTCAACCAGCCACCAACCAAACAAGAAGCAGATTCATAAAAAAGTCTCCCTGTTCTCCTCTTTACCAGTAGAAGGATGATGAACTTAGCTTAAGTTTCATATCCGTTCCTTCCCGCCTAGGCACAACTCCGGGGTACAAGGATTTATCAAACATGGTCACCGATTCATACTCAAGGTTACATAGGGCAACAACGTTGATTATGGCCCACTTGGAATAGGGAGGCTCGGTCGGATGAAGTAGTATCACCCGACTGTCTCTGTCCATAATCTTCACAACATTCTTCGGGTTTGTCTTGTTTTTCTCGATCACACTAGAATCTTCTTGCACTTTCTTCTCTTCCTCAAGGGAGTCTTCTTTTTCTTTGGAGTACCAGTAGCAAGAGCAAGAGCATCAGCAGCTTCCTTTTCTGCTTTTCTCAGTTCCACCTAACCGGTGTATCGAGGATGGATCAAATAGATCCGGCGAAACACGAGTGTTCCAAGTTCAGGATCATTAGCCATTTTTGTTGCATCAATCCCATACAACATTGTGAATTTACCGGCCGAGCTCGCAACCTTCAAATGTTTTCCGGCTTTTGAGTATATGTCTAAATGAATTTAAACGTAGTCAACAAACTAATCAATCGTTTCAATTGCAACTAACCAAAGCTAAGCATCAAATATATACCAGCATCCAAGGGTATATATTTGATGCTTAGCTTTGGTTAGTTGCAATTGAGACGATCGATTAGTTTGTTGACTATGTTTAAATTATGATCTTAAGAGGAGATACTCAAAAGCTGGAAAACATTTGAAGCCTGCGAGCTCGGCCGGTAAATTCACAATGTTGTATGGGATTGATGAAAAAAAAATGACTGATGATCCTAAACTTGGAAAACTCGTGTTTCGCCGGATCTATTTGATCCATCCTCGATACACCGATTGGGTGGAACTGAGAAAAGCAGAAAAAGAAGCTGCTGATGCTCTTGCTACTGGTACTCCAAAGAAAAAGAAGACTCTTGAAAAGGCACTTGAGGAAGAGAAGATTCTAGTGTGATCGAGAAAAACAAGACATACCTGGAGTCATTGATGAAGAATGCTGTGAAGATTATGGACCGAGACAGTCGGGTGATACTACTTCATCCGACCGAGCCTCCCTATTCCAAGTGGGCCATAATCAACGTTGGTGCCCTGTGTAACCTGGAGTATGAATCGGTGACCATGTTTGATAATTCCTTGTACCCCGGATTTGTGCCTAGGCGGGAAGGAACGGATATGAAACTTAAGCTAAGTTCATCATCCTTCTACTGGTTTAAACTCAAAGAAGATTAGTCCGCCTTTCTTTTGTTAAGTTGTTTTTAAGGTGATATGTGTGATTTGTTTTGATACTTGATATGAGGCTGTTGTTCTATAAGTGATTTGTAGTTTGTACTGAAAATGATAGTGATTAGGTTGTGATTGTTACTTTTTAGTTTAGAGCTAATGTAGATCGTAGCTATTGGAGTTATGTCTATCGTTAATGTGATTAATTAGGTTGAATGAATTTTTTTTTGTTCAACTTATGTGACTATTATGGAATGTGTTTTGATTTTGTGATTTAGCTTAATATGCTGCAATTTGTGTTAATTTTCATGTTGTTGTAGCATAATATCATTGACTATTGACTTGTTGCAGAGAGGATTGAAGGTAGTTAATGCTAGAGAAGATATTAAAGAGCTTTTCAAAACCAACTTTTGTCATCCTATTTTGGTTAATGCTAGCTCTTATTCGCTTCTGAACTGGCTTAATACTTTAAGAATTAAATCAGAAAACTATACGAAGTAGTGGCATACAAAATGAAATTCAAACTATGTAAAGTTTATTTTTGAGTTAAGCCACATCAATAGTATAACTCAGTGCTGTAAAACGCCGATTACACGGCCGACTAATTTGCAATTACTCGCTACCTTGAGTCACTGAGTGATAGAATTGAATCAGTGTGCCTTCTGCTCAATTTATAACTGTTTATTGCACTGTTATGACGTTATACTTGGATATTTCATTTTAGTTTTTGATGTTTAAAATGACATAGAGATTGTATGAATAATTGTGTAGTTCCGCGTTGATAGCATAAGTAGATTCTGTTATGACGGTTCAGACGGTTGGACTTAATTTTCGTAAAGATAGGATTGATATTTTGAGGTTAGTTAATAATTTGTGCACCATATTTGATTGTTAGATGCATTGTTCTGTAGTGTTATGTCATATTTGAGGAGTATATGCGGATTAGTTTAATGGCTAATTTTGCCGGTAGAAGTATCAATATGAATTAAAGTTAGAAATTTGTATTCTTTACGAATATATCTTACTGGTAATACATAGTTGCAATAAATGCTTATTCTGAATGCTTATCCTCATTTTTTCCCACACCTTTCAATCACATATGCAAACCTCTAGAAAATCACATGAAAACTTCCTTACCACATCCATTCGAGCTCCTTTTCTTTCTATTGTTCATCAAAACTCTTCATCCTCATCATCTTTCCTTAACACCCCTGTTCGGCCTCCTTTCCAAACCACTATTAACCAAAACTCTATGTCCTCATCATCGCTCCTCAATACCCATGTTCGTCCTACGTGCCAAACTAGTCCGTATACAAACGCTGTGTCCCCATCATCTTCTACTCATTCACAATCCTTGCAGAGTTGCAGTCCCACCCAATTTTGTATGAGCCAACTTTGCACCAGACCTCGGCATCATCCTCGTCTCTTTTGGACGATGAACAAGAAGTTGTTATACGAGGTTGAAATAATAGGTATGTTAAAAATTTATGGTCACTAATAATTGGCTAAGACAAGTAAAAATGTTCTTTAATAGTGGATTATGATCATATAGACGAGCATGGAAAGAACCTAACTTGTGCCCTCCAGATTCCAAGGACTGGAGAGAATGCAAAACAAGTTGTGGTGTCAGGCTTCTATATTAGAACTTTGGGTAACTTTTTTACGCACTTCCCTTTATATTGTTCATGATCATCTTACTTATTTACTCACTTTTTTTGTCAGTTGAGATTTAGCTTACCCGAAAGGGAATCTGTAGACGATGTCATTTTCAAAATTATGGACATTAAGTTTAGGACCTTGAAGTACAGGTTAAAAAAGAAGTTGTTTGGATTGGCTGCTAAGTGACTAAATGAAGCTAGCAACATTGTCGAAGACGGTGAACTAGAGATGAACTATACTGATGAGCATCTTTTACAAGCACTTGATTTAATAGAGGCCCCAGAATACTTTATTGATCACCAGTGGCAAATGTATAAGTCATCTTAGAACACCCGCAGCAAAGGTAGACGACATTTGTATCTTTTGTTTTAACAAACTAATTTTTTTACTAATATGCATTACGATAAAATGAATTGTAGAAAATGTCATTGAACGGGAAGAGAGCAAGAGGTGACCAGGTTCATATTCATACCACTCGTGCTCATAGTTTTGCATAGGAGAGAGATGCATACATGAGTTTTATGTTAAGAAAATTATAACCCATTATTTATCTTATTGTGATACAATTATTGATGTTTTTTTTGTTTAATCTGCAGAAAGTTAAATACAAAAAAGAACCTAACGACGTTTTGTTCTTTGGGCTTGCTCATACAACGCTGGAGGGGTCATTTGTTACAGAAGCGTCGAGAAAGTTTATGGTATGTAGGCAAAAGTTCCGTATAGATCTTAGTTTTACCAAAGAACCCAAGAGTTCATCTCATCCGTCCATTCCTTTTACCATCGACGCTCCACATAAATCCACATTCCTTTTTTTTTTATTGATGTAGGGGTATAGTGGTCAATTCACTCATTACTAATAACACACATATCCCACATACCTGAGGTGAAAAACAATACGATCCTCTCCAATCCAACTACCTTCAACAATCTCCGATCATAACCACCACTACACCGCCGTTCAAACTACCGCTGTTCAAACCACCACTACACCGCCTAATCGAACAACCACTACACCGCCACAAATATATCTCTTACTGAATCACCATCCCTTCTAATCTCCACCGACCACAACAACAAAAACCGCCATTGGAGTACCAATCGCCTTTCTATCACTAATATTGATCATCTCCTTGAGCGCATAGTTGCCATCGGAGGTTATTAGGTTAAAATTTGCTATTCAGAAGGTTAAATTCTTACACTTTCATCATCATTCACATGTTTGTAATCGGTGTTCAGTTTGACGATTGCTTGTAATAGTTGTTCATTTAATACTTTTATTGCTATCATTGCATCAAATTGATTCAAGTTTATAATGCATGTCAACTGTTTGATGAAATGCCTGAACCAATATCAGATGTGAATTTTATTTGTTGATTCATTGTTTAGTAGTCGTGATAGTACTTATGGTTATGCTTTCTTAACTAAAGATTTAGTTTTTGCTCGACAAAGGTATAGGTGAATGACTTCAATAAGCACATTTACAACTACAAGTATTATAAGATGTGTGAAGAACCTGTGAAAATATACTCTTGTAGCTTTTTAAGGTGCTTATTTTGTTGCTTATTTGGTAGATTTTCCTTATTTTGTTGATAATAAGTATTGTAGTTGTTAGATATTTTTAGATAATAAGTAGTTTTATTCATGTTGATAATAAGTAGTTGTTATGATAATAAGTAGTTGTATTTTGTTGATAATAAGTAGTTTCAGCTTTTTTTGGATAACCGATTAGTAGTTTTAGCTTTTTTTTGGGACATGAATAGGGTATATCTAAATGCTTGTCAATATCCCTGTCGAATTCGGTGTCTGAGATTTTATGAGTAATGTACTGATGTATATGATGTATTTTGTTATTAAGTGGATTTTGTTAGAATCATATATGATTCACATAGAATCATATATGATTCTCATAGAATCATATATGATTAAAGGATAATCATATATGATTCTGATAGAATCATATATGATTCACATAGAATCATATATGATTGTGTTAGATTATTTTATGGTTATTAACATTTAAATTTTTTATGCAGGTCGATCAAAAACTGTTGCACATAAGCCTAAAGAGAAGATAACAAAGGAATCATCTAAGAAGGCTACGACTTCTGATAAACCAAAGTCAAAAGTTGTCAAACCTCAACCTCAACCTCCTCCTATAAAACAGAAACCTCAACCTCCTCCTGTAAATCAAGGACAGGGCTGATTGTGATCCAGAAAAAGACGTTCATAAAGAAAATGTGCTTAAGTGATTGTGTACTAGTTAACTGATGTATTTTGGTAAAATCTGATGGTAGTGTTAACTGATGTATTTTGGTAAAATCTGATGGTAGTGTTAACTGATGTATTTTGGTAAAATCTGTTGATAAATAGATGTAGTTAAATGATGTATTTGGTATTGAACAAGTTCTGATGGTATTTTGATGTATGTTTTAATTTTTATGATGGGTAGTATATGTTTTAATTTTATCATATATTAATCATATATGTGAATCATATATGATTCTATGTGAATCATATGATTCACATAGAATCATATATGATTCACATGTGAATCATATATGATTCTATGTGAATCGTGAATCATATATGATTCTATGTGAATCATATATTAAAAGTAAACATACTAATCCTTACATATATTCGTAATCACATATATTCAGAATCACTTGTCAAATAACAAAAAAATTTCAATTAACATAGTTGAATTAAGATCCTCATTAACACTTTTTGCAACAGTGCAATAATAATAAATAAATTTAAAGAAATTGTTATTCAAGAAGCGTTAGTCGCTTGTTCAACTGCGACATTTCTCGTTGCTTGTTCACTTGCATCAGTTCCATCCTTTTGTGCCGATTTTTTAACTTCAAATCCTGCTACTTCAGCATATTAAACTTTTTTCCCTCAACAGGTAAATAAATATCATCAACAACAGGTTCCCAATTAACAGATCCCCCGGGAATTTCTTCATGTGCGTATAAAGTCAGCCTTGGTGTCGTCACAGATGCTGAAATATAGTATTTTCATTAGAATCATATATGATTTCACATGAATCATATATGATTCTACAAGAATCATATATGATTTTTTTCTTTTTTGATTTACAGAATGTATAAAACAGAATATATGATAAACAGGTTCCCAATAATAAGCTTAAAAAGCAAAAAAATAAGCTGAATCACATATGATTTACCTTGAATAACAACAATATTTTCTTCTTGCACATCTACAAGAATCATATATGATTCTACAAGTATCATATATGATTTACAGAATGTATAAAACAGTATATATGATAAACAGGTTCCCAATAATCATATATGATAAAATAGAATCTATTAATAAGTTTACGCTTGGATTTTCTTTTTTGCTTGACATATCTATGAAGAATCACTAATAAGAGCGTAAAACCTAAAAATTAGGGGAAAACTAACAGAGAATCAAAATAACCAAAATTAGGTCAAAATCATCAAAATGGGGGATTTCTCAAAACCTAACGAAAATCAAATTAAATCATATCATTGTGTGCGCAATGATAAGATGAATCGAATGATGGTTTTGGATTTGAAATTCGTTAAGAAATGAGACGAGAAATTATGGAAATGATGAGTTTAAGTAATGGCGGAAATGATGAGTTTCTGGGCGGTGAAGGTGTTACGACGGTGATGAAGGTTTTCTGGTGATGAAGGTGGCGGTGGTGATGAAGGTTTTCCAGTGAATGTGGTGGTGGTGAAGGTGGCGGTGATTGGGGTTGTGTGTGTGTGTGTGTTTTGCCCTAATTTTTTTTAGGGAAATAATGAAGGTATTGATTTTTGTTTTTGTTTATGTAATTGTCTTTTTTGCCCCTCAAGTGTAAATATTAGATTTATTCTGAGCCATTGGATCAAATTGTATTGTATGGTTAGGATTTGTTGATTGGTTCTATGGCATGTATGGGTTCTTCATGGATCTCAACTCATGGTATGTATTCAATCTAACCCAGAAACCTTTAATTTTTGGTTTGATATGCAACTTGGTTTTTCACTCTATTAAACTGATCGATCTATTACCACAGAACCGAATTGTGTAGTGAGTCCTGAAGTGCTCAAATTGATCTATTAAACAGATCTATTACTTTGAAACTCTACGTTATTCAAAGTAGAGGACTTTGAGTTTATTTGGTTGGTAGTTGCGTATTTGGCATCGCGTTTTGAAAGATGTGACAGGGAATAATCAACATTTTAGTGCAGCAAATTCTTTTAATTAAATGACCTTGATATAATATCAACTGAGTGAAAAAGATCCCCATGCCTAAGTTCATCGTGATAACTTGTATCATGTAAATGTTGATAGTACTGGTAAGTCCTTAAGTCCTGCATGATGATAACCTTCTCTTAAGATTACTTATTGAATCCAAATCATTTTTTTCTCATGTGGCCTCCTAATTATGTATTTGTTAGTGAGCCTTATTTTAAATAACTGGTTGATTAGCATTGTGAGTCAAAAGCATCATGAGAAGGTGCTGGTGATTGCTGACGATTATAAGACTTTGTTTGTTGTTAATGGCAAGTGGCCCAGGCATTCGGTTTTGGTGCCGCCTGTGGTTGATAATCAAGTTGCGCTAGTTGAAATATATTAAAGTGCCTGGTTAGCGGTTAGTATGATCCGATTATGTGGTCCAGATACTATGGAGTAGTAATTAATGTACACCCATCAGTAAAGTTTGCATCAACGATGGTCGATGGTGCCTGAAGATTAGTTTAGCAATTATCTCCATAGAATAATGGCACTTGATAGTGAAGATGCGCTGAGCTTCCATCCTTCAGAAAATGTTTTCTTTGGATGAACCGAGTAATCTTTAAATGTAAAATCACCAATGTACGCTCCAAACATATGCATTAACTACCTTGTTTGAAGTTAAGAATATTGTAGATTATCCTGAGATCGTGTTTTTGTATTTCAACTTCGGTTTATTAACCATTTTGATCGAAAGAAAATGTGCAAATTGCGTTAAATTATTATGATTGATCTTGTGAAATTTCAAATGCTTCTAGCTAACGTGGTGAAGGGAGGAGAACGTGTGGTCATCTCCTCCATTACGACCTGTGTAACACAACACCCCATCACACCACCTAAAGCAACTATAGCTTTGTTCTATCCACACAAGCACACTGAACACATCTCCCATCCAAAATATGCATGATTTTTTTAAGGAGAGTTGTAAAATATATTGTGAGTTCTATGTTTACATCGAAAAGTGTAAAAAATAAATAAACAATTAAACATAATGGGAATGTAGTCAACATCTTAGTCAGACTTATTCTTAGCTTTGTTTGTTTGTTGTTTTGTTTTTGTTTTGTTTTTTTGTCAATTGTGCTTAACCCCATTTCATATGTTGACAAGAGAATATGCATACACCTGGAGCCTTTTCTAAATGTTGTCAATGCAAGGTAGAATTACACTTGCACCAAGTACAACCAGCCAATTTCTATGGGTTCAACGGTTCAACCTGACATATAGAGATGAACACACTTCCTCAGTCATATCCGCAAGAATTCTCAAGGCCTGAATTGTTGACTCACGCAATCTCCAAAACTATTGCCAAATGCTATCAAAAGCATTGGGTATTCGAGTTTATCAAAGGTGATCGTGGGGCTGAAAGCATTATTGCTGGAGGTATAGTCAAATAATTACACAACTCAACATCTACTTTAATCACATATGTTTAATTCAGGTCTTGTATGCAGGTTTCGTGAAGTACCAGATAGATGAGCTCATGAGAAGACATTGACATACAAGTACACTTTGATTGAAGAAAATGGTATATCAGACAAGATTGAAAATTAGGTGTCGTACGATATTAAGTTTGAGGGTTCACCAGATGGTGAGACGATCTCTGAGATGATCACAACAATTCACACTCATGGTGATTTAATTTTGAGATCAAGGAGGAACTCAAAGCAGGAAAAGAAAAGGTTTTTGGACTTTACAAAGTTGTGGAAGCCTACCTCCTCAAAAACTTTCATGCATATGTTTCAAGATTCCCACCTCCCCCCTTCTTCTTGAAGACCACCGATTTGTAATTTTGACCTTGCTACTTACCTTAATTTTTATCCAATAACTTACAAGTTTCTATCTTTTTCTGAAAGTTTTAGGTTTTTCTTTACCTTTCTATGTGGTGGAATTTACAGGTGGTTGTTAGTGAATTGGCAGTTGCGGCTGTGGAATGGGGTGCAATTGGTAAGTACTTTATGTTTAATTTATGGTGTATTGTTTGATATTGTTTAAGGGTTTTGTTGTATTAAAGTTTGGTTTTGTGGTTGTTATGGTTTACGAATCTTTAAGGGTGTTTGTCATTGGTTTCTTCATTATTGTATAATAATTGGGTATTAATTTGTGGAGATGGGTGTATTCCAAATTGCTTATGCTTATTTGCTTATTTTGGGGTAATATAAAGAGGTATTGAGGCCTACTTATGTGCTTATTTACAACTTCAGGAATTGTAGCCACATTGATTATTTACTCTACTTATCTGTATATTTTTAAGTAGATCATCTGTTTGAAAATATTCTAAATTACTTTTTCTTATTTAGGTGCAACTTAAGAAAATGGTTTTCGCAGCTCTTAACTTTGTAAATGGTGACATGTATGCAGATGTCGACATCGATAATAATATGCTTCCATGCTCAAGGTAAATGGTAACATATATGGGTGATTTTAGGCATTAAATGTATAATGCAAACAAGTATACATTAGTTACTTTTAGAGGTAAGACATTTGAGACACCTTATCTCACTTTTGATTAAAAAAGTGCCACGATATATGATTTAGCAAACCATTTTGGAATTGCAGATGGATATTGGCACTAGCACAACACAAGGAAATAATTTCAAGGGGCAGCCACGAGAACGCCAACTAAGGTAACATTTGACATATTAAATGTCAGCATGTCATTATTAATCTATCAAGTATAGTATTCATGCTTGATTAGTGGGGCTTATATCTGTTAATCACTAACAGGAAGTGGGCACATGAGAGGAGGAAATGTCGACAATAGGCTTGAGTCGATTACTTAGGCACTTTTGATATTGAATCACTTGCTCAATTCAATTGTGTTAAACCCAAGTATGATCTTAGAAACATATTAACATAAACTTTAATGAGTATTTATAGTAATTATCCTTACAAACATGTTGCATTTGGCTAACGAGCAAGTACCAACTGCGGGTCCACCATCCGCTGACATAGGGTCAACTGAGTCATTTATTTTGCATTTTTTTATAAATAGTTCGTGATTATTTGTGCGCTTAAAGTGATATGAGGAACTGTTTTCATTCCCGCAGGTACACTTGAATCACTGCAAAATATTAGCACAAGTTCAAGCGTCCCCAAACAGTCACAACCCGCGGGTCAAATTTTCCCCGAACCATTAACGTCAGGTAAGTTAAACTCAGGTTTAGGTTACCATTATGCGCATATAACATCAATAATTTTGTAAACGTTGTCATGTTAACCATCGACAAGTGACTCCATATTACATAAAAATAATAGGCTTCGAGGTTCATGCAACCAAATTTATTGTACAACTTCTAATAATACATGCCATTTTTCTCCCTTGGACTCAATGACCAAACGTATTAGTATAACCAATTAGGCAATATCATTAATTTTTCACTGTAGGTAAATGACTACAAACTTAGGAAATAGAAACTCAAGAACTTTCTTTTCATTTTGTAGGATGAACCTAATGATTCAGAGTTGGATTTCGATACGGTTTCAAGTCATTGCAAAACTCGCCGACTGAAAATAGTGGCACACAACTCCATCTCAATGTTGATTGTATTAAGAATTTGTATGTGTTTGCAAAAGAGTTGCTATCAATTTAAGGAACATGTCACAATGGTCACACGATAATGTCATTCTAAATTATCTGTTTTATACAAACATTACCACAATGCTCCAGCAGTAATGCGCGGGTTACCCCACTCGTTGATCACTATTAAAGAAACAAAATTACGACACTAGTTAATATAAATATGTGGACAAAATATTTTGGAAGTTGCACACATTAAAAGTAGACATTATGCGACTTCCACGGTTCGACCCATCTCTTTTTTAGCTAAACATTTTTATTTGACCCAAAATAGAAACACAACCTAATTTGACTGTATCATTTCTTATATCAATAATCAATACCTTCCAACATACTAAAGAACAACTTTGAGGCACATATGAGCATTCCAAAACTATTCCCTTTTGAATCAATTATGAGTACTACAAAACATAAAAATCATAACCTTTCAGTTATCAAACTCACCACCTAGAAAGACTATTACACCATTAGCTGTTACATACATAAAAAAATCGACTAGTAGTTCCTAAAAGATCGAAATCTTGAAAAACTAAGAACTCAAAACAACGACACCAAAAGTTTAAGCTTTCACTACTCATCTGCATGGTGATCTGACTCTAAAAACATGTTCTTCACCCGTGCAGTTATGTACTTTAACAATCCAGTTACTCTTCTTAGTTCCACCATGGCTGCCAACATGCGTATGCTTACCAGTTACCACCACCACTAGCATTTTCAGATTTTCCAGATATTTTCATAAACAACAACCTTTCTCCAATAGGCAACAAATGACAATTTGTTTTGCTCCATCGCCATGAATCCTTCCAGTGTGTGCGTATTATATCCCAACGCAATTGCACTCTTCGTCCTTCTGTTCCCATGTATGGCACCCTAAAAACTGTTCATGGTTCTCAAGGTTACAATGAATAACCACAAGATCAGCATTCCTATAGCTATTTAGCAACAGAGTTCGTGCATCCCTTATAATAAACTCAACTCGACTTGTGCCTGACCCAAGGGCTTGCTTGGAGGAATACAAGTCCTCTGACTCTCCAAAGATGCTAATTACTGAAGGAATCAGTCCCTCTTTGAACCCGAAACCCACACCTGAAACCCCAATCAAAACAGCAACAAACTATTGATACAATGGTTTCTGGGTTTCAATGGTTTATGTATATTAAAAGAGGAAAACACTGATACACTTTACAATAGATGGAAACTACTCTATTTATACTAAAATTAAATAACAGACGTGGGTACTAATACGTTTTGAAACTCAAGCAAGGTCGCAATGTAAATGGGCCTTCTATACATATGCAAAGTCATCTCAAGACAGGCCTCGAAGTGGTGATCAAACATTAGAAGATGGTTTTGTAAGATTGGCCAACCAACTTGTTTTTATTTTTTGCATGAGAAATCAAGTGAATATGCATTGAGTAAACTTGTGCTATAAGTTCTTATTTTACGATTAATCCAATCAGCTAAAGCTAATCTTCGAGTATGAACTGGGTACTAAGTTCCTGAGCCGACTCAAGCTCATAATTCTTGAGATCCGCTTCTATGTCGCTAAATCATATTGAATTCTTGTAATTAATTCTCAGTACATAAGTTTTTGTCGACAAAACAAAATCCAACACACATTAACACTTGTGTTATACTATTTGATGTTGATGTGATTCTAAATGAATATATTCGGAGAAGAGATAAGGAGGCCTTGAAAGCAAGTATGAAACAAAATGATTTATAAAACTAAACAAACCCTTAGTGAACGTTTAACATACATTCCATTATCGGTTACTAGCATCTTATTCTAAGTTTGACATATATTAAAATAAAATGCTTAGAAAAGTTAAAAGCATGCAAAAAAAATATAAGAAAAGTAAATTGGTGGACTTACTTAGTATTACTTCTAAATTTATATGTATTATCCTAAAACATTTTTCTCTAACTTTACTTTCAAGTATACTTTTAGTGAAATATCTTTATCCTTGGGTATATTATCAATGAAAATGTGACGGCTTATATCTTATCTTTTCTCATGTCCGGCTCTGATATAGTTAGAGTTGTTGTGTTGTACTGCGAATCATTTAAGTGTCATATGTCTAAAACTTTTACAAGGTCCTTTTAAAGTATATCGATAGAATCAAGTCATCAAAACTGTTACAAATGCCACACTTCATATCTCGGACGATGACTAAAAGCACACAAAAGTGCAATTTAATCTTGCAGGCATAGCCAATGAAGCGGCTAACCTCTAACCGGAAGCTTCTGTTGATTCGATATCGCTCGTAATCTTGCATTGTCATCATTTTGATGGACTGTGTTAAAGAAGAAGTAAGTTTAGTGTGAAAATGATACATATTTTTATTTGTTATTTTTGTTTTTTATTCATATTTTTGTATGTAATTTTTATTTTTATTTGAATGATTAAAAAATTAGTTGGTTTGAAAAAAGGGGAAAAAATAATGGGACAAAAACTTACGAAATGGCATGCAAACGGCTTGAGACACTGCAGAGGGAGTATTTTTTTGTGTGTGAATGTGAAATGTGAAATGCTGAGGTGACGTTTTTGATTTGACAAAACGGCATGCACAACGGCATGTCACATACCCTTTGCTCTTACAGAGGAAGTGTTTGCAATAATAAACTCTCAACCACTATAGTCCCTTTTGAGGAAATCATTCACTTTAATTCACACACTTTAATTTTCTACCTGCAAATTCTTTCCTAAACTAGCTTTCCTCAAATCTCTCAATGAATCATATCATATTTCCAAAGACATACCATTGATTGAATATGAAATCATAATGGAATGCCAACCACCATGTGCTTTTCATTAAGGCATCTCTTTCAAAATGAGTAAAGAGTGAAAGGTTTAAGTTATTGAGGTGTAATCGCCTAGAGTTAAACTTTCAGACAGTGTCACGTCAGTGACACATCTGCTTTAACTTTTTAACCTTAACTAAAAAAACACGCCATTTATCATAACTCAACTTTAACTCAGCTATTTTCAAATTCAACCCCTAAACTTAAACTACTACTTCATTTAATAAATAACATAACATTTAATCTTAAACATTTTACAATACGAATTCATTCAAATACGGAAATAAACGTTACATAATAAACATTAAATAAATGTTACATAAAATACACAGCGTTACGCTACCATACGAAATACATAAACATAATTTAATCTGAGTGCTCCCCGCATGCAGAATCATACGAAGGAGACCTATACCCATGAAATTCCTCAATGAACCAACATCTTTGTTTTCTTCATAGCTCCACCGGATTTTGTTGCTTATGTTGGTTTGTACCAGTGTAACACAACCCCACAACGTGTCACTAAAGGCCTCGTCTTTCTTGGCTTTCTCGTTCAAAAATTGGTCAATCAAAGCTTTTCTTTCCGTAAAAATGTTTATGCAATTGGCGTATCGTTGTCTCGTACGCTCTTTTTTTGCTTTTGCAAGCTGAAACCGATTGATAACCTCAATAATAGCCTTTTGACGATCAACATCTTCTTTATCGCATTGTTTTTGAATAAACACTTACATTTGTTTGACGGAATATGGCAGACGACAAGCCATAAGGGGCGTTTTTTGTATTTCTTTTATTAATAGTGTATGGAAAGTGTGTGAAACTGCCTTGTAAATGTTGGTATTTATGGAGGCTTTTGAATTCTAATTCAAACTAGTCGTTAAGGGGATGTTTTGAAAGTTTTTTTTAACCTAAACTAGCCATTAAGGGGGTGTTTTGAATTTTTTTTTTGAATTCAAATAAAAGGGGACGTTATAAGGGGAAAATGTGTAATTTTTTTATTCGGCTAACCCTTAACGCAACGTTAAGGGCTTAACGCATCACCTTCACTTGCCCTTTAACGCGAGACGCTGCAATGGTAACGCAGGTTTTAACGCGTTGCGTTAACCTTTCACTCACACCCCCCCCCCCAAGTTAACATAGCGTGTGCTCTTATTGGTGTATGTATGTGTTGGTTTGAAATAGGCTGAAAAAGGTTGTATAGAGACGGTGGAATAAGCTTTTGGCAGTGATAATAAAGATGAAACGTGCTTGATGGTGTATAACAATGGCATCACATTACATTTTCCAACTGTCATTATTAACTTCTTTTACCCATTTTAGTTTAATGCATAGACATGTTTTTGGGGTCATCTTATGTATTGAGCTTATAGAATAAAGAATCTATTATGAATAGAGCTAATCACTTTAGGATTAATCACGAGATATGCAAATTACATATTTTAGTTACACGCATGGTTTAACTTGAATCAGCCCCAAATTAACACATATCATCTTATAATGGATAGCTCCACATGGATTATCTAAGGACACTGTATATCTTTCAAAAAAAAAAAAAAAAAGGACACTGTATTCATAATTCTACATGTTACATATTGAAGTTTCATTTATACTTGTGAGTAGCTACCCCCTTACATACATTGGTCATAATCCTACAAAAAAAGTGGTCAAAAATATATAAAGCATAAAAGTCCAAAACTTCAACACAAACTATTGACACGTGTACCTTCGTATTGTAATGCAAAACTCAAACTACAAGAGTTTGTTATACTCCATCCGTCCCAAAATATAAGTACAAATTGACTTTTTGAATCGAACTTTGACCGTAAATATTTTTGTTTGTATTATATATCACTTGATGAAAATTATACCAAATGAAAAATACATTTAAAACACAATCCATTTATATATTTTACATCAATTATTGTATAATACAAATAAAAATATTTAACGTCAAAGTTTGATTCAAAAAGTCAAATTGGACTTATATTTTGGGACGGATAGAGTATTGAATTATTTACTTTGGTGCATAATGCATGATGATAGTGTTTTGGATTTTACACCACGCATAATAATCTTACAGTCTTATAAAACATTTAGGCCTTCTATAAATAGTAATACTTAAAATTCAGCAATACAAGTTCTTAAGCTACAAGTACAACTAATTAAAACATACTTTCTAACATTAAATACAATTACAAGTTCTTAAGCTAAAAGTACAACTAGTTAAAACATATTTTCTAACATTAAATACAATCTTTAAATACCAAAGGGCTTGTGTCCCAATGGTACCGAATGGGCTCATGTTATACGAATGACTTTAAAAAAGACCCAAAAAGACGAAATAAATTCCTTAGTTATGGAGTTGAAATACGTCACATGAAATTCTTGATATCCGTAAATTTATTGTCAAAAAGAATATAATAAACTAAAATACATGATTCACCGGAAAATATTATTTCAGGGTACCCGCCGCCACAACGCGCGGTACCCTGCTAGTGATCAATGATACATCTTCAAGATATTCCAGTTCCAACCTATCTAAGGTATATACACCAAGATACATAAGGAAGCAAAATTTTGTTTCAATGACCAATGTGGGACTACCAAGAGTTGTCTTTTAGATAACTTAATCTAAATATGGAGTTTGTGAATAAATTGTAGGAAGTTACACGATGATTTCTTTCTATGACTCTGATGGGTATTTGTATGTAATGTAATTATTGCTCATAAGAACTAGTGCATAACGAACGCTAACCGTAACTTAAAGAGTCCAAATTAAAAAAAGGAGGGGATTAGGCCTGCACAGTTGTTTGATAAGAGAAAATCCTTCTGCCTTACCGAGCTTTTATTTATATAGTATCTTAATTGTTTTTTTTTTTTTTTTGTTTTGATGTACGTGTGTAAGTTGCGTTAGAACATTATAGTAGTGTGTCCAAAGAAGTTAGGAGGCTCATGGTTGAATAATACTAAGAATGAAAATGGGTCTTCTAGCTCATTGCACTATTGATGCTGTCGTTCAAAATGATAGTATGACACTGAAATTAAGTTTAATTAAATGGGAATAAGATAAGACTGAAATGAAATTTAGAAAGGAACTATACTAGTCCACATCACTAAAGAGTTTGTTACTTCCAATATATAATCCTTCATTTCTTAAATCGGATAGTTGCTACCATTAAATCTAGTAAGTTTTCATTAAATCTAGTAAGTTTTTTAAGACAATTGCTATCTTAAATGCACTAAGGTAAAAAAGAATGTATAATCAGCATTCTACTAATCAAAATATGCTTTAACAAGTTTACATGTACTCATTCAATTACACCCAACCAACCCTATTGACTATGGTTGTGCTTTTTGGTTTGTTTGGATTATATATATTGGACACATGCATACGATGAAATGTAATGTCTACTCTTGGTTTCTTAAAAGGTATGTACAACAGATACAATAAATTCTTAGCTAACCCTTTTGCTCAATACATCTAGCTAAGAACATGACCTTTCATCATTGTCCTACAATGGCAGGAAGCACATTAATTGATTGCATTTATGCCTTGCATGTTTCAATAGTAAAAGTTAAGGAGTCTTGAAGGGTAGTTGTCCCTCAACTGGGAATCCATAGTTGCACAATAATAACACAAACGAACACTGTGTAACATGCCGACACGTATCTAGCAAAAAGATATGTCACATTTCAAATGTACCTGTCCCCAAGAAGCACTACTAGAAAAATAGCCTTTAATGATACCTAATTTATGACACACGCATCAATAATGACAAGCAAAAATGAGGGTCATAAAAAAACTGTCATAACTTATAAAATCTGAAGCTAAATGACCAATTTTTAGTGTCATAAAATTCGTGTCATATCTCAAATTTTTTATAAGGACTTATAACCCATACACCCATTCAATAACACACACACACAACACTCCTCTCATAAGCCGCTATTTTTCTCTCCCTCTTCACTTTACTATAACCCTAAAATATATCTCCCTCCCTCCTCCTCTTTTGCAGCCGCCGCTCCCCAAGAGACACCACCAACCACCACATCGCCAACCTCACCAACAAAATACCACCAAACCCACCCTTGTTTCATCACTTTGAAGGCGGATCTGTGGTTCACGCGCCCCCTCCGCCTGTCTTTCTTCTTCTTTTCATTCCTTTTGGTAAGTAAACAAATGGGTATTTCAAAATTTTATACAAACAACGATTCACACTTTTTGTGAATCGGTGTGTGTTAAAAAGTAATATAAACCGGTGTTTGATATTAAAAACAAATTGAAAGTTAATTTTGGTATCATCTCTTTCGTGGTTAGTTTCGGAATTACGGTCTTGGATTGATAAGATCTCGACCGGGCTTATTTTGAGCTTATTCTTGAGATTATTATGATATTGTTTTGGTTGTTTTGTGGGTTAGCACAAGTCACAGTCAAGGACCAAACCCTTTGTGGGTCTCGATCTCATCTAGGATGGATTTGGTTGTGTGTGATTTATTATTGTAATCCTTTCAGTCCGTTTGGTTTGTTCACTCACGGCACGGGTTCACCCCAAAATTTTTAATCCTTCTAATCACACTAGCTATGGACCATGCACTATATATCTCTACGAATATCTCTTTTTTATATTTGCTTGATTCTTTGTCTCAATATAAAAGCAATACCAGTTTTTATCGGCTTTCTAGTCTAAATTCACATATTTTTCTACACTTACCCTCCGTGCATTGTCGATACGTACCCCATATTCGACCTTACATTTCAATCTTTTTGCAGGTTAAGTTTTGTCTAATGCTGTAAAAATTTCTATGAAGAATAAAAGTCGTGTGCCCATTGTAATATGTATAAAATTGAAATCGACATGACATGATAAATCATAACAACCATATGATGGAAGATTTAGCTGTACAAAAACGCTCTAGTAAGTTTGATGATGACAAAGGTAAGAAGAGATTGGTTGAATAGACAAGCTAGTGAGGACACGACATTATCATCCCATGTAAATACATGTAACATAAGACTCCAAAATAACCCAAACTAACAAAACATCACATGTCTTATACCACAAGTCCACAACCCTACACTATGAAAATTGAGATGGGTCTTTTGGTTATCATACTTGCTCCTTTATGGCTTTATATACCAGCTGGGGTAGTTGCATACTTCATTTCATCAACTCTATCCTCATAACTGACCTGCATTTACCCTAGCTAAAACACACACACACACACACACACACATACACACACACATATCCACACTAGCTCGAACTCCCTTGTTTGGCCGCCCATCTCCCTTGGAAGCAAAGCTTATCTCATGCACACTACTCTCGATCGAGCTCATGGCTTTTGATTTCTTTCAGGTGATCACTTTCTGTCTTGACAACGGTCTTGTACGTGGGTTAGACTACCTTCATAATGATAAACACAGGTTAGACTTTTGTTTTGTTTGTGAATTCTCATATTATTTGATGTTTATATGATAAAACAAAGCAAGGTTAGAAAAGCTGCTCCTTTTACACTTTTACAAGGTTGTGAACTAACATAGCAAGTTTTTTCAACATTCAAGTGTTTTGCCTTTGTGTATCTATCTATATAGCATAAACTATTATAAGGGTTTGTTTTTGTAAGGGTTTTTATAAGGTTTTATAAGGGTTTTTATAAAGTTTGTGGGTTTTTGAAAGCAAAAGAGGGTATTGAGTTGTAAAATATAGTTTTGAGTTGTAAAGAGAAAAATAATAAATGAAAACAAGAATAATAAGTTGGTAATATTTTTGTTGGATTTAGATTTTGTAAAAGTCCCATAACTTGGTGTTTTTATGGACCATTAGTTAGTTTACATTGTCTTATACTCTTTTTGTATATCAGACTCCTCTTCTTGTATATCAGAATCAGATTATGAACAAAGTTTTAAGGGGCTTTTGTTAAAAAAACTTTGTTTTAGTTTTTTGGGCTTTGAATGTTACAAGCAGGCCAGGCCCAAATCATATTTATTGCTATTTTTAAAACCGAGTTTAACTTTGCGTATCAAGTTTGAGATCCCAACCTAGCTAATCTCTAAAACGTTTATGTTTAGGGATCAAGAGAGGGGCTGATAAGCCCGGGGTAGAGTGTGGAAACCCAATATGGTGTTTCACCAATGAGCTCACCAAAGGTATATATTTGATGCTTAGCTTTGGTTAATTGCAATTGAAACTATTGATTAGTTTGTTGACTGTTTAAATTCATTCAGCTGATTTTACGAGGAGATACTCAAAAGCTGTGTTTAAAAATGCGCGCATCAGCGCCGCCTGATGCGTGATGCGATGCGATGCGCGGGTCTGTTGCATCAGACACCCCGATGCGTTGCGTTTACGTGATGCGAGGTGATGCGCGCGCATCAGTCACGCATCAGCTGATGCACGCATCAACGCATTTGCTCGCATCATGTACTTTGCTTCCATATCTAATAAAATTGGACTTATTAAAATTTAATGGGCCTGCTTCTAATGGGCCCATACTTTTAGATATGGTCCAAAGTCACATATAACTGATAAAAATACAAAGATACGACCTAATTCTCATTCCCCCCAATAATTGAGCAACTCCCTCTTACCTGCTGCTGCTGCTACTACCTTCTTCATCTCAATCTTCATCAATTGGTGAGTTCTTCAATTTCTCCTTTCTACACTTTTAATTTCTACTTTCTAAACTCTTATTTTCTTCTTTCTAAACTTTCTTTATCTATAATCTTCTTGTAATTTCTGATTAATATCATCAAAATTACAATTCTAAAATTATAATCTTAATTTTAGAATGGATGCTGGAAATGTTTCGGGTTCAACCAACCCCAACCCCTCTTGTGCATCAACTGATTCTAAGGACATAGCTCACCAATTTGGAGTGCTCTATATATAATTTTAGAATGAATGTGTTATTAATGTGTTTTGTGCTTTATATATAATTTAAGTATTTTTTTTATAAAATTGTCGCCTCGGGTACGTGATGCGCGCGCATTCGCCTCGGCGCATCGCGCCTCGGCTTTTTGACCCTTATCGCATTGGCGCACATCTCGCTTTTTAAAACCCAGCTGATTTTACGAGGAGATACTCAAAAGCTCGAAAACATTTGAAGGCTGCGAGCTCTGCTGGGAAATTCACCATGTTGTATGGGATTGAGCCAACAAAAATGGCTGATGATCCTCAACTTGGAGAACTTGTGTTTCGCCGGATCTATTTGATCCATCATATCGATTGGGAAGAAGTTGCTCTTGTTACTGGTACTCCAAAGAAGAATACTCCTGAGGAGGCAAACCTGGAGTTAGTGATGAAGAATTGTGTGAAGATTATGGATCGAGACAGTCGGGTGATACTATTTCATCCGACCGAGCCTCCATATTCCGAGTGGTCCGTAAAAAAGGTTGCTGCCCGGTGTAACATGGAGTTCGAATCGGTAACCATGTTTGATAAATCTTTGTACCCCGGATTTGTGCCTAGGCGGGAAGGAACAGATATGAAACTTGAGCTAAGTTCATTATCCTTCCACCGATTTAAACTCAAAGAAGATTAGTCTGTAGTGTTATGTCATGTTTGAGGAGTATATGATTGTTAGATGCATTGTTCCGAGGTGTTATTTTGAGGTTTGTTAATAATTTGTGCACCATATTTGATTGTTAGATGCATTGTTCTGTAGTGTTATGTCATGTTTGAGGAGTATATGCGGATTAGTTTAATGGCTAATTTTGCTGGAAGAAGTATCAATAAGAATTAAAGTTAGAATTTTGTATTCTTTACGAATATGTCTTACTGGTAATACATAGTTGCAACAAATACTTATTCTCAATGCTTATCCTTATTTTTTCTCACACCCTTTCAATCACATATGCAAACCTCTAGAAAATCACATGAAAACTTCCTTAACACATCCATTCGAGCTCCTTTTCTTTCTGTTGTTCATCAAAACTCTTCATCCTCATCATCTTTCCTTAACACCCCTGTTCGGCCTCCTTTCCAAACCACTATTAACCAAAACTCTATGTCCTCATCATCGCTCCTCAATACCCATGTTTGTCCTACGTTCCAAACTACTCCGTATACAAACGCTGTGTCCCCATCATCTTCTACTCATTCACAATCCTTGCAGAGTTGCAGTCCCACCCAATTCTGTATGAGCCAACTTTGCACCAGACATCGGCATCATCCTCGTCTCTTTTGGACGATGAACCAGACGAAGAAGAAGTTGTTATACGAGGTTGAAATAATAGGTATGTTAAAATATTTATGGTCACTAATAATTGGCTAAGACAAGTAAAAGTGTTCTTTAATAGTGGATTATGATCATATAGACGAGCATGGAAAGAACTAAACTTGTGCCCTCCGGATTCCAAGGACCGGAGAGAATGCAAAACAAGTTGTGGTGTCAGGCTTCTATTAGAACTTTGGGTAACTTTTTTACGCACTTCCCTTTGATATTGTTCATGATGATCTTACTTATTTACTCACTTTTTTTGTCAGTTGAGATTTAGCTTACCCGAAAGGGAATCTGTAGACGATGTCATTTTCAAAATTATGGACATTAAGTTTAGGGCCTTGAAGTATAGGTTAAAAAAAGTTGTTTGGATTGGCTGCTAAGAGACTAAATGAAGCAAACAACATTGTCGAAGACGGTGAATTAGAGATGAACTTCACAGATGAGCAGCTTTTACAAACATAATACTTTATTGATCACCAGTGGCAAATGTATAAGTCATCTTAGAACACCCGCAGCAAAGGTAGACGACATTTGTATCTTTTGTTTTAACAAACTAATTTTTTTACTAATATGCATTACGATAAAATGAATTGTAGAAAATGTCATTGAACGGGAAGAGAGCAAGAGGTGACCAGGTTCATATTCATACCACTGGTGCTCATAGTTTTGCATGGGAGAGAGATGCATACGTGAGTTTTATGTTAAGAAAATTATAACCCATTATTTATCTTATTGTGGTACAATTATTGATGTTTTTTTTGTTTAATCTGCAGAAAGTTAAATACAAAAAAGAACCTAACGACATTGTGTTCTTTGGGCTTGCTCATACAACGCTGGAGGGGTCATTTGTTACAGAAGCGTCGAGAAAGTTTATGGTATGTATTCAATCTAACCCAGAAACCTTTAATTTTTGGTTTGATATGCAACTTAATTGGTTTTTCACTCTATTAAACTGATCAATCTATTACCACAGAACCGAATTGTGTAGTGAGTCCTGAAGTGTCAAATTGATCTATTAAACTGATCTATTACTTTGAAACTCTACGTTATTCAAAGTAGAGGACTTTGAGTTTATTTGGTTGGTAGTTGCGTATTTGGCATCGCGTTTTGAAAGATGTGACAGGGAATAATCAACATTTTAGTGCAGCTAATTCTTTTAATTAAATGACCTTGATATAATATCAATTGAGTGAAAAAGATCCCCATGCCTAAGTTCATCGTGATAACTTGTATCATGTAAATGTTGATAGTACTGGTAAGTCCTTAAGTCCTGCATGATGATAACCTTCTCTTAAGATTACTTATTGAATCCAAATCATTTTTTTCTCATGTGGCCTCCTAATTATGTATTTGTTAGTGAGCCTTATTTTCCTTTTTTAAATAACTGGTTGATTAGCATTGTGAGTCAAAAGCATCATGAGAAGGTGCTGGTGATTGCTGACGATTATAAGACTTTGTTTGTTGTTAACGGCAAGTGGCCCAGGCATTCGGTTTTGGTGCCGCCTGTGGTTGATGATCAAGTTGCGCTAGTTGAAATATATTAAAGTGCCTGGTTAGCGGTTAGTATGATCCAATTATGTGGTCCAGATACTATGGGGTAGTAATTAATGTACACCCATCAGTAAAGTTTGCATCAACGATGGTCAATGGTGCCTGAAGATTAGTTTAGCAATTATCTCCATAGAATAATGGCACTTGATAGTGAAGATGCGCTGAGCTTCCATCCTTCAGAGAATGTCTTCTTTGGATGAACTGAGTAATCTTTGAATGTAAAATCACCGATGTACGCTCCAAACATATGCATTAACTACCTTATTTGAAGTTAAGAATATTGTAGATTATCCTGAGATCGTGTTTTTGTATTTCAACTTCGGTTTATTAACCATTTTGATCGAAAGAACATGTGCAAATTGCGTTAAATTATTATGATTGATCTTGTGAAATTTCAAATGCTTCTAGCTAACGTGTGGTGAAGGGAGGAGAACGTGTGGTCATCTCCTCCATTACGACCGGTGTAACACAACACCCCATCACACCACCTAAAGCAAATATAGCTTTGTTCTATCCACACAAGCACACTGTACACATCTCCCATCCAAAATATGCATGATTTTGTTAAGGAGAGTTGTAAAATATATTGTGAGTTCTATGTTTACATCAAAAAGTGTAAAAAATCAATTAACAATTAAACATAATGGGAATGTAGTCAACATTTTAGTCAGACTTATTCTTAGCTTTGTTTTATTTTTTATTTTTTATTTTTTTTTGGGTCAATTGTACTTGACCCGATTTCATATGTTGACAAGAGAATGTGCACACACCTGAAGCCTTTTCTAAATGTTGTCAATGCAAGGTAGAATTACACTTGCACCAAGTACAACCAGCCAATTTCTACGGGTTCAACAGTTCAACCTACATAATACCTAAACCCCTCAACATTTAATTAATCATGGATGTCTTGACATATAGAGATGAACACACTTCCTCAGTCATATCCGCAAGAATTCTCAAGGCCTCAATTTTTGACTCACGCAATCTCCAAAACTATTGCCAGATGCTATCAAAAGCATTGGGTATTCGAGTTTATCAAAGGTGATCGTGGGGCTGAAAGCATTATTGCTGGAGGTATAGTCAAATAATTACACTAACTCAACATCTACTTTAATCACATATGTTTAATTCAGGTCTTGTATGCAGGTTTCGTGAAGTACCAGATAGATGAGCTCATGAGAAGACATTGACATACAAGTACACTTTGATAGAAGAAAATGGTATATCAGACAAGATTGAAAATTAGGTGTCGTACGATATTAAGTTTGAGGGTTCACCAGATGGTGAGACGATCTCTGAGATGATCACAACAATTCACACTCATGGTGATTTTGAGATCAAGGAAGAAGAACTCAAAGCACGAAAAGAAAAGGTTTTCGGACTTTACAAAGTTGTGGAAGCCTACCTCCTCAAAAACTTTCATGCATATGTTTTAAGAGTCTCTAAGCAAAGTCACGTTGTAGCCCAAAATTTTTTAGAACGGCAACTAACTATCTCATGTTGTAGCCAAATTTGGCATTCTTAGTTAGAACCCAGTGTTTCCTTTAAATAATCATCAGAAAATCAATGAAGTTTGACTCAATAAAATTGTAATGTACAAGTAATGGATTCCAAGATTTGGCAGATTAACCGTTTACTATGAACTAGTTGTGTAGACCAAAAAGGGTTCAGTATAGAAGTTCAAAGCAATAAAGCATATAACAAGTCAAAATCAAGTTTATAAAGACTTGACTCAAATACTTATCAAGTTTTTGCAATGCTACTTAATGGTTGCAGACCAGTTATATATATTCATATCGAGTCATTGCTAAACTAAGTTCAAATTTATCCTAAAATGGTCGGGTCAAACTAAAGATTATCCCAATTTGCTTGGATCCCTATATAAAACTGGTTATTAGATAAACTTAACAAAGTTAAACTAGAGGCGAAGTACAATTTTATTTTAAGACTCGTAACTTCAATTAAACCAATGCATCGCATGTTTCCTTATATAAATATTACTCATGTAATCTGTTTGATTATAATATACAGATCAATCTTATGCAGTTATGCAGTCTAAAATAGCTCAAACCGGAATTGGAATTTAACAATTCACTCATGATGTTACAGCCATCCATTTCCGACATACATTTTCGCTAATCTTTCTGAAAACTTATGATAGATCATAAAAAGATTCAAGAAACTGATTCAATATTATTAGAGTATACAACCCTAACCTCATTTTTGGTCCTTGTGGTTGTACCAATATTTCACTTTTGGTCCAAAATTCAAAAAATCGACAGGATTAGTCCAAAAGTCCACGTGGACTTCACTTTTGGTCCAATTTTCTACCCTAGTTAATGGTCGTTAGTCCTTTCAGTTAAGTACGTTGCACCGTTAGTCCTTTAACCTAACGGTCGTTAGCAATGTTTGCACCGTTAGTCCTTTCAGTTAAGTACGTTGCACCGTTAGTCCTTTAACCTAGTTAATGGTCGTTGAGTCCGTTTTTCTTCCGTTTTCATACGTTTTCGTCCGTTTTTCTTACGTTTTTTCCGTTTTTGTCCGTTTTTCTTACGTTTTTTACGTTTTTATCCGTTTTTCTTACGTTTTGTCCGTTTTTCTTATGTTTTTTTACGTTTTTGTCCGTTTTTCTTACTTTTTTTTCCGTTTTCTACGTTTTTTGTCTGTTTTTTTTTCTTACGTTTTTTTCCGTTTTTGTCCCTTTTTTTTACGTTTTTGTCCGTTTTTCTTACGTTTTTTCCGTTTTCATACGTTTTTGTCCGTTTTTCTTACGTTTTTTCTGTATTTGTCCGTTTTTCTTACGTTTTTGTCCATTTTTCTTACGTTTTTTCCGTTTTCATACGTTTTTGTCCGTTTTTCATACGTTTTTTTCCGTTTTTCTTACGTTTTTGTCTGTTTTTTTACGTTTTTGTCCGTTTTTCTTACGTTTTTTCCGTTTTCATACGTTTTTGTCCGTTTTTCTTACGTTTTTTTCTGTATTTGTCCGTTTTTCTTACGTTTTTGTCCGTTTTTCTTACGTTTTTTCCGTTTTCATACGTTTTTGTCCGTTTTTCATACGTTTTTTTCCGTTTTTGTCCGTTTTTCTTTCGTTTTTGTCCGTTTTTCTTACGTTTTTTCCGTTTTCTTACGTTTTTGTCCGTTTTTCTTATGTTTTTTCCGTTTTTGTCCGTTTTTCTTACGTTTTTTTTCCGTTTTTGTCCGTTTTTTCTTACGTTTTTGTCCGTTTTTCTTACGTTTTTTTCCGTTTTCATACGTTTTTGTCCGTTTTTCATACGTTTTTTCCGTTTTTGTCCGTTTTTCTTACGTTTTTGTCCGTTTTTCTTACGTTTTTTAATTTTTTTTTTATTTTTATTTATTTTTCTTTAAATTCGGACAAAAAAATTTTTTTTTGAATTTTTTATATTTTTTTTTTAAATATTCGGACAAAAATTTTTTTTTTTTTAAAAAATTCGGACAAAAACGTATGAAAACGGACAAAAACGTAACAAACGTAAGAAAAACGGACAAAAACGTAACAAAAACGGAAAAAAAACGTAAGAAAAACGGACAAAAACGTATGAAACGGAAAAATAAGAAAAACGGACAAAAAGGGAAAAAAACGTAAGAAAAACGGACAAAAACGAAGAAAACGAAACGGACAAAAACGAAAAAAACGTATGAAAAACGGACAAAAACGTATGAAAACGAAAAAAACGTAAGAAAAACGGACAAAAACGTAAGAAAAACGGACAAAAACGGAAAAAAAAAAAAAAAAAAACGTAAGAAAAACGGACAAAAACGGAAAAAAAAACGTAAGAAAAACGGACAAAAACGTAAGAAAAACGGACAAAAACGGAAAAAACGTAAGAAAAACGGACAAAAACGTAAGAAAAACGGACAAATACAGAAAAAACGTAAGAAAAACGGACAAAAACGGAAAAAACGTATGAAAAACGGACAAAAACGTATGAAAACGAAAAAAACGTAAGAAAAACGGACAAAAACGTAAGAAAAACGGACAAAAACGAAAAAAAACGTAAGAAAAACGGACAAAAACGGAAAAAAACGTATGAAAAACGGACAAAAACGTATGAAAACGAAAAAAACGTAAGAAAAACGGACAAAAACGTAAAAAAACATAAGAAAAACGGACAAAAACGTAAGAAAAACGGATAAAAATGTAAGAAAAACGGACAAAAACGGAAAAAACGTAAGAAAAACGGACGAAAAAGTATGAAAACGGACTCAACGACCATTAACTAGGTTAAAGGACTAACGGTGCAACGTACTTAACTGAAAGGACTAACGTGCAAACATTGCTAACGACCGTTAGGTTAAAGGACTAACGGTGCAACGTACGACTAACGACCATTAACTAGGTAGAAAATTGGACCAAAAGTGAAGTCCACGTGGACTTTTGGACTAATCCTGTCGATTTTTTGAATTTTGGACCAAAAGTGAAATATTGGTACAACCACAAGGACCAAAAATGAGGTTTACTCATATTATTATTATTATACAACCCTAACCTGATTAGTTCCAACTGGTTTGCAGTCATATAACATAAACACCCCATCACCCCACCTAAATCCAATTTTCTATCCAAACAAATTCTCCTATCCTACAATTTATTTTTGACTTTTTGATAAAAAGAGTTATATTGTGACACTTATGTTTGAATCACATAGTATAAGAAGAAGATAAACAGATTGGACAAGAAAAGGAATGTAAAAGATTAATATAATGGATGTACAAGTGTATAATACTAATATCAACAATAAAGGAGACTTATTCTTAACTTTGTTTGATTTTTATTGTCAATTGTTGACAAGAAACAGAATGTGCATACTCACCAGGTGCCCGTTATGATCTTGTCAATGCAAAGTAGAATTATAAAGTTCTTCTCAACCTTCATTTCAAAATCTATAAATACCAACCTTCTCAATCTTCAATCTCCATAGTCCAAATCACTCTAACTAATTCAACCAAATTTCAGCCTTGAAAACCATGGGTGTCTTGACATATACCGATGAGCACATTTCCTCAGTTCTCCCCGCAAGAATTTTTAAGGCCTCAATCGTCGACTCACACAATCTGATGCCAAAACTATTGCCAGATGCTATTAAAAGCATCGAGTTTATCAAAGGTGATGGTGGGGCCGGAAGCATTAAGCAGATTAACTTTGCTGGAGGTAAGCAAAATAATTTTTGAACCCAATTAAGTCACTTGATGACAGATATTTAATTCAAAACTTGCATGCAGGATTTGTGAAGCACCAAATAGACGAACTTGATGAAAAGACATTGACATACAAGTACACTTTGATAGAAGGAAACGGTATATCAGACAAGATTGAGAAAGTGTCGTATGATATTAAGTTTGAGGGTTTGCCGGATGGTGGTACTATCTCGAAGATGATCACAACTATTTACACACATGGTGATTTTGAGATCAAGGATGAAGAACTAAAGGCAGGCAAAGAAAAGGTGTTAGGCCTTTACAAGGTTGTGGAAGTCTACCTCCTCACAACACCTGATGCATATGTTTAAAGATTTTAATTTGAACATTGTGTTGTAGCCATATTTGGCACTTACAGTATAAGATTCCAAGTGTTTTCCTTTTGAATAAACATTGTATCAATAGTAAAGTTTGACTAAAGTGAATTGTTTTCTTATTTAAATTTAATGTTCAAGCAACGGCTTCAAAATTTGGGAGCTCAAAAGCTTACAATGAATTTGTTGTGTATACCAAGAAAGATTCAGTGTTGGTATAACTGGCTGCTAGAAACTTCCCGGCATTGGTTGGGTGAGAGAATGACAACTGAGAGTGCCCAAGGATCAAACCTGAACAGAAACTTTTCCTGCATGTAGAACGTTTACAACTTTAAGAACACATATATTGCAAGATACGGCAGGTGGCAATTTCGACCCACTTACTTACAGAAGGATCGATTCAAATGATGTTTACATGGTAATAAGTCAAACGGGTTAACTGGACCAAATGGGTCAAAGTCGGCTAAAGTGTACTTTTAATGCACAAGTTCTTAAATCATTTTGTTTAAAAACCAAGAGTAGTATTTGACAAATCAATTGTTTATATGAAAAGTTATAAACTTCGGAAAAGTGTCTTGGGTCACCCTGACCCGTTACCCAATTAGCCCAAACCAGCCATTTTGCCACCTCTACAAGATGCATTTGAGGGGGGTTGATATAAGCTACCTTGTGGCCTCGAGTAAATGAGTGGCAACATGTTTCCTTCTGTTGGAGGGTGTTACATATATTGCACGAATGCCACATAGAGCAGGCACTGCATCTTTTTCACAAATGACGGCTCCAAGGAGGGCATCCTCTGATGTTCTTTCATTTTTAGTTGAATGGTTTTTTCTCACAATTTCTCTATGGAAACTAATGTTGGGGATTCGGGTATATGATCACAACAATAGTAATCTGAGAGTCGTGTAAACACTTTCAGATTGAAGTATTTCGATGGTTCTATCGAAATCTTAAATCGGATAAAACTCAGAGTTAGAAACTTGAATGTGTCATATTTGTTATGCCTGAACCAAAACCTTGTGTATTTCTCTGTGTATTTCACAGTGTCGTCCACAACATGAATGTTGCAACATAAATACATATGACCAACCATAACCGTTTAGCAGTTATCAATGATAATTGATGTACAGCCATAACTGCTCCATAACTGTAATAATAACCATTTAACAGTTATCAATAGTAATTTTATGAATAGCCATAACTGCACCATAACTGCTATAGCAGTTATATACACTGCTATGTAACCAGCAGTACCTTGAATGTACCAGCAGTACCTCGGCATCCAGCAGTACTTTGAATGTACCAGCAGTACCTTGGCAGTACCTTAGCAGTACCTTATCATCCATAACCATAATAACGTCAAACAAGTGTGTACTCCACACAACCCCGACTTGTTGAACATTTACTATGATTAACATTGGTCATCTAAGTCAATCCATTACACTTAAATCTCATTAGTGACTCAAAATCACTAACAATCCTCCCCCATTTAAGTGTAATCTTATTAACTTAAAGCAAACACATAACAAACACCAAACTGATGCATAAATGAAATATCGAGACGATTGAATTTCACATTAGTACATTAGCATTCTAAATATTCGAATATCAGAGTGTCACTAAGGATTGAACTCTTTCTATTCATAGTGAATACATGAAGATAATATACACACCAGTTTACACATTCACTTGTTCTTCCTGACACATATTTTACTAGCTTGTGTCCTATCCTTCAATAAGCATATCAAAGCCAAGTCCCAAGCTTCTTGAAGCAGCTAAACTTCATGCTTATATAGGTGGTTTTTTACTCTTGCACCTGCACATGCAATTTTTCAAAAAACCATTAAGAAATATAATTTCAACCTCCTTTATCTTGCAGTTCCGAACACATACCATGGGATGAAGTAATTATGTGTTCCAATCCAATCATAACAAGCTTTCCACATTGAATTCAGCATTTAACATTTCGTTAAATGGGAATTGGGTATCTTGATACATGGATTTAATTAAATGGACTTTAGACCCATCCCCTTAGACGCCTTACACACGAGATCTCTTGCTAACCCTTTGGTTAAATGATCGGCTAAGTTCAACTGAGTTCTTACAAACTCCACAGATATCACACCATTCATGATAAGCTCACGAATCATGCTATGTCTAACACCTAAGTGTCTAGACTTTCCATTGTACACTTGACTATAAGCCTTAGCCAAAGTAGCAGCACTATCACATCTAATAGAAATGGTAGATATCGGTTTAGGCCACAAAGGAATTTCATAAACCAAATTCCTTAGCCATTCAGCTTCATTACCAGCTGCAGCCAATGCAACAAATTCAGACTCCATTGTTGAGCTTGTAATACAAGTCTGTTTCTTTGAAGCCCAAGAAATAGCACCTCCTCCAAGGAGGAATACCCACCCACTAGTAGATGAGTGATCTTCCATGTTGTTAATCCAACTGGCATCTGAATAACCTTCTAACACAAAAGGATAACCACCATAAGTCAAACCATAATCCATGGTTCCCTTCAGATATTGAAATACTCTACCCAAAGCTTGCCAATGTAGAGTACTAGGATTGCTAGTATACCTACTAAGCTTTCCCACAGCAAAAACTATGTCTGGTCTAGTGCTAATCATGGCATACATAAGACATCCAATAGCACTAGAGTATTCTAGTTGAGACACTGGAGTTCCTTTATTATTTCGAAACTTCACAGTAGGATCCACTGGGGTTCGAACAGGAGTACAATTAGCAAAGTTAAACTTTGCCAGTATCTTCTCAATATAATGAGATTGAGAAATAGAGATTCCATTGTTTCCTCTTTTGATTCTAATACCAAGAATCACCTCAGCCTCCCCCAGATCTTTCATATCAAAGTTAGATGACAAGAATTCCTTTGTCTTATCAACTTGATCTTGGTCAGTACCAAAGATCAACATGTCATCCACATATAAGCAAATTATTACTCCTTTACCAGAGGCATTGAATTTACTATATACACATTTGTCAGCTTGGTTTAAAGAAAACCCATTAGACAAGACAACATCATCAAACTTTTGATGCCATTGTTTTGGTGCTTGTTTCAGACCATACAATGATTTCTTCAATTTACATACTTTGCCTTCATGTCCAGGCATCACAAACCCTTCAGGTTGTTTCATGTAAATTTCCTCATCCAACTCACCATTTAAGAATGCAGTTTTCACATCCATTTGGTGAATAACCAGATCATGTATAGCTGCAAGAGCTATTAATAATCTAATAGTGGAAATCCTTGCAACAGAGCATAAGTGTCAAAGAAGTCAATACCCTCCTTTTGTCTAAAGCCTTGGATAACCAATCTGGCTTTATATTTATCTATGCTTCCATCCACTTTCATTTTCCTTTTAAGGATCCATTTACATCCTAATGCTTTGCATCCAGGAGGTAAATCAGTTAATTCCCAAGTATCATTATGCATGATGGAATCAATCTCACTTTGAACTGCTTCTTTCCAAAAGGAAACATCTCTTGAAGCCATTGCTTCACTCAAGGACATTGGATCCTCCTCAATAATGAAACAATATTCATGTTGAGATAAAGTCTTATCCCTTGTTCCTTCAACTAGATATAGTTGAAAATCACCACCAAAGGACTTTGCCTTTCTTGTCCTAGTGCTTTTCCTAGGAACAAATGCACCAGGTACACCAACAGTACCTTCAAGTGCATCAGCAGTACTTTCAGCTATATCAGCAGTACTTTCAACATCTTCTTCAACCATCTTACTAGATGATGATTGAATCATACCTCGTGGCCTAGGTATAGATGTAAATCGTTTTTCATCAAATATAGCATCTCTTGACTCTATTATAGAGTTCACAGATACATATTCATTTGGTTCTATGACATAAAACCTATAACACTTGGAATGCTCTGCATACCCAATGAAGATACAATCAAGACCTTTTTCACCCAGATTTTTCCTTTTGGGTTCAGTTAGTCTCACAACTGCTCTACATCCCCAAACCCTCATGTAAGTCAAATTTGGCACCTTCTTGGTCCAAATTTCATAAGGAGTTTGTTTGTTGTTTTTGGTTGGAGTTCTATTCAGGATGTAGCAAGCTGTTAACATAGCCTCACCCCAAAACCCTTCACTGAGTCCAGAATATGATAACAAGGAGTTCACCATTTCCTTTAAAGTCCTATTCTTCCTTTCAGCCACACCATTCTGTTGTGGTGTATAAGGGGCTGTGGTTTGATGTACTATACCAGTTGATTGGAAATAAACTGGATCATAATACTCACCACCTCTGTCAGTACGCAACACTTTTATTAAACCTTGTCTATGAAGTTCTACTTCTTGTTTATAAATTTTAAACTTATCAAGAGCTTCATTTTTAGCATGCAATAGATATACATAACAGTATCTTGAGGCATCATCAATAAAAGTGATTACATACTTATTATGTCCAAGTGATGGATTAGCATGAAAATCACACAAATCACTATGAATGAGATCCAACACTTTACTTTCCCGATTATAACCTTTAAATGGTTGTCTAGTTATCTTGGTTAACATACAAGTTTTACAACTTTCATGTGTCATGTCAAAAGCAGGTATTAAACTCATTTTAGACATATCTTTCATTCTCTTGTAATGAACATGACCTAGTCTAGCATGCACAATTCAAATTTGTTTAAATTATTGCTATTACTAGAAGACATCATACAAGCAGAAGCATTAAACAAAGGATAATCCAAATTCAATCTAATCATGCTATTACAAACATAACCAAATCCAACAAACGACCCATGTCTTGACAAGATATACTTGTCACTTTCCAACACTTGTTTGTAGCCACACTTATTCAACACAATTTCAGAAACAAGATTCTTTCGAATCCCAGGTACATATAAAACATTATCTAAACATAAAGTTTTTCCAGAAGTGAATGTCAATAAAACACGCCCTATTCCTTTGATTGGTTCAGTTGCAACGTTTCCCATCTTTACAAATGATCCATCTTCAATTGATTTACATTCTTGAAACCAACGAAGATCCTTGCAAACATGAATGGTTGCACCCGAATCAACCCACCAAGCAACTTCATCATCCTGTACATAAAATGCATCAGAAATGACAGAAACATAATGTAAAACATTATACAAATTCTGCATAAGACCAGAATTAAAACCTTGTTGCTTTCCAGGATCCTTAGACCCATTTGAACCAGCGCCATTCTTGCCCTTATTAGAGCGACAATCCTTCTTCATATGACCAGGCTTGTTGCATTTCCAACAAGTCAAAGTAGCCTTCTTGTTGGCATACTTATCATCACCACTGGTGAATTTCCTTTTGTTCTTATTGTTGTTGAAATTCTTGGCTCCATCTCTTTCAACCATGTTGACAGAAGATGACCCAATTTGGTTCTTTCCTTTAGGATTATTATCAAGTTCCTGATTTCTTAATCCTTCCTCAATTCGGATATGACTTCCGAGTTGAACCAAATTTAACTCTTTCTTTTTATGTTTCAAACTATGTTTGAACTCTTTCCAGGAAGGGGGCAGTTTATCAATAATAACTGCAACCGAGATGGCTTCATCCATCATCAAATTGTGTTGGACATACTGTCCCAGAATCCTTAATATCTCATGGAATTGTACCATAACTGGCCTGGTATCAACCATCTTGTAATTCATAAAATTATTAACAAGAAACTTCTTAGAAGAAGCATCTTCAGCCATGTATTTGGATTCTAGAGACTCCCACAGAGCCTTTGCAGATTCAGAGTTTTGATAAATATCAAATAGGGAATCAGACATACCATTTAGAATATGACCACGGCATATGTAGTCATCGTTTTCCCACTTCATCCTTTTCCTAGTTGTCTCCAAAGTTTCATCCTCGGACCACACAGGACTGGGTGTACTCAGAACATACACAACTTTCAGAGTGGTAAGAAGAAAGTGCATCTTCTTTTGCCAGCGACGAAAATCTTGCCCTTCAAACTTGTCCAACTTATCAAACTTGCTCGTCATGTCTTTCACGGATTGACTGGTTGTCATGATCACTAAATACTTCAATCTTTGTTGGGGATTCGGGTATATGATCACAACAATAGTAATCTGAGAGTCGTGTAAACACTTTCAGATTGAAGTATTTCGATGGTTCTATCGAAATCTTAAATCGGATAAAACTCAGAGTTAGAAACTTGAATGTGTTATATTTGTTATGCCTGAACCAAAACCTTGTGTATTTCTCTGTGTATTTCACAGTGTCGTCCACAACATGAATGTTGCAACATAAATACATATGACCAACCATAACCGTTTAGCAGTTATCAATGATAATTGATGTACAGCCATAACTGCTCCATAACTGTAATAATAACCATTTAACAGTTATCAATAGTAATTTTATGAATAGCCATAACTGCACCATAACTGCTATAGCAGTTATATACACTGCTATGTAACCAGCAGTACCTTGAATGTACCAGCAGTACCTCGGCATCCAGCAGTACTTTGAATGTACCAGCAGTACCTTGGCAGTACCTTAGCAGTACCTTATCATCCATAACCATAATAACGTCAAACAAGTGTGTACTCCACACAACCCCGACTTGTTGAACATTTACTATGATTAACATTGGTCATCTAAGTCAATCCATTACACTTAAATCTCATTAGTGACAAAAAATCACTAACAACTAACGCCACCGAACTTTAGTGTGGTTGAAACTGACTTTTCTTCCTTTGTGGTGGTGGTTACATCAGATTTTGCATCAGAATTTGAAACTAATCGATAAGCCTTTTCTATTGACTCTGCAACAAGACAACCAGCAACTCTCTGGGAGGAAATAAAAAGATAAACCTACAAGTATGAAAACAAAAGGGTCAGGGTATCTTGTATTTTGGTGGCCCGCATTTAAACTGGATGATTGATTGTGAAATAGAACATCTATGTAGAATGAACATCTATGTTTTTTCCGTTCAAAAAAAAAAAAAAAAAAAAAAAAAAAAGAAAAAAAAAGAACATCTATGTAGAATGAAAATTCGAGCAATCAAATCTAAAAACATACTAAAGGGAATTGTTCAAATAGCCCACCTTGCAGTGTTTATGGTAAATCCATCCATCACCAAGCTCACTCTCCATCATCTTAATAACCTCCTGAACCTGCATTTACAAGTTCATTTGAAGTGTTGCAAACAAATTCGATAACGTCTTTACTGCTGTTTAGCAGACATTTCATTATTTAATAAACGAACACTGTACCTTTTTATTATGAGCAGGAGGATCATCATTCACTAATAAAATAACACGGCCATTTTCTAACGAGTCCATATCGACAACTCTTTCATTACGCCAACCCTAAGCATAAAAAATCCATGAATCATGAATTAGTAAAAGCAACATTCAATCAGATGTGTGTAATTCATTTGCTTATAAAGTTTTCTCCACACCACAATAGTCATCCACAAAATGAAAATTCTGATTTACTATCGCATGATGAGAGCAGAACCCACGAAACGAAAAACGTTGAATAACCAATTACCAAATACATCAAGCACATTAACATGTACCTTCAATGCAACTCCATGAGTGTAATTCCTGTGAAAATCTTTGTGAAGCTTTGCATCTTCTTCATCTCCAGGAACAAACTTAAATCCACAAGTTTTACAATTACGAAACATAAAATCAGATTGACCCAAATCCAGATGAAACTGTGCATACTTTCTTTTCTTGTTTAAAACCCTTTTGGAGTTCGCTACTAGCAACTCTTCTCTAAAGTCAAGTTTGTTTGAATCATTTTCTCCGAGTACATCATCATCATCCCCACTGCATTCCCAAATCAAAAGTCATTTCTAGTATATTAATTATATATGTAAGGTAGCATAAAACAAACAATCATCCCCTTTGTTCTGTGTGACAAAGGATCACTTTTTACTTCTCAAGTGAAATATAATACAACAAATAACGAAAACGATAGAATTCCATTGAAATTTCCTTTAAATTGACAGAAAACTAAACCTTGTACACTCACTACTGAAATTTCACACTCTCAGAGTTTCTATTCCTTTATATTTCTATCCAAGTGTTCATTATTATCATACAATACTTCATTGTTGTTAACTAGTTATCGCTGTTTCGCACACAAAGGAAACATAATCCCCGTCAATGCTGAAGTTAAATAGCAAGACAATTTGGTAAAAATGCACGAAAGGGTGACATGTTGTAATACAAATAAACAATTAATACACAATTTAATTCACCCATTCATTAAAATATACAACTATTTAACCACAATGTACAATCCAATTAAGCTTCCAAAACATAAATCTCATAAAATTTAGTCGCAGGGTACCCGTCGCCGCATCGTGCGAGTACCCTGCTAGTATAACTTTATTATGATATAATAAACTTATATAACATAATCCCCAATTTTTCGGCTTATTTTGAAACTTGTTGTTATATAAGCCCACAAGTTTCAAAATAATAAGTCTGAAAAATTAGGGCTTATGTTATATAAACCGAAATCAAATAAGCTCATAAGCCCACAAATAAGCTTAAACAAACACCCGCTAGATTTATCTTACTTGTTACTTTTTTAGTACGGAGTAGTATGTATCATCGTTATTATCGAACTATTTAATAACTAACTTTTTGAATTTTGATTATTATGTGTATCAATTTACGTATTTTTTGGGTATTGGATCAAATATTTTGGGAATCGCATTTTTGAATCGATACATAAAATAATCGAAATTCAAAAAATAACTATTAAATAGTTTGATCCTAATGATGGTAAATACAACTCAAAAAAATAACAAGTAAACTACGATAATCAAATAAGAACTACTAGCAGAAAGTACCTGAAGTGGTAGAAAATATAAAAGCTACAAACATGTGAAAAGTATACAAATGTTGTGTTTGGTGACGCAGATTATGAGAGATTATGGGGGATACAACTTTTTTTTTTTTCACAAAATAATCTTTTGTCTAAAAAGTAACATTGTTTGGTTGAACAACTAATGAAAGATTATAGTAAAAATAATCTCCAAGAATAAAAGCTCCTTGAACCAACTTATGAAAGATTATAGGGGCTATAGCTTTTTGTTTCACAAAATAATCTCCAATTATGTCATTTTACACTTTTAATTTACAATTTCAGCTAGTTTGCCAAACATCACTACAAAAAAAAATCTATAATTTTAATCTTTTTCAGCAACAGCAACAGCAACAGCACCAGCACCAGCATCAGCATCAGCACCAGCACCAGCACCAGCACCAACAACATCTATTGTTGCCAAAACAACACTATTGTTGCCAGCGGTCCAAATATTTAAGGGCATGCTTGGTTGGTGGTATTAAAGGGTGAGGAATTGAAAACATAATCATTAACTATGCTTGATTTAATATAGTGCAATGGAGCATTACTCAAATTAACTATGCTTGATTTAATATAGTGCAATGGAGCATTACTCAAAACAGGGTAATCAACCATTACTCAATAAAATGGGGGTTATGACATTGCATTCCTTAGTATTCCTATTATCTTTGTCATTGTCATTCCTTATTTGAACCAAGCATCCCCTTAATCAACCTTTATATCCTACATGGCATATTTGTAAAAGGGGTAATTCTTTAAATACCCCAACAGTGCAACACCACTCACCCTAAATGCCAAAAAAAAAAAATTCTCCAAATACCCAATGGAAGATGGTCGCTCAAAAATCTTGATCGAATATCATGAAATTGTGCCAAGTGTCCCTATGTGTGTCTCTACCATGTACTTACATAATAACACATATAGTAGGTACTTTCTTGGGCGACTTGTTTTTTTTTTGTCATTTTGTAAAAAAGTACAGTCTTTTTATAATATATAATAGTACATATTTTTTGAGCAACTGGGGCCACTTTTGTTTATTCTTGAGCGACTGGTAAGGTATGGAATACAGTTTTATATATTTTTTAATGTATTGATACTTGTGTCATACTTTTTAAATTCAAAATATATTTAATTACAAAATACACTCTATATTTTTTATAAAATATTTACATTAAAATACAAAATACATTTATACAAAACTTTTTAATACAAACTTCTTAAACACACTCCATCTTACTGCTTGTTTTACCTTCACTTTCAAACACTTCACCTCTCCTACACCTCCACCACCATGTAACAACCGTGATTTTAGCAGGTTAGTTTAAATATTAGTCTCGACTCATTTAACTTTTGTTTGGTGTGACTTAAGTGTTTTGTGTGGCATATGTGTAATATATGTGTGTTTTGGCACTAAATCCCTTTGTGTGACTTTATTTATGTGTCTTGAGTAGTGTTGTTTTGAATAAGTTCATTTTGTTCACTTTGGTGACGTGGAAATGACTTGTATGGTTTTGCATTCGGGGTTTTTACGTAATGAGTTGTGTTCGAGTTTGTGAGCGTTGGTATATTAAGTGGTGTTCGATTTCTTATGGGTTATATTAATAATGAGAGTGAAATTTTATTTTTGGAAACTTTGTTTTGAAAATGATAATTATTCAAGTTGTCGTAAAATGACGGTTTATCGCGTAAGGTGTTAGGTTTCGGTATAGGCTTTTATAAAATATCAAGAGTACAAGGTTTTAAGTGTAATAATTAAAATTAATATATATATATATATATATATTATATATATATATATTATATATATATATATATATATATATATATATATAATATATATATATATATATATAGGGTAGGGATACAATGAGAAGGGGCTTTAAAATGAGAAGGGTAGGAAGGATTGTGGGAGTGACATGTGTCATCCCATGCCACATCATCATGCCGCATCACGGTTACTGCATCGTGATGCAGTAAAAATTTTGGCGGGAAAAAAATTTTTTTTCCCGCCAAAAAAAAATTTTTTTTTTGGGCAAAAAAATTTTTTTTTTTCCCGCCAAAATTTTTACTGCATCACGATGCAGTATAAATTTTTTACTGCATTACGGTTACTGCATCACGATGCAGTATATTTTTTTACTTCATTACGGTTACTGCATCACGATGCAGTATAATTTTTTACTGCATCACGGTTACTGCATCACGATGCAGTAAAAATTTTGGCGGGAAAAAAAAAATTTTTTTTGCCCAAAAAAAAATTTTTTTTTTGGCGGGAAAAAAAATTTTTTCCCGCCAAAATTTTTTACTGCATCGTGATGCAGTAAAAAATTTGGCGGAATGATGATGTGGCAAAGTGACACATGTCACTCCCACAATCCTTCCCACCCTTCTCATTTTAAGACCCCTTCTCATAATATCCATCTATATATATATATATATATATATATATATATATATATATATATATATTCGGCCGATTATAGGGTTTTAGGGGAAAAATGAAACCAAATTTTAGTCCAAATACACTTACCAATTATAAAGGTGATCTAGAATGTTCATTAGGATAGTATAAATACAAAACCAAAACAACCCTAACCCCTCTTTTGTGAATTTCGGCCGAACCAAAAGGGAAACAAGAAGGAAAATTTATGGTTTTCATTATTGTGAAGAAAACAAGTTTAAGGTATGCCTAGTAATCCCTAATTTATTTAATTATTATTTGTTTCATGTAATACAAGTTATGATGGATTTAGAGTTTATGTAACTTCTGTAAATTTATGATATAAAACATGTTGGGAATCAATAATTAGTAATACTATGATGATTAGTGAAGAGATTAGGGTATAAAACATGGTAGTTATTGAGTTAGGGTTTGGACAGATTCTTGAGTCTAAATTGTAGTTCAGAGAAAGAGCTTTCCAAAAAGTCCAACCACGATTGATTTCGAGGTCGGGAAGTTAGTCAAACGATTTTTCTAAATAAAGGTGTCAAAACTGTTAAACCGGGACATATTTAGGGTAAAAGTATTGAGGTCAATGGTGGTCTTAAAAGTGTAATTAGGGTTAGCCCTTCTGGAGAAATTGAGTTCTATATTATCTTTGACTTCCACGTGAAAATTAGCCGATAATAAGATGTGCAAGTATGTTCGTTAGATCAAAACATTTTGCTGTGCGTTCAGATCCGAATCTGGATAGTTGTCATGTTTGATTTTTCCAAGAGTACTTGTGTGTGTTTTTAATGCATGGCCTTCTGGGAGAAGCTTTTATGCTCATGAAAGATCATGGTGAATTTTTTGTGTGAGTTTTGGAGCTTATTTTGTCGTGATTTCATGTGGGTAGAAGTACCCCAAAAATATGCGTATTCTGAAAAAGTGTTTACAAGGGATTTAGTGAGTGTAAGTGTTTGTTAGAGGTTAGTATGGAGTCTAGGTGATCCATGGTGGGTTACATGAACTTTAGACAAATATGTGTGTTACATGGACTATAGCTTTTAGCTTGGTCGCGTGTAATGTGATCTTATTTTGTTGTTTAGATTTGTGAGTTATAATTGGAAGCTGTGAAGGTTGAGGTGAGTTTCATAGTCTCATTTTTACTTTGTTTTT